>JAVKLA010000026.1:3992560-4024522 GCA_034782735.1 Sagittarius serpentarius
CCTGTTCAATCAAGGAGGGGGAGTGAGAGAGCGGCTTTGGTGGGCACCTGGCGTCCAGCCAGGGTCAACCCGTCACATACAGACACTGCAGTGGCAGAGTTTCAGCCAGGAGCAAGCTGAAAGAATCTCAGGCAGAGTGTGTGAGACCTGGCAGGTCTGTGGCACTATATAGTATGTACATGGCACTATATAATACATACACAGATGATCTCTGTTACCTTGCCTGGGATTCACCTCTTCTAATTTTACATGTCCACAATATGTATCCATTAACAAGGTGAATTCATTTGACCTGACTTCAGTCATTTACAAAGCTGAAGATTGGAGCCAATTGTGCCTTGCCTGTCTTTACAGTCATTGAAGTCAACAGATACTTTTGGGACATGATTCATTAGGGCTACTTTGGATGTCTTTTTTAGAATTAGGTAAATTGAACAATTCATTGACTATAAAGAGAGCGCGAAGTGACTATTTCATAGGCATTTGCACTGTAAGCATCTGAAGTCGTGCAAGATAAAATCTTCCCTGTGTGAAGCTGACACGCAGGCAGAAGAGTTTGTAGGCTTGGCTAACGTGAACAAAGAGAGGGAAAGTAATAATAGGTCTCATATATTTTTAAGGGGTTAATCACCTGGAAACAGTGTCAGACTATTGCACCATAAGCTTGCAAGGAAGTAGGATTTCGCCTACTGCGATCATTTGGAAGTACTCACATTTTGAAATATACAATGCAAAAATAACACAAGTTCCTGTGCCAAAAAAGGAGATAGGATAGGATAGAATAGGATAGAATAGAATAGGATAGAATAGAATAGAATAGAATAGAATATTTCAGTTGGAAAGGACCTGCAATGATCATCTATTCCAACTTCCTGACCAATTCAGATGATGATGAGTTGACAAATCACAGAGTAAATCCAGGCAGCAGGTAGTCCAACAATAGCTAGATTGTCCATAATCTTTAATGCAGAATGAATAGTAGTAATTAATGAAGTGAAATGTTTAAGTTTCGTAGGTTCTTTCTACACATCTTGACTACCTAAAGTCAAGGAATTGAAGGACCTTGGTTATTTTATGACACTCACTTTCATTTAGAATATCAGAAAACAGTGCAAAAATAGATCACACGTAATATTTTTAAGTGTTTTGAAACTAGTATGTGTCTAGAATGCAAACTGAGATTATTGGAACATACATAATGTTATATATAATGTCATAATGTAGCATAAAATACTATATTAATATATTACTTTTATTAATAAACTAGTCAAATCAATGTGCTGTGAATACCTTTAATACATGCTTTCAAAATTTTGATAGACATGGTGTGTGTCTCATTTTCTGCTTTGATAAATGATCTCGTTCTTATGACAAGATTTCCAAAACACGTAACACAAACTATGAGCCACACGAATACTCTCAGAACATTGTTAGCCAAGAGATCTTCAAATGATTAAATCCCTTCTGTTAATGATGTGCATATTTGCACATGGAGTGCATAGAAGCAATAAGTGAAGCTTTTTGAACTAGCTGAAAGTAAAGAAATGAACATGTAATGCTGCTGGTTAAACACAAGCCAGTGTCACAGTTATGGACCAGTTATGCAATTAAGTGTTGGAAGAGAAGGAATTTTAACAAAATAATTCCTAGTGCATATAAGGGGCATGTTGTGAGAGGTACTAAATCAAGGGAGGATTTACTTAGGAGGTTGGTAGCAGCTTGTATTCTTTTGGTGCCCAGTAACAGTAGTGGCTGCAACCACCCGTAATTTCCTTCAGGTCGCTGCAATGTGCAATTAGGACATTGCCCTTTGTTCATGTACGACTTGAGAGGAATGGTCAGAGCGGCTGTATTTTTTGTTTTCACAAACCTTGTAAGGACTTTGCTTGCTACTTTTGGTTTGTTGTCAGTGTGCAGGTGGATGTTCTTCATGCTATGGTGCTTCAAAAGCAGATCTTGTACCGTCCTTGGCAGAAGGATTTTGCCTGCCTTAACAGATTGTGGAATGCTTGTGGAATGACTTAAATTTGGTAATGAACACTATCATATCTTAAATGTTTCAAATGTGACCGTTATTCAAAAAAATAGTTCTCTGCTTCAATGGCAGTGCTTTTGTAAAGAAGGCTTGTGGGACAGGACGTAAAGGCTCTAATAGAGTAAGGCCTGCAAGAGCAGGGTGGTTTTGAAATGTATCCTTATATCCGATTGACTTCTGCAAGATTTAAAAATATGTTCCGGTATATAAAAAAAAACCAACCTGAAGGATAGATCCTCAAATAAAATTCTGATGTGACATAATTATAGCTGTGAAATGTATGAACAATGGTATATCAGATTTTGCGTGCTGATGTGGTCCTATTGATTGTATCCACCATCTGCTGGTAAGTAAGTGGATGGTAGCTGATTTGAGTTTTATTTTTAAAGAAGTCATAAAGAGTGGAAGAAAGAGTATAATATGAGCTTTTTAGAAATAAAGTCAGAAAGAACATTACACAGTCGAAGATGCTTACATTCATGGCATAGAATAAGCAAATATAAATATTTGGGAGTGAATCTAGACTGAAAGACCAAAATCAGAAGGAAAAAATAAGCCTGAAGGTTTCTTATTAAGAATGACATTTTAATTATTTGGAGAGGCAAGAGGCATTTGAGTATATATCCTGGCTGGCATTAAGTGTGAAAGTGTGACACTCCCAAAGCCCTTTGCCTCAGCTCAGGGATTGTAGTTCAGAGGCACCTGGTGTTACTGGCACTTATCTGTGACATACTGTGAGGGAAAAAGGTGTGCTTTATGACAGCAAATCAAGATGTCTATACAGCATACGTTCTGTCTTCTCTATGAACACATATGGCTTTTATTCATGTCCAAAACATAATCACTTTTCTGTTTCTTAACTCACTTCCTAATTGTGGGGCACATGAATGAGGTATTCTACTTCTGCCTGCTAAGCTTAAGGCTACAGTAACTCCCAAGTAAGAAAACAGTTTTATTTATTCCACTTCAGCCAGAAAAAGAAGTGTGAAGGGCAGAAAAAAAAGTGATGTGATAAGATCTAGAAATGAGGGAACAAAATGAGAAGCGTGTTTCCTTTCTCTGTTTAAAATAGCGAAATGTTTCATCTATTTTTGCGGAAATTGGGCTACCAGACCACACAAAACATTCAGGTTATATCGCATTGGTACAATGAAAAGGGCCAAGACGCGGATGTAAGCAGCTATGTAAGGAGCTATTTAGGCCAGACAGTTACATTTACTAGCATAAATGGAGCCTAGGGACCAAAGACACCTACTAGGGCCAATCGTGACGTGCATGTGACGAGACATAGAGACGTTTAGTCCTTCCTCCCATGCCAAGAGTGACAGAGCTGAAGAAGAAGGGTATGGTCAGGGGCAGATGCCATACGCTTGCAGCAAGTGTAGACGGCCTTGCACGAGGCAAGAGAGACGCAGAGCACTGAAAAATGTTCGTACAGAGCGCTGTGGGGCAACCCGCTTTCCTCATGTCATGTGCCAAGAAGAAAGCACAGGGTGTGGAGGTGTGAGGCAGGCAGCCGGGGACACCTGTAAGCAGAAACGTACAAAATTTCGGCTTCTGTTCTGCTGTAATTCAAGCAAGAACAGGACAACAATGGGTGTATGTGACTATCTGAACAGATCCAGAGGAAATGTCAATAACAATTAAAATGAACCCTGGAAACAAAATAATGGAGGAATATAGCCCTTCCCCTCTCTGTGACATGGCATGATTCAGTGGGGCTTGCTGGCTGGGCAGGATGTACACTCCATACATCAGGGAAATGTGATATTAAATATCGGTAAAAGGAAAAGGTTTGTGTAATATTACATGCACGCAAGACAAACCAGTACTGGCACTGACAGCCCTAAAAGCGTTCAACTTGATGAAAATCCTAATGGTGACAGAGCCATGAAAGGCCACTTTGTGTACTGAATATATTCAGTAAGCATTTCCTGAAGTGTCTGAAAGCAGAGCTTCATTCTGCCGCATCCCAACAGACCTTCAGTCTACAAATTCAGTGTCAGGAGTGCATGTGCTGGAGGATTAGCAAACCCGGTAAGGCCAGAAACAGTGAAAGACCTTCATTATTTTGCACATTTGCCTATAACAGAAAAAGAAAAGAAGCAACAGGAATAGGTTATTTGATTAGCTGTGGTCCAAACAGGAGGAGAAACTCCTGGCACAACCAAAGCCAACTGTAGCCTCCTGAGAGAGGCAAAAATGCTAACAGAAACCTGCGATATTGAGTGAGTAGACACCCAGTGCAGGTACTGCCACACTTGGGCTGCAGTGTATCACTTTCACCCCACCTGCAGGGCAATAGCATTTCAAGGGATTTGGTACAGTATCTGCACAGATGCTATTCTAGGGAAAGGTGGGTGAAATACAGGCAGAGTGACGGGAACTGGAATCTTGTCAATGATGCTCATGAAAAGCCAACCCCATTCTATTCGTATGATGCAGCTGGCATAACCTGAAACTGCTTCAGAGCAGTGGCAAGACAGTGTGCAAAAGGTATGTTTTGATCATGTTTTAGAAAAGGGAAACATCGCAACTGAACCAAAAAGAAAAATAACAAAATTACCAAGTCAGGTGATCAGCTTAGATAAAAGGCACTTGGGTTGTCATATCCCTTTGAAATAACTTTGATGAAAGGAGAAAAATAGCTGATCCCAAGAATTGCAAATATGGTTTAGGAAGAACGTATTAATCTGGTGGCATGGAAAGGAAAGCCTGAATTTGAAAGCTTCGATAGAAGAGGTGAGTAATGGCTTCTGCATTTGTGAAGAGTACCAGAAACAGAACTGCAGGGAACCTCTGACAGATGTGACAACGTCTGTGTAGCATCTACCCAGGCCTTACGACCAGCACAAGCAGTGTCATCGCTGTGGCTGTATCAAGGTTGCCCAGAGAGGTGGTAGAAGCCCCGTCCCTGGGAACATCCAAGGCCAGGCTGGACGGGGCTCTGAGCAGCCTGATCGAGTTGAAGGTGTCCCTGCTCACTGCAGGGGGGTTGGAGTAGGTGACCTTTGATGGTCCCTTCCAACCTGAACCATCCTATGGTGATTCTATGAATAAGACTATGAGAGTGCTCATGTCCGTTACAGGAAAAGATTAAATCCTGCGTTGTAAACTCCAGAGCTTTGGTCCTGGGGCAGAGGTGCCTTTGATACCTGATCTGGGATCAGGGATTCCTGTATTTCCAAAGTACTTAGTAGATGTTCCTCCTCATCTATTCCCAGCTGTATTGTCTGTTTCACTTCTAGGAAGACACAAGGGAGATTCTTTTCGACAAGGATTTCAAATTTTATTTGAGGATTTGCTTTGGCTCTTGTCCTGGCCTGAGCCAGGAGGCATTTTTTCCCCCGAGGTTTTAAACTTTAAAACCTCTTTTTTGGATTATATGCTGTCTATCCCATGGAATAAAACACCTGTCATCCTGTCAGCAAGGCTTCTGGAAAAATGAATGATTGCTGAAATCACTTTGTTCTGGTTAATTCTAGCCCAGTTAGATTTTTTTGGGGGGTGACATTATGCCTGTCTTACATTCTTTGTCCTGTACTGCATGTTCTCAGTTGGAAACGTAGATCAGACAATCATTCTGACAGGCAGGCAGGCGGTACTATTACACTGGCAGTACCATATCTATCACGGTTAATGTGCTCTCAGATTGAAATAACTACACTTTCCCTTGCTAGTCAAGGTTTATATAGCAGCAGAGCATGTCTCCATTCATATTTGAAAACAAAGTCCTGTCTTATGATTACTGTCTTGTTCCTGTGGTGGCTTATGGACTGGAATATTGATACTTGCTGCATTTAATTCTGTGAATAATAATGAAACAAAGAGCTGTAATGCAACTTCAAAAAGAATCTAAAAGGAAGTTATTCTGGCACAGCTGCTGTATGATCGTATGAGTTATCCATCAAAAACCATTTGAGGTGCCCTGGAGACACCCGTTTTAGATGCCCATGTGGAGCTGTCTGATAAGACCCGAGACCTACAAGAGACCTGTGGCCTTATGGATTAGCGGGTGACAGCCAGGTGGGATAGATACCTAAGGGCTTCTCCAACAGCACCAGACCCCTGTACGCGGGCAACTGAATAAGCCAGTGGTGAGCACAGTCACTGGGATCTGGAGAAAGGCTTGTCTCAACCTAGGCTAGCTCTTGGTTGGCTGAATGGCTCACCAGACTAATACTCCATCTAGTATTATTCGGCATGTCCTGTGGTATCTGAGACATCCATGTGGGCAGACAGACATGACACAGGACCCATGAGACACCAAAGGCTTTCTGGAGTGGAGATGCCATCAAACAGCACTAGACATCTGACCTGTGGGCAACTGAACCGATCGCATAAATTTTGCCCTTACCGTAGACTTAAGTCACATTGTTCGCCTGGTTTCCCGTGGACACTTGGAGGGGGTCTACAAAAAGGAACTGGTGGTTACCCGGTGTGTTGACTTCCTCACAGTGTTTTTCACTGTGTAGCACAGAAGAAAAATATCAATGACTTGCAGGAAAGCTGTTCAGGTTAATTAGATTAATTCAGGATGTTTTCCTTTTGCTTAACAGAAATTAGCGTGAATTTAAAAATAACATTTAGGTCTCCTTTTGGACAGCTTTTTAAGAAAAAGCCATATGGCACAGAGTGACAATTTAAAAAAAGATGTTGTAGTCTTGCTTTTCAACCTTGAATCCAATGGAATTATAAGATGTACATTCAGATGAGAGTGAATCTTTGCAAATTAAAGAAGAAATAAGAAAACTTTTGAATTCAAGCTTTGTGTAAAATAATTAAAAAAAAAGTGGCTAAATCCTCAGCCCTGTGAAGTGAGCATTTTGTAAACTACCCGAAAGAAGAGTTTATAGAAGTTCTAAAATACTTGTTAGCATTTCTTTATGTCCTTACCTGCCCAGGTGCCCTCACTGTACTTGTGTAATTTGTTCTTAATGTATATGTTTTGATTGCTCCTAGGCTTATCATTTGTGAGTAGCAGTAAAACTGAGCAAACTGTATGGCTGTAATTTACGTATTTTGGCCTGGTACCTTAGGGTGTTGAAGGAAGAGAAATTAGAAGTACATTCACCATCTTATAGAATGGTAATCAATACTTCAGATGCCTTTTGTAATTTATGAATATTTCTCCTGGAAAGAAAGGATATGATTTAGTGTGTTTCATGTTTTACTTACAATGACTGAAGTTGCTGAAGACTCTGAACATGATCGTCAGAGAGGTGAGAAAGTGGATTGAAAGACAGATTGCTAAAAGAAAGAAAAGCTGTTTGTTTCTTATTTTATTTCAGGAAAAATACAAGCTAAATTAGTACATTTTTAAGTTCAGTTGGGAATTCTCATTTATAATTTACAGCTTTTGTAAATACTTCCTGTCTGTAAAAAGATAACGTGGTGATTCTGTAATCATGTTACTGGACAGATCCCTTTGAGAAATACAGAGAACAAAAGCAATCAGATTCATCCTTAGTATTCCACCCATCCCTCTCAATACAGAAATGTTAAGAACAGTAAGACTCAGATTTTCTCCTTGTTATAGGTGAGGAGGTACGCTATCTTACTTAAAATTTTAATACGAGCAAAATTAACTTTTATCATTACTTCAGTTCATCCAATACATCTTTGCTCTGATTTTATCCATAAGTCACTTTGAAGCCAGTCAGTACAGGCACTGATGTTTGGCGATTGCTAAACATCGATCGTTTTAGCTCTGATTCATCATAACTAATTCAGCTAAGGTATCTAATTTGGGAACCTGGTTGCCTGCGGGTCTCTCTATAATTTATGAACTTAATAATTGCTGAGAAGTGAGATGAATCAAAGCCTAATTACAGAGATGTGAAGCTTTCACATTTAATATAGGTAGAACACAGAAAAACAAAGAAAGAAGATTTCAAAAATTCCACAGTAAACTCAACACTGGAGATCGGTATTAGTGAATGAGTTTTCACCGTGCCAGCAAACCAGTGTCTTCAACAAACAAATAGCCTCAGTTGCTGCTCTCTTTCCACAGCCAGTAGCAGCCTGTTTCACTCATGTCGCTCCAGTCACTGACAGCTCCCCTTCTTCTTCAAGCTTTCCCTTCTCTTTTCCGCTTCTACACCTTCTGCAGCTGGTTTATGTTTCTGCCTAAACACGTCATGTCAGATAATGAAGCAACCAAAACCCAAATGCAGTGTGACTGCTGTATATGCAGATGAGCCTAATGCATACACGCTTAACCCCAAGGGAAGCGGCAGTCTCAAATCTTAAAGTAGGTGCCTAAGCTCCCCAGACAGCTACTGGGAGAGGCTGGTTCACCTCTGAAGCACAGAGATGCTGCCCCAGCTGTCTTTCTATAGACTACAGGGAATATAGATGCCCTCAGTGTATGAGCCGAAGCAACTGAAAAATGTAGTGTTGGCTCCGAGGGACGCAGGTGAAGCTGGGCACTCGTACGCCCAGAAGGCAGGGAGCCTGACCGTCACTGGGACAGAGGCAGACCTTGGTTTTCAGCCCATACAGCTGTGTCTGTTGTAAAACCCGGGAAGTCTTGCAGTAAGTTTCCCCGCGTCCCTGGGGTGCTGCCCTAAGCGCTACCTGCAGCTCCCTCTTGCCGGAGTACCATTCTGTCCTTCTGCCTTTGATTCGGCGTGGCCTCCTGCCTCACCTTTGGCAGGAAAGGTGCAGTGCACTCCCAGATTACAGGCATGTGGTAGCTCACACTCTATAAATTAAAAACAGATTTTTAGAAAGCTCACAATTGCCCCAAATCTTTTAATGAGGAAAAGGTGTTCGCAGGCAGCAAGCGTATTTGATTTCCATGAAGAAACCTGTAAAGTAAAATATATATTAGAATAAGTACTTAATGATTCAATTTAATACGGAGTGCTAATTTGATGTTTCAGTATGACTACTTGGCTTTTTGTTTTCCTAGTTGTGTTAGAAGTTACACAGGACCCTGCATAATTTTTCCAAGCTGTAACAAGGTGTGTTATTGTAGTCAGTGCAAAAGAAACCTATGCAAGACTGAGTAGTTAGTTAAGTAAAACTTTCCTTAGTTTTAATTAAAACCAAGCAAATTACAAAGCAAAAGAGAAATAGGGAACTTTATTTGATTAAAGGCTCTGGGATTTGCTCTCCAGACGTGTTCAAATTTAGCTTTTTTTGCTTTTGCTCTCGCTGCAATTGATACAGTCCCACTGCAGGGAATTCCTGTTCCTCACTGGTAAGACACCACATGTATAACACCCAAGGAGCATTTTATATTTCTTAACCTGTAGAATATTTATTCATGAACATGATCCTCCTTCAGATTCTGTTTTTCTTGTCCTGTGTGCTGTAGGAGAGATATAGCTGAATATAAAACAAATCAGAAATGTGAGTTATTACTTTATACCAATATACTTAATTTTAGCAGCAACAAAATGTTTTGCTCAGGTTTCCTGCAAAGGGGAAACCCAGTCTGAAGGAGGAATGGATTCAATAAGAAGAAATATCTGCAGGACAAGATATAGGCGTACTATAGTGTTGCTGCTTCGCGATCAGATTGCAAGCCCCAGGACTTAGTGGAGTTTAAAAAGCACCCTGGTGCTCATGATCCCACCACAAGGCGGAAATAATACAGTATGCCTGTTTCTTACGCTGTTTGTTGAAACAAGTGATCGTGACAGTTGCCAGAATGTGCCATGTGACTGCGCATACAATAATTCAATTAATTGTAAAGAATACTTCCTTGACAATAACACAACTGTCCCGATGAGGCTTTATACATTGAGACAAATCCTGGGTTGAGGACTGAGAGTCACGCGTATTCAAAAGGTTTTTGTTGCCTTATTTTCATACTTCTTTTACTTACAATACAGTGAGCGCATCGCATTCCAGGAAGATGGTATTAGTTAAGGTCTTAATGTGACTGCCTTCAAAATCCCTGAATAACGATAAGGAAAGTGGGTTTATTCATGTGTTGAGTAATAGTGTTGCAGGAGCGAGTTTAAGCTCTGGCCTAGTCTTCTTTCTCTTTACCTTCCTTCATTTATTTCTTACAAAATTAGCATAAATTTATTACCTAGCTTTGAATATGAATGTAAATATGAAATAAAGCAAATTATACCCTTTTCTGTGTTGTAATTTTGTCTCTATTTATGGCCCAGCTCACCAGCCATTTCAGCAATAATAAGCTAATATATTGGCATTTCTTATGTGTCATCTGCGTACCAGAATAAATAGAGACCACTAGGTGGAGATTTTACATTTAATTGCAATGGATATCTATATATTCTAAGTTATACTTAGGATAAATATGCATTCACAACAACCGACTTCATTTTCATTTGGAAACTAAAATGAAAGACAGAATTTTGCTAAACTCATGAGAGTCATGAGAACAAGAAGCAGCTCCAAAGCTGGCAGAGGACCGTGGTATTTTTTAGGCAGTCATTTGAAGCACTGTGAGGTTCAACTTTGGCAAGGTTATGCTTTTTTGGGAATGCCACACCTTTAAAAGTGGCTTGGTCTAACAGAATAAACGATGAGTTTTTATTTTCACAGAAAAAGGTATGTTCATTTATCAAATGAAACTTTGCATAATTTACTTACAACCAGTTAATAAGAAGCATTTGAGTACAGATCTTCTTGGGAAGTCTTGAGTGAGTTGTTTATCATTGAACTTCATAAATTAAAACGTGGTTGGAAAACACGATGTTTTATCATACTGCATAACACAATATGTAAGTGTAAGAAAGATATGCAAATGTGAACTTTTGAGAGGAGATTAGATTTAGCCACATTGCGTTGAAATTTAAAGTAAATTTACAGGAACTACACAAGAGAAAAGATTTTTTAAGTTACCAGTAGCAAAACACAGCACAAATAGTTACTTTTGATACTAGCTTATTAATGTATTTTATTTATAGGCAATGGATTCATTGAATGACCAAGAAATAGGCTAAATTGAACAACTCAGAAAAAAAAATGTGGTGATTAAATAATTTGCATTCTCAGTATGGTTACTGTAGGTTTTCCACACATGCGATGACCTTCCTCAAACTCTTTCCCATGGGAGCTGGTAAGGGTGGAAACGTATTTCAGCTCCTGCTCCATCCATTGCTTCCGCACTCACTCTGTGGAGCCTGGTCCAAAGGCTACGGGTGCCAGCTCTGATGCCAGCAGCTGCCTGCCGTGAGCCTGGCTGGAACACCTGAGTCAATGCGTCATTAAAGACACAAAGTTCTTCGTCTTCTTTGCCCTGAGCCGAGGGGCTAGCAGCAAAAACTTAATTTTCTCCTAGCAACACCACATATTTTTTTTCCCTGGATACTATTAAAACCAGCTGCTAGCTTTTCTAAGAAACCAATATTATACTTTCCAGGTGCTGGTTTACTTGATGAGAGTGATGGAAAATGCTTATAGGACTTCACACCTCCCTCCTGCATACTGTAAGCTCTGCCTTATATGCAATTTTCTATTGTAGTCATCACAGTGATATCTGTATGGGAGATTGTCCAAGTACCTAAATACTGTTTCAGTTTTCTAAAAGGAGATGCTAGGTGTCTGCTGGTTGTATCCAAGGGTCTCCAGTTTAGATCGTGAGGTCCTAGTAGGCATTCTGAGAAAAGAGATACGACTCTATAAACAGTTTTAGAACTTCAGGAAGGTGCTTTAGTTTTAACAGAAACATAGTAAAGATAGTCCTAGCATGGAAGATGCCTATGAGAAATCCAAACCCAAACTGGGATCCAGATGTGGTAAGCATGGGGAGTTGACAAGCGCGATTCTCTCATGAAGAAGATGTCTGAAAGTCTTAAAGAAAAGAACTTGGAGGACAACCAAAAAGACAGAAAGGAAAGCTGCATGGATATTGAACAATACCAATATGAAAAAGTGCAAGAGCAATACTTACCAAAAACCCAAAGACCTTAGCCCGGTAAATAACTGCTGTGAAATTTTCACTATTGGGTTATACTCTAGCATTCTGGAAAGAAAGAATAGTTTACTACATCACCAGTCCTTGTAAAGAAACAATGAAAAAATGGCTGAGACGGGCAAATCATGAGGGAGCTTTTCCTCTGCAAATCCAAAATAACTAGACCTAGGTATTATGTCCAGAAATTGAAACATAACCTGCGTGATAAGGAGCTTCAACCTTCAACAGGCATTCCAAATTTTCTGTGCAGGAAGTCATTTGCAGACATAGCTTTACTGCCTTGTTCCTTTCTTTTTAGATCAATGCCATAAACACACACGCTGCCAGAGATGAATGGTGCTTTTACAGACAGGGAGAAAATGGGCACTCACAGCTGTTTCAATTTGTGTAGGTCTCCAGGCTTCAAACTAGTGATACATTTATGATTGAGATACCTGCTGACAAAAACATATGACACAGAAACTAAAATAATACTATCTAAAAACTGATAGACTAAAGAGAGGAAATGGAAAGCTTTCAGTCAATTGATGAGAACAACCAGAAAGATAAAGAACTGTGACAAGCAATATTTGATTTTAAAATGCCAATGAAAAGTATTTTAAGGTTTCTATCTCATAAAAGGCTGACAGTGCACGGTCAGTAGCACTTGATTTAATCTTTTTTAATATTTTATAGTTGGAGTGATGCTGGGTAAAGCATTAAAAATGTGCTTTTGTGGATAGTTTTGCACTGCGCTGGGCTGGATAAGTTTTGCTACTATGCAATGGACAACTTTTGCCTGGGTCTTATACAAACACTTTTTAGACAAAGGTGGACAGAGTAAAAATGCTTTGCATTTATATACACTAATCTATCAAAATGTCAATACATGTAGCTTGTTATTCAAAACTTGATAAGGAACTGGAACGATTAGCCTGATTGTCAAAGGCACTGAGCTTGTATCAGCTGTTGGAAGTGGTAGGAGTACCTGGGTGCCTAATAATGCTGTAAATACCAGTGTTTGCAAAATTTGGCCAATATGGTTTGTGAACATCAACTAATGAGGCAGTGTCAGGTACACATAGTAAATGAAGTTTATAATAAAAGAAGTTCAGCCATTTGTCTTTGCCCCAGTGTGCAATTAGAGTCACAGCAGGAGTTAAAATTCATGAAGTTCTCGAGCTACCGGAACATGCGGAAAAGTGGTTGGAAGAGACTTTGAAGGGCTGAAGTTTAGATGCCATTTCCTGCGTCATGGAAGGCGAGTTGCTCTGTGATACTCAAGAGGCAATCAGTTATTTAAAAAGGCAAAGTAAGGCAATAATGTGCTCACTATTTCTGAAGTCTGCATAGTGCAAAGAACGCTTTTCTTGACATTGTCGGAGTGCAATTGTGCTGTAGAAATCCAGTACAGGCAAGCTAAGAAAGCTAGGATAATCATGATTCATTAACTTCTTAGAAATGCAAATGTTCTATAATCCCATATTTATCCCCTTCTGCCATTTTAAGCACACTGCTAAATTAACGTCTGGTACAACACCACTGAAGTCAGATTCAGTATTTTCCACCAGAACAGCACCTTCCAATGAATTCTTTGAGACTGTTCTGTATGTGTTTGTCTCCAGGGTGTGTCACGTCCCATTTCTTGATTATGCTCTTGGAACAGAAGATCACAGGGTATAAAAAATGAGATACAAAACAGAAAGCACTGGAGCCTGGGGAGAAAAGCCAATACTCTTCCAGGCTACAGGTATATTATTTTGGATTTTATTAAATGTGAATCATCACTAGCCGTCCTTCTTGGCACACTTAGGCTAACATACATTGCACCTGCTGATGCGACTCAGCTGAAAATTAGTGGCAGGTATATTTTGCTTGTATAAAATTGGTTCTAGCACTCTGCCCTCTCTTCAAATGATCCAGTCCTTTCACATGACTGTTGTTCTTGCAGGCTGCTGACTGCTTTTGGATGGAAGGACGTTTGAGCTGCATTAGGAACTGTCGAGTAAAAGGCCTACACCATCCAGTCAGAAGCAAGAGCTAAACTCAAATACTGTGTACTTAGGGGTTTTATGAGGATTTATCTTAAGTCTGGTATATGAATTCTTACCCTTCAGCTGTCCCTGTTTTCTTCTGTAGAGTTCATGCTAGCTTTGTATGTATGCCTTAATCCTGTAAGAATTTATCTGAGGTATGGGGCTGAGGGATTTTTTTGTTATTAACAACAGCTGTATTTAAAAAGGACACAAGTCATTCTACCTGACAATGTAATATCTATGAACGCCTTTCTTCTTCACAGCTCGATGAAGGTCACACTGGTTCCTACAGGAACTTGTAGGAAGCTGTATTGAAAGCTCTCCAAGTCAAATTCCAATAAAAAGGCCATCCTACTATGTAAAGAACATGGAACACACCACCCAGCTTTGAAAAAGGAAAGGTATTAGTGGTCTGTGAGAGGACTGACTACACAGGAGAACTTGCCATGTGTACAGCTACTTGCATAATTTTGCAGTTGGTTTCCATGGCAGCTTAGCTTCAAAAAAGAAAGAAAAAAGAGAAAAAATTAAAAAGATGCTTTATTTAACCTTTTTAATGGTAAGGTGCAGTTTCATGACAAAACGGTGGCATTTCTTATTAGACAGACATATATTCTGCTTACTTAGTTTTCTGTGGCAGGGAGCAAGACCAGATCTCTGTGTATTGCATACAAAACTGCCTGCATCTGTGCACATCTGGCTACACTGGAAGACCAACATAATCAAAACATGGATTTCAAAGGCAAATGCCATGCTATACTGTTAAAAAAGTGATCACACAGGTGACTGTATATCGATTATGTTCGTTCTGTGTACTCCAGGACTCATGTAATAATTTAATAAACTGCCAAGATACTCACACTTTCCTCACCTTTGTACACTTGCTGAAAACTTCACCTGGAAGAGAATGGATCTGTTTGTGTGTGAGTGACCTAAAAGTAATTGGTAACTGATGTTTAAATTAGGTCTTAACTGGCCAGTGTTGCAACTGTCAAAAATCAGACCTTAAATCTGGGTGCAGCTGACACAGGGTCAGAGCTCGGAAAGGACTTTGGGCACGTGCCGTTACGTTACCGCGGGTGCGGTACGTTGGGTGCGTTACCTGGCCTGTGAAGCCTGGGTAACTCAGCTGCTTTGTCGTCTGTCCTTATTGTTTAAATCCCGAGCTGAAGCTTGAGTGCCCTCCTGGGATTAGCTGGGAGAAGACAGGCCACCCTTTGGTCCATTTGGAAAGTAAATATACTTGACTGCTTGAACAAGCTAGCTGAAGGCCAGCAAACTTCATTGCTGAGTTTTAAGACTGGCTTCTTTTAAATGTTTTCCATAGGTGATCCAGACAGATCTTTGAGGATTTCTCATATTAACAAGTATTCAGCCATATACATATTTTGATAACCTGTAGGACTGGAGCTGACAAAATGAAATAGGGAGCTGTCAGTCATCATTAAGGCCAATAATCCTGAAATTCCTGCTTTAGTAACTTCAGTAGTATTTGGTGGGTGCTCATTACCCCAATGCTGGCTGCACAACCAGTCACCTTGAGTGAGTGGCCTGGGGCTGACAGGCTTTGAGTAATAGGAATGATGAACCCAAATAGCATTCAACTCACCTAATTGTAAACATCTGCAGCGCAAAATGTGCATCTCAGCTAACACCCCAAGCTCTCTTTAGAGAAGTAAACACGTCCTGTGTGCAGATCTTACGACCTGTGTTATATGACTGGTTTACAGTGTTGACATATATTTTGTCAGATGAATTCCACGCTGAAGGGGGCCTTGCAGCAAAATGCTCACAGCATTCACTACATACTAGTAAATCACCTAGTAAATATCTAGAATGGGTCTTTTCTGCAGTCTCTGAATGCAGAGAGCCCATACTTGGCAGTATAGCACTATGCAAAGTGTGTTTAGGCATCTCCTCATTTGTAAAACAGCCTTATGCTGGGGAGCAAAGGGAACTCTACTTACAGGAGGGTTACGTTACTTGAAACAAGTGGAACAGACTTTAAATTAACAGCAGCACATTCTAGTTCTGTTTCCATGCAGCTGCAGCCTTCTTGGTATTGGTGGGGACCTGGGAAAGGGAATTTTTGAGTTAATGTCTTACATACCACCCACCAAGTACGTCTGATCAGATGGAGTGTCATTCTGAGACGTCTTTTTAGAAAGGGATTGGACATGTAGACGAAACACCCCCAAATTACCTTAGTAAGGTTCACTAATCAGCAAGGCTATAAAACACTGATGCTGCACTTCCTAGGACTGCAGTGCTTTACATATAATGAAAGCAAATGTAAGGAAAACACAAATCGAGTTTAATAGCCTACTGTCCATAAGCTACAATAAGGGTAACTGAAACACAACATGTACTTGATGTACCTATCAATTCATATATACATACAAATGAGAACGTCTGAGAAACTGCTGATGGAACAGTTTCCACTGGAGAATGCAGACTTCTTTAAGTCACTGCACTTCACTGAGAAATTGGATGCTTTGATTTTAGTGCAGACCAGAGGGAACACAGGACCTCAACTTGCCTCTTGCTTGCCAAGACACTGTCCTTGCTTTCTGGGATTTAAGGGAAGGGCTTTTTGGGTACCCCAACTTGGCAGTCCATCTGAAGAGCTGTCCCAGAACTCTAATACTTTAACTGCGCTGAGCCTTTTGGGTTTATGACTAGTTGCCAACAGGCAGGAAGAAATACTTTAGAAGGGATCAACATAAAACATTTCAAGATTGTAAACTTTTTTGGTTTTAATGTTTCATAGAGAAGCCTTTCTTTTCCCTTTTGTTCCTGAGTGGGATGAAAACAAATATTGACTTTCCAAAAGTTTCCAGAAATGTAACTACCATTTTCCTGCAATTTTACGAAGGTGCAACCTGGCACTACTAAGTAAGTTCCACACTGCATTACCCTGCTCTGCTCTGGTATGCATGCAAAAAGCTCTGGGAAAGCAAAGTTGTTCCCTGAGCACATCTAAAATTCCAGATATCTCTATAATTATAGTAAATATATGTATGCAGTGAAAAGCCATAGAAGTGTAACATAATTTCAGGATATTAATACGGGCATTAGGATTAAGATAGAATTCTTCTGATAAAGCCAGATAATTAGGCTTTCCATGAACCATATCAAAGATACCTGCCCATCCACTATTATCTCCTATAAGAAGTGTTAACCTTTGTCAGCTGTACTTTAAATTGGCTATCAGCTTTTAATGAAAACCAGAACATTGACACCAATTTGTCTGTGGGGTACATGTGTTTTCTTATATGGGATGGAACCAAAAGTAAATCTTCAAACAGATTGGTTTTATTGTCTTTTCTGCTGATTATGACTAGCAACTATAAGACCGAATTAAGAAATCTCATGTAAATTGAATACCAGAAGTGTACCAGACTATAAGCATGGCAGAGAGAGAGAAACAGAGAGACGAATCTAATGTTGATGCAAAACGCTGTTAGAAGATGTGTTTGTGAAAAGAACTGAATGCTACAGTAGAATGATTAATGTAGTGGAGAAACTCATACTGCAGTACATGGTATAGCATGGAGTTACAAATAATTTACAGTGAAAATCTGCACATGATAATGGAATTGTTCTAGGACAAGACTGAAAGTCAGAAAGTGACCCAGTAAAAAACAGGAAGTTTACAACAGTTTCAGTGAATGAATATGTTTGGTGATCTCAACTTTCAGGCAAAACCATGGAAAACAATGAGAACAGATCATTACTGGACCAGCTAAATGTATAGGCAATTGTACAAGTTATATGAAATTTGAGAGAAAATGTTAAAATGTATGAAACCTAGACTTTTTTTTTTTTACTAGATTGGCAGAAGGTAGGAATCGATTACATATGGAGAATACCAGTCTTTGGGGCAATCAGTGTTAGTACACTAGAGTGCAGTTCGGAGCTAGTAACAGCACTGGTACGTAGGTGAGCGGCAAACAGGAGAGGTGCAATGCGGAAAGTCATAAACAAAAATGACCACATCCAAAGATGGTAGCTGAGGGGCGATGGCACTGAAAAAGGAAAGAGGCACAGGAGGATGATTTGAAATACTTAGAAAGAAGAAAAGGAAGTGAAAGGGATGTAAGAACTTCACTAGGAGGCAGGTGGGGAGGGAGGATACAAAGCAGGAGATGACAGTGGAGTTGACATGTTATCTTCTGACCCAACGTGCTCCGGAGTCACAGAAGTCAAATGTGATGTAAAGGGAATCATGCTCCAAAATAGGGATCGCTTATTAGCCAAAAAAGGAGATTGGTCTTATTGATCTGACTTCCTCATTGCTCTTTTGCATTGAGAGTGGGCGTGAAGATCAGTAAGACAGAGAAGAACGGTAGTGTGATCACCACCAAGTGCGTATGTACTTATGCACATATACATATGTATATGTATATCTCAAAGACTCTTACGACACTTGAAATCATCATAGAATAAGAATTCTTTACTTCTACTGGTAGAAAGCCTTACTAACCATAAGTACTCCTACTTATGTGCAGGAGTTCATGCACCCACTTTGAAGGATTCCCCACACAGATATGCAGTGATTACCCGCTGCCCACAGCAGAGGATGATATAAGAAGGGTTCTACAGGAATCGCACCACTAGAGTCTGCCTGAGGCATGCCTTTAGACACACTGTCCGTTTTCTTTGCTGACCAGCATGGTGTAATTAATTCCCTCATTCACTGAAGAAAATATTCAGTTACATTGAAAACCCCAGACTTGCCAGGCTTGTGGATCATCTGTCAACTATTAGTGATTCAGTGTGTATTAGCTGGAGGAGCACATCCCACAATCAGATTTTGTTTCTGTATACTTACAGACGTTGCAGTACTCACCACCATTCTCTTCACCTGCACCGTTCTCACAGTCATTTATGCTGTCACAATGAAATGCCTGCGGGAGGCACATCTATGATTTCTGCATGGAAAATAACCCTTTTGGCAGGCAACACCAACTGAAAGGTCTTCCATCAGCCAACATTCTGAGAAAATATGGGAAGACATTTCCTCTATAGCAGAGTAAGTTTCAAATTAGAAAGGTCTGATAAAACTACAACCCCAGCCAGCAACTCAGCACCACGCAGCCTCTCACTCTCTTCCCCCCCACCCAGTGGGATGGGGAGAGAACTGGGGGAAAAAAAAAAAGTAAAATTCATGGGTTGATATAAGAACAGTTTAATAGGACAGAAAGGAAGAAAATAATAATGATAATAACAATAATAAAATGACTATAATAATAATGAAAGGATTGGAATATACAAAACAAATGATCCACAATGCAATTGCTCACCACTTACTGACCGATGCCCAAGCAGCGCTCCTCCCCCAGCCAACTCCCCCAGTTTATATACTGGGCATGACGCCCCATGGTATGGGATACCCCTTTAGCCTGTCTGGGTCAGCTGTCCTGGCTGTGTCCCCTCCCAGCTTTCCTGTGCCCCTCCAGCCTTCTTGCTGGCTGGGCCTGAGAAGCTGAAAAGTCCTTGACACGACTGAGCAACAACTGAAAACATCAGGGTGTTATCAACATCCTTCTCATACTAAATCCAAACCACAGCACTGTACCAGCTACTAGGAAGACATTTAAGTCTATCCCAGCCAAAACCAGGACACCAGGTCACTGTGACAGCACACAGGCCAGTTCGCTTTACTTAACACCAAAATCACCGACATATTATTGACCGAGAGCTCAATGGGAGCACAGCTGTTGTTAAGTTCACATACAGCTTAAGAAGGAAGAGATGAAAAGAAAGAAAAGAACCAAGTCAAATGAATCATGAGCACTTAGAATTAGTAAACATTTCTGGAAAATGGAAAGAGAAATCTTTAAAATTCTAGATCCTGTTTCAATGAAGACACATATTACAGCATACACAAAATTATTTACTTGTGCACAGATCTAAATTTTCATAACCATCCTTTTCCACCATTCTTTTCCACCAATATGTTTTTTTCTAGCTGGGAAAAGAAAGACTTGTTTTTATATCAGCGTTTCCTTGGGAAAAAAACCGAGCTTGGTAGATTCAAACTACAGGCTGAAGAAGTGTTTGATGAACTGCAAGAACTGTTGTCATAAAATTTTGAAAATGCTGTGGCCTGTCCACATGAAACATCCATGTAATGGCCTGAAGGGTGAGCAGGATTAAAGCAACAATGCAAATTAGATACCATCTGTTTGTGAAATTTCTAAAATGTACAAAAAAATGGCACGAGTCATCAGGTTTTCACATTAATCTAAAATGTGCTTGCTTTAGGTTTCCTGCCTTTACTACGATGACAGGCTCTTCACCCGTGGCGCTCCATAGGAGAACAACATCCCTGAACTCTCTTTTTGAAATGAATGGCTCCTTTACCAGGTTATTCTTTTCCCTGGTTGAAAAGTGAGTCACACTATAATTTATGCTCAGTAGTTTTATGACGCTTAAATATGATTGATTGTCACATTTATAATAGCTGGAGTCTTTTTATTGTCAGAACTGAACAACTCAACAGATCACTAGCCTGCGCTGGTATTATTAAGGTCTGGACTGTAAATCCCTTCCTGCCTCTGAGAAGCAGTTACTCATTGAGGAAGTCCTATAGCTCCTGTGAACAGCAGTTCGTCATAAAAAGAAAAGGCTTAGAAGTCTGGATTTAAATATTTTAGCCTTAAATCTCTCATGCATAGAATCTCTAGGCTGTGATATAAAAAGTCTGGAACTGCTGTTAAAGATACTTACTCTCAGCTACCTCAGAAGATCCTCCCGGGTTTATCAATTCAGACTGATAAGACTTACTCAAGTGTTGTGATTTCAGTCACTAACGTTTTAGATGCAGTTTGGCTAACTAGCCTCAATTACAAAGTTACAGCTCTGCTTTGAGTAACCTCCTTTCCACTCAGCAGCATGCTGGTTTTGTTCCTCCAGCACACCCAGGATGCTGTATAATTCCTTTCCACAGGCCCTGGTGTGTGAGGTTGCCTTCTGGCTGGAAGACTTGGTGTCACAGCGGCCTGCTGGAGAGAGCTTTTTGGGGGAAGAATCGCAAAAAAGGGAGCTCTTTCTTGCCAGCCGTCAGAGGGCAGTAAAATACCATTTTTTTACAGAGTATCAGTTTATTCACACTAAATCCTAAAGGCGCTTTTCTGAAGGTGAACCAGCCATTCAGGTATCAACAGTATTTACAGTCAAGTGATGTTTTCCACTCTTTAGGAGTGGACTCACATACCTGTTCTAGGAACTGCAGAGTACATACCTAGCAAAGCCTAAACAGCCTGTAATCAATACCCGTTTTACACTACAGATGTTTTTCCGGGAAACATGCGGCAGGTGCGGGTTTCCCAGACTTAACCGTGTCCTACGGCATTCCCGAAGCTGCTACACTGAATGTGTACATTTGTAGACACATTTAAGAGGAGAGGGCAAGACGGGAACTGATCGGTCATTCTCTTCATATTCCTGTACTGCTTGGAACGCAGTTACGTGAGGGCTGTGAGGACTTGTCCATGTGGGGAAAAAAATCTCTCTAGTACATGTCTCCTTTCCCACGATGTTTGCTTGTACCTGTGGTTATCCAAGGCTTTTGAGCTGGAACCTGTTTAGGATGGAGGCTGCACTACGTTGGAGCGCCCAGTCATCTTGGGTTCAGTCCTTCTCCGGCGCGGTCCAAATTAATCTGATTTGGCTAAAGGGAACAAAGAGTTTGCTGTTAAACCAAGATAATTCATGGCAAAATTGTTTCAAGCCTTATTGTCTACTATTGATGGGGAGTATATGGAAAAAAAAATTTGAAAGAATGGTAAGGTGGATATTTATATTTTTTTCTAACAGTTCAAAATAAATAAAGATACCTTTCATGGTGTGTAAATAGGAAGCATAATAAGGGTTGCTTTGGTAATAAACTATTTCCAACATTTGTTTCTTCTAATTAAATTTGCGACAATGAAAGCAATATATTAATCTGTGTAATGAAAAGGTGAGTCACTGTGGGTCTTATTAACTACATTGTCTTAAAATAAATGTTGAAAATATAATAAAATAAAGTTTATGTTAAAATAAAAACTTTACGTGAATAACATTTCCTTCAGTGATAACAAAATATAGTGATTTAAAAATAGATATTTTTAAACAGAGTATTTAGAAAATTCAATACATTAAAATCCTGCATATTCCACTCCTTTGTAACAGAGTGTCTGCAGAATAAATAATATATTCTCTAATACTTATTTTCTGTCTCTAACAGACTGGCAATTAAAAAAATTTCTGTTCTTTGCAGTAATACATTTTCTCTTTCAGTTTCTTATTTTGATTACACTATAACCTGCCCTTTATGCATTATTAGAAAAAAATGCTATTTCATTAAAGAACTTTCCACAAGCTGAGAAATTACCACACATGAGCTAATTACAGTGAAAACCATTTTTTCACTTTTCTGTAATGTTTCAAGAATTACTAAGCATAAGAAAACCATTCATTATTAAAAAAGAAATTGTGTAGGAACTGAAAAGTTTTAATTTTGGAAAATTTGTATAAATGACATTCTGTAGCTTCTACTTGTATATTGTTACATACAGTGTTTCTATGGGACAGAACTTTTCTCATAGAAGCAATCTTTCAGGCAATCATTTCTGAGATTCAAAGTGCTCTATCAAATGTATAATTTTAATTTTAACCTACTGATACTGAAAGGATTTTCTTGGCCCAATTGCCACATATTTTGTTGCGATAGAGAAATATTTATGAAAACTCAGTTGCTAAGTTAAATGCTTATTTTTTCACCTAATATGTAGAAAATGTATTATGATATTGGTGTGAAGCTTGCTGTTTACAACAATGTTTTATTATGTCAAATACTTTTTCAAAAAGCATCAGTTTATCCTTTAGTCATACATTCAACGAATTTCATTTCATCCAAATTTAGAGTAACCTGGTTGGACAATTGTGTCATTTTATGAAATCAAATTTCCTCGTGTGCTGTAAACTTTTTTTTCCCCTAAAATTTTTTTTTTCAAAATCATGTAAATGAAAATTCCTTACTGTGTCCCAAAAGGCAATCAGGTTTATAAAGAATTAAGAAAGAAGTGGTCTTACCTTGGATTTCTAGCAGAGGGACCAAATGGAGCAGAAACAGCACTGCTGTCAGTCTGAAGTCAGTAAGATTAAGAGAAGGGCAATAGGACGTTTATAGCCATCGAGCAGTACTTATGCTTTGGATACCTTAGTAGCTGCTCTCCTAAAGGAATCTCCAGTTCAGCTAAGCCTGGCGTTGAGCATGCTCACAGCCTGCTGCTTCCCCACTCTGAAGGAGAAATCTCCTGCCACCCATCAGGTTGTTGGCAATTATTTAAACCATAGTAACAGTTTTGTCTGCCTCCTGGATTACTACTGCTTCATCTGGGAAAGAGCGTAAGGGCTCTCAGTTTTACTAGAATCATGAGTGATTTCTGACAAGGGAATTTTGGGTTATAGGAGATTTCTTTTCTCAAAATAGTGTGTTACCTTTGTAAGGGAGGTGAAAATCTCAACAGTTTGCTGTTGTTATATTGCCACTGGGATTACAAAGAGTCAGTTTGATTTTTTTAGTTACAATCTAAGTACAAATATCCAAATACTTAAACATGTATTCAAACACTGCGTAGAGCTGGCCTGCTGAACTCAGTTGCTTCGTTGTCTCCAAGACAACGATTTCTAAAATAGCAGTATCTCAAAGAAAAATCATTACCCCTTTGCCCTAGTTATTACTCTGGAAAGTTAGTATTTTTCTGCGCCATGTTATAGCAGCCTTGTATGCGTCCCTCATGTAATGAAAACTTTTTTCCCCCAAAAGAGGATACCACAGGCATGTAGAAGATCTTTAGCTACCCCACTATCTGCATTTAAAGTTATGCAAGTCAGACGCATTGCTCTAGCATTAATACATCATTTGGTGTAAGTTTTCAGTGCATTTAACTACTATGCATGACTAGTGGCACTGTGTTCTTCCATGGTATATTTTGATTTAAACGGGGAAAACAAACGCAAAAAGACCACAGTGCATTTGTATAAAATCTCACCAGAAATTATTGATAACTTTTGTCTAGAATATTTCAGAATACGTGGGCTAACAGAAGGAATGCTAAAATCTCTGGAAATAGGTACGACAAAATGCAATGTGTATGGGTGGTCCACTCCATAAGATACAAAAAAGGCCTGTCATGAATTACCCAGCATTAAAAGGCAAAACTGCTCTTCACATCTATGCAAGGCAATGAAAAATTAAAAAGAGGAGGACCACTCATACCAGAAAATATTTCACTTCAGTAATCAGTAATATCTGGGATACATTTACCGTCCCAGCCACTGGTGCTCTTTATATTGAATATGGGAGGTAAATGAAAGTGGGAGAGGGACGTGGCATACTTACACCTATATTTCTTAGTGCTGTGTAGCACCGTAGGTTTTCTGCACTTTCTGAAACAGCAGATGTAAATGCGCAAATTTGCCACCATTGCAATGTAGAAGGTGATTGAAGTTGAAGTTGGTGGAAGGGTCTAAAGGCTCTTGGCCACCACAGTAAAATCACACGTATGTCTTGCTTGGCACTGTTTGTCTCTGTTTTCTACATACTGTCCACCCAGGCACTTGAAGAGTTCCTAGCCCAAGAGGAGGGATGGATGGCACTTAGATTCAACATATGCAAATGAAAAGTACAACTGAGAATAGTAGTCATGCAGAATTATGTGGGGATCACAGGAAAAAGTGGAATAACATCGGTAAATGTCCTTGTTTCTTGGCATCCCATTCCTAGTGTGTACTCAGCACGTTGTCTGCTCGGAGGGCTGAGATGCCAGCAGCTGCAGGTCACTAGCTGCAAAGGAGCAGAGCCGCCCTGCTTCTCACTGTTGTTTGGGACTGTGCTACAGATCACACACGGGGCCCTTCTCCAGGCCTTCACAGCAGTAACAGAGAGAACGTCTTGCCCATGGTACAGGTGAGACTGATGAAATCACTAGGAGACGTTTATGCCTCTGCTTACCTGTCATCACATCAGCGATGAAAATGGCAACTATTACCAGAAGGTCATGGCTGATTTTGCTGTCATGATGTCGGGGTAGGGCTTACAGCTCAGTGCAGAAGATCCTGAGTATAACTGATTTGAGCCATGTACTTATTCGCATTTTTAAGCACTGCATAGTACTAGGTAATAATAATCATAATCATAATAGTAATAACACATTCGGGCTAAATGCTGGTCTCTGCACAGGGGAAATAAGTAGTCTGTATACAGCAGACTTCTGTAGAGAGCTCAGACCTTTTAGGTTTTTTTTCCTGTGGGCAGATTCTCATGACTACCAACATTTCTCATTCCATGTAATCTCCCTTTTCCCTTTTCCAAGCCACATGTAGGCAGGGAACAAGGAAAAAAAGCTACTGAGGACTGAAAAGACCTCTAGCTTTGCATCCTAAGAGCTGGTGTTCAGAGGGGGGATGCAAAATAGCAACATAGGGCTGCGTCCAGGAACACAGGCACATGACATTTGAGGTCAGTAGTTCTTAAACTAAATCCTGGAGATGAGGGAAAGGTGTGGGCTGAAGTCAGCCCACAGAGGAAGTGCAGAGGAAGCTTTTCCCCACTTGATGGACTATCTAGATTGCAGAGAGTGCTGCTGGGAGGCTCAGCAGCTAGCACCTCAGTCCTGTCTACTGCTAGCACAAGGAGAGAGTAAGATGGTTGAAGCGATGCAATGTCCTCAGTTGGAGGAGGCAGATGTAAAAAATGAGCCAAGTGGAGGTGAAGAACAGGAATCCAGCCAAAAAGAGCACACATCACTTAAGAGTGTCAACAAACACAGTGGTTTTTGCCAGTGTTCCCAGGCACAGAGAGAGTGTGGCAGAACTGAGCTCATCTGCAAGAGAGGATGAGCAAAAGCAAGGTCCAGGGAGGAGGCTGGCGTAACGGTAGTGTGTTGCTCAGGTAGGAGTTGGTTGATGAGCACCAGGCAATGAACTGCTTGCGACAATGAACTGTGATGTGCCCCTCAAGGTAAGTGTGTAAGACAGTGCTCAGGACGATAAGAGGAGATGTTGAAGAAGACCCTTGATAAAATGGAAAGGAGGATGTCTGCTGTGAATGTTAGGCATTTCATACTGAATCCCTGAGGCAAACATGAGGTTCCTTTTGAGGAAATGAACATCCAAGACGAGATTTAAAGAAAAAGAAAATGGAAACTTACGACTTTAAGCCGGTCCCCTAACATTTTGGCATCCATCTAGTGAGGTTAGAATGTTGCTGGATTGGGGCCACTGCTGTTTTTCATCAGGCTGTGAGGAACAGCTATACGTTTCTAATGATACACTGTTGGTTAATTAAAACTGGCATCAGGAAAGTGGCTGAACCGTCACAGGGAGAAATTGTTTCTATTCCTGTTTCAATCTTTTAAAAATAGAAAACAGATGTTTCTTTCATTCTCTACCGCCAAGCTGCAGGGAACCCCAAACAAGACAAGCATCCGTGATGCAGGCAGCTCTGTAGAGCGTATAACCACGGCAGGAATACCGGTGTGGAGGCCATTGTCTTGTGCAGGGTTTCTGTGTTAACCAGAGCCAGAGCCAGTTGATTTTGGTATCTTTTTTTTCTCATTTTACTCTGTTTTCTCTGTGTATTTTCTCACACAACATTGTTTGTCATGTTCTTGTGATGTGATAAGAATTGGTTAGAGGTTTTAAAGAGAAAGCATCAAAAATATTGGTTTCAGACTGGTGACTTTTTTTTCTCAAATTTGTATCAGCTACATATCAACTCCCTCCAACACTTTCAATATGCTAGCAGACTTGCAGGTAAAGCCTCATGATTATTTTCCCAGAGAACGGTAACCTTTCAGAAGAAAACCTCTTTTATCTGTGGTTAAAATTCTACCTGTCAGCATTCACACTATGGACTCTTCTGAGTTAATGAGTGCACTATCAGGTCAGCACTCCTTGCAAAAGACACATTCCAGAGTGCTGTCATCAGGTACTTTTCTTGCTCAGATAGTACAAGACTGGCCTAAGGAAAAAAAAATTAGTTCTCATTCATTGTTTTCAGGAGTTTCATGTGGGCAACCCTTTTTTCCGAGATGTCAAGAATACACTCCAATAGCTGCTCACCAGCCACAGAAGGCCAGATTACCAAGTCACTGTTTCCATGAAAGCCAATACAAAATTCTAGATAAAACCTTTGTAACGTCAGGCAACGGAACAAATGAACCCCTTGACTCCCCTGAACACTGAAGTGGCTAACTTCATTGTTTGTCCTGTCAAAGGTTTTTGAAACCTCAGTTGATGGAAATAATAATAAAAAAAATGAACTGGTTTTGCCTTCAGTTAAAAATGAAAGTAATCTGAAATAAAAGTGAGTTTGTTGCATGTTCAAGATGCATATTCATTTCTGGTATATCCAGGAAAGCTGTAAGAGACACAATGCCATTGGGACTTCTATGATGTAGTCCTTTGTAACTGACAACAGGTGTTGTCAGAGAAAATGGAAGTCTTTGCTGAAATTGTTGCTGATTTACATGCTGCATTTTATCTTAATACAAATATGGCATTGCTTCACCGCCTGAGTCATTCCAGGTTGAACTGCTGCTTGACCCCTTAACTAGAATCCCTATGTGCAATTGACCCTTTGACTGCAAGTCCTCTGCGCAGTTCCTGCAAATCCAAATATCAGCACCAGTGTTTGAAGTGGCATTTTAGTGTATCACGGTTTCAGGAATAATGCATGAGAAGCGTTCCTCCTGCCTTCTTCAGTTGCTTATTCCTTCCTTCATTTCCGTATCCAACTGCAGCAGCTGTCTGGAGGTTACACCGTAGGAGTGAACTGTTCCAGCACTGCTGTGTGCTGTGCTGTGCTGTGCTGTGCTGGCGGAGGCCTCCATCAGTGAAGCAATGGTAACACCCAAACTTCACACTGCAGACTTAAACCTGCTAGGTGATGTGCAGAGTGGCATGCACTCAGTTCAAAGGGAATTCTCTAGAAAGCATATACACGACTATACAAGACCACTGCTAATAATGGCTTAGCAAATCGGACAGAACCACTCATCAGTAGACTGTTAATTTGACCCACAGTTCAGCCTCACTCTTATAGTTGACTGAAAAAATAGCATATGGGGATGAGGGGTAACTTGCATAAGAACCTGGAAGGAAACATCCATCTGAGAAGGTCGTTAACATAAGGGATACACTCTGTGGCTGAGACACAGAGGCCTGGGAGGGCATGGCTGCCTGCTGGCCCGTGTGGGTTGGTCCAGGCTCCCTCAGGACCTGCTGGGCTCCCTTGACTCCACCTGCTGCCTCTGTGACCGAAGCACAGGTGGTGAGGGGAAAGAAAAGGTCACTGTTTAAAAACAACATTTCACACAAGAAAATATTCAGTCCTCCACCTCCCTCCCCCACCTATCTCCTTCAGAAGCACAGGCTTTCTGGTAGGCTCCCCCAAATGGTGCCCCACAGCTACCAAGAGCTCCCTGTCTGGGCTGAGGCTTTCGGGCCTGCCAGGGCTGTGGGACATGGACGGGCAGAGCCATTCGGCTGCCACTGGGTGCCTGAGCTTTCCCTCTGCTTCCCTCAGGGCGCGGCATCTCCTGGGGATGGGCTCCCAGGCATCAAGCAGGAGGTCTGGCAGCAGCCTCCTCGGCGGGTCGCAGGGCACTCAGCTGGAGAAGACAGCTTGTCGCTGTCAGTGAAACACAAATCCAAGGCAAGGTCCTTTTAAACTTCTGGTTAATTAATCTAATAAAAATAAATTTGAACACTGGCTTGTTAAAAAGATGAATTATCTGGCGTTAATGCACTTGTATGCCCGAAAATGCATAAAATGCTGTCCCTGTTAAGAACGAGAGGCAGGCCCACACAGTCTTTGTGATACTCCTGACCTGAATTTTCAATATCAAATATAGACATTTGCAGTAATGTTTGTGACAGCCATATGCATAAAAATTCACCAGAATGGCAGAAAAATAGAGCTTGAGGAATTAGAGCTGTCACCTAGCCTGAAAGGAGGAATAAAAGCAGTGCTCATGCTTTTCGTGATGAATGATTCACGCGGCTGTTGTCAGCCCTTTCCTCGCCCCCACTGGTAAACATTTCAAAACTGCTGCCTATCAGAAGTGCAGTTGGCTACAGATGCTGTCTGCAAAGGCAGTGGAAATAGCAGCGGTTTCATCTGCGAGGGGCTGAAGACCCTCCCCACGGACTGTGAGAGACCCCCAGACAGCATGGTCCGGGCTGGCAGTGCTGCCTGTTCTAGTTGACAGGGGTCAGCCTATTTGACTACTGCAATGGCAAGTGAAAGTGGTGTCCACGGGCAGGGATCATAGCCAGGAGCGGGGTGAGCTGGGCATGGTGTCTATGACCAGGGATCATAGCCAGGAGTGGGGTGAGCTGGGCATGGGGACACCCTCTGGGTGAGAGATGTGTGGACAAACCCACAGGGCTTTTTCAGTGCAGCAGATACATAGAGAAATTGGTCAATACTCACACACGTTCTTGCTGAAAGAAGGCGTCATGTTGTATTTTTAGGGTGATAAAGCACTAACTGTGTGCAGGGAAACATCTTGCTGTGAAAGGCAATTGCCTGGAACTGGCGTGTTTGAAAGACTCCTTGGTTTCCTGGTACACAGAGCGGGTCAGCATTTTCTTGTTTTGCCATTCTGGTGCTTTCACAATTCTGTAGGGTATGTGTCATCTAATTTATAAATGCTCCTTTTGCTCTGCTATTTTATTTACATATATTGTCTGCACACCTTATTGCTTTGGACCATCTCTTGTTTCTGAGCTGCTTCTTAGGGATAATCAACTATCCATCCATTTACTCATCCATTAAAATAACCAGGGATTCACCTTTGTTTCAGGCTGTGTTAAAAACTAAACATTCCCATGATCTTTAATGTGATTTGCTAATCCGTGTAGCATTGCAAGCTCCCTCTTCTCCTTTATGGCTTCACAGGAGATGACGGTGTCTCTCTGATGTCCCTCTGCTTCAATGTGAGATGGGCTAGACCAGGAGCCCAACCGGGTCTCAGGATGATGTTGGCCTCAAAGCTCCTGCTGACTTGCTTTATCCCACGCTCAGCCAGGACAGAGCTTGTAGCACCTGACCTGCCTGGAAGCTCAGTAGCTTTAGGGTGGCAACACCTAATCCAGCCTGTAAGGACAGGGATGTCTGTGAAGCACTGTGTTGGGAGAAAAAGTCCAGAAAAGTCCTGAAAGAATTAGTAAAATATGTCTTTAAAATAGATTAGTGAATGTACTGTCATTTCAGTGCCAATTTGCTCTGCAATTTTTCCATTTATTTCATGGTCTAGACTTTTGTTACCCTGCTCTTCAGCAATTTCTTCATCTTTCTAGCCCCAAAAGAGCCTGTATATTCCATAGCAAAAAGCAAGGCCAAAAAAACCTTGTCTGCAGCTGTCTTTGAACTTCTGTTTACATCTTTTCTCTGGTAGCATAGGACTCGCCTTTTAGATTATCAATTTTTATGCCTTCAGCTATTAGGTCATCACATATCTACTGGACCAAGCTAACTTAGTCATCTTAATGCCCATATTTTATCCCTGTGCCAGTTCACTTTACCTAAATTTTGGAAGTCTTAGGATTTTTTTTTTAAGACAGTGGCACAGATTTTTCAGATATTGTTCTTGACTTGATTTCTGTTGAGTATATCCAGGAACTCCGTGGACAACTGGGATCTCAGGGAAACTGAGGTTTCATTTGCAAAAAGACAGGGCTCTGTTAAAGACTGACATCTGAAGTGGTTTTCTGTTGGTTATTTTCAAGGAAAAAGGATTCTACCATGGGTAATCCTGGAGTTAGATGGTTTCTTCTTCTATTTGTTTCACAGGTTTTTCCAAGTTTTCTGTGGATAAATGCTATATAGTTTGTAAGAGGAATGAAATTTGCTTACATATAGCATTGTGTGCTGTGAAATGGTTGTCTTGAACATGGCACACCTACCAAATCAGTGTAATGCTATGTATTCCTTTAGGAGATTTTTCCCAAGTAGTGATGCTGGGAGGTTGGAGAATTGAAAGGGAGGTCTGCTAATTTTTTCTCAGCTTTTTCATGGCATTATATGCTGCCTATTCTTTCACAGGCTCTAGTATGTACATTGTTCAAATGCAAAATTACTGAGGTAAGATGCCAGCTTCGTTACCCTTCAGCCAAAAGCTGAATTCTGATAAAAAGCCCTGGTGTAGCCCATCCATTTGGTTGTTTCCAGAATGATGACACAGCAAAGCTCAGAGACAAATTGTTACTGACCAGAAACACTCAATACCTGCATTGCAAAAGCATTGCGTATGAAATGTGGCTGCACTAGCACTTACACACCATGTGCTGTCAGGAAAAAACCACTGTACCCTCAGTTTTTATGTATGTGTGCTTCTGCTGTATTCTTGGTGTTGGGAAATGTGGTGGGTTGACCCTGGCTGGAGGCCAGGTGCCCACCAAAGCCGCTCTGTCACTCCCCTCCGCAGCTGGACAGGGGAGAGAAAATATAACAAAAGGCTCTTGGGTTGAGATAATGGCAGGGCAAGATCACTCACCAATTACCGTCATGGGCAAAACAGACTTGACTTAGGGAAATTAGTTTAATTTATTACCAATCAAATAAGAGTAGGATAATGAGAAATAAAACCAAATCTTAAAACACCTTCCCCCCACTCCTCCCTCCTTTCTGGGTACAGCTTCACTCCTGAGTTCTCTACCTCCTCCTGTCCAGTGGCACAGTGGGACGGGGAATGGGGGTTATGGTCAGTTCATCACACGTTGTCTCTGCCGCTTCTTCCTCCTCAGGGGCAGGACTCCTCACACTCTTCCCCAGCTCCAGCCTATGGTCCCTCCCACGGGAGGCAGTTCTCTTTGAACTTGTCCAATGTGGGTCCTTCCCATGGGCTACAATTCTTCACAAACTGCTCTAGCGTGGGTCCCTCCCACGGGCTGCAGTCCCTCAGGCACAGACTGCTCCAGCGTGGGTCCCCCGCGGGGTCACAACT
>JAVKLA010000026.1:4026034-4041347 GCA_034782735.1 Sagittarius serpentarius
AAGCTTCTAGCAACTTTTAAAGAAGCCACCCCTGTGGCCCCCCCCCTACCAAAACCTTGCCACGTAAACCCATTACACTTGTCAAGTCGAGCATTTTGTCTTTCTGAGCCACGGCTCTGTTACAGTCTGGATGCTACCAAAACTCTCATGTTTTCATTCGTGCATGCTACCATGGTTTCATTCAGTACATAGTGCATGTTTCTTTTGCTCCAGCCTATCTTCTTTATTGAATCTAGTGCTAATAGCAGTTGTCTACAGAAAATTGCACCTGCCCCAGGTTATGTCAAAATGGAACTTACACCCATAGATGTCCATTTAAACACTACCAAATTGCAGTCTATGTTCTTTCATATTTTTTACTGGTGTTCTTTCTTTCTGTCTTGGGGGATCTCCGCCATATCAGGAAGCTTATGGCAGGGTTTTCTATACTCTATTTGGATTCTTTCCAAGAAACATGCAAACACATCATCGGCAAAAGAGCAAATGAAACAAAACTGCATATTGATATTTCATGATCCTCCTGAGGAGTCTCTCCTCTGAACTTACAGCTGTTTCTCCCTGAAGTCTCCGTGTGATGTGTGCCCACTGCAGCAGGGTTATTTGCAGTCTCCGCTCTTTTCTCTGCCCCTCTGTCTTCTGTTAAATGTGATGGTTCAGGGCTTCTCCACATCTCATTGCTCTTGTGCAATACCATTACTGCCATCTAACCAAGATGTGGCGATAGCACTGAGAGGTGCACTCAGACTGTGGAAATGCAGAATGTACTGTGCTAGATTTTGGTACAGTAAATCAGCATTGCACTCATGAGTCCTAATTGTTGTATCCACTCTTTACACACACAAATCTGCTTCTAAATGAAAAAAAAAGAAGACATTATGTTTGACATAGATCTTCTTCAGTTTGTCATAATTTTGAACATTCAGAGAAATCACTATGTAAGAGAGAGCCAGCAAGATCTTTAATCAGCATAGTTGCCCTGGAAGTCCTACTATACTCAACATACTGCAGTGCTCACAATAACTGGAGGTAAATCATGACAAGATCTTTTTTTTTTTTTAAAACTTGTGATAAATTCTCAAAGCAAATAGCTCTGCAACAAGGTTATGGCTACACATAGTTTAGATAGTAATAATTTCCAGCATTCAAAATGATGCCAATTTATTACTCTACTGGAACATGGACAGGAACATGTTTCTTGGATGTCAAAGATTTTTTGCTTCATAGGGACAATGATACAGTGACTGTTGCAGCCAATGTAGCGTTTGTTGGTAATAAACCCATGTGTCTATTGGATTAAGCGCTAAAATTCTCAAAGATCAAATAATTTTGTTATAAAATGCACAATGTAGTGATAATTTCTTAAATTTGTTCAGCTACTAACTTCTCATTTAAAAGCTAGTCACAATACTCCATTGTTTACTGCTTTATGTTTTCAATATATTTTAGCTCTTGCTTTACTATAAGTTCATACAGTACCTCCTCCTAGACATATCCTCTTTGAAGTTCAAAGAAAACTATTAGCATTTAAAAGGCCTTTAGAAATTAGACCTGAAATTTAAGTCTCTGTGAAAAGTCCTATGAAGATAGGTTTGTCAGGAGATAGAAAAGAGAAGAAAGCTGAAAAATTTTAAATTCATTCATATTAAGTAAATCCTTAGCAGTACCTTTTTTATGTATAAAGAGATGTATTTTTTTCTCTCTTCTTAGTTATTTTCAGTTTGTTTCTACAGTTGAGTGATTTATTTTTTTAAATGACTATAAGTAAACTGCAGGGAAACTTCCTCTCCTGGATATGCATGAAAGAAATCACTGTATTCTGTTTGTGCTCTTTCTGTTTTCCATGGCTTTGAACACAAGAATATACTGCATTTTATACCAATCAGATTTTCTGCAAATTTCCATGATAATGAGTGATCAATATTCTGGTTTTGCCAACAGAGTACATCAATGAGCAAATGCTGGAAGCATGGCAAGCATGATAAATTACAGCAGTGATCAATACCAGTATGATTCATTGCACAAAAGACCTCATATTGCCACTGTTGTTTCATTATATTGCAAAGCATTCACTGTGCGCTATGGACCAGATCCTGATGACAATTACATTGTTAGCAAATCTTTTCTCAATTCAGGGTATTTTACATCCTCTCTTTAATGGGACAAATATGAATTATTGCAGGTAAATGAACAACCAACAGCAGATCTTCTTTAAAACTTCCACCAGTTTGGCGCTGCCCCACTTCCACCACTTTCTTGCTTGTTTTACACCCCTTATTCCCCACTGAGACTCACAGTCAGAGACTCACAGGCGTCAAATGGACATGTCAATAAGTCTGTGTCAGAGTCCAATACTCTCTGACCAGATTCTTTTAGATATTCTGTGTGTGGAAGATGTAATGTTTAGTATAAAATTTATTTATTTGAAGATATTTGATGTTACACAGGATTTCTGATTTAGCAGAATGACACAAAATATACTGAAATCATAATACAAATGTCAGTTACACTTAGCAAAATGTAACAATTGCAATATACAGTTCAATCACAATACCGGTGTGATCCCTGTTACGGCTCTCTATAATATGGTCGCTGTCAGGACGCTGGGTGTCCCCAGTCGCTGAGAAGGAATACATGGGTTGAAGGTAGCTTGAGCCTGTTGATCTTTCCAAATTCTTTTGTTAGTTTCTTAGTTTTTATACTCTGTGTCACACCGAGCCACATATTCACTCCCCTTATGCTGGTGTGGCTAAGTCAGGGAGACATTTACACCACCAGCTGATCCACTCAACTGTGATATATTCAGCTGATCCACTCAACTGCTGTGAGCATTTATCTATATATAGCAAAGGCCACCTTCTGGTCCCTTTGTGTTGAGTCAGCTTCTTTGCAACAGCTGTGGTCAGTCACACCCTACATTATTCTCCATGCTCCATGGGCACATCGTCCTTGCTCATCTCTAGTGAGTCTTCTTCATTGTAGGCATTTATTGGTCAGTCACAGTCTGTTATGAAGGCAAACTTTTGTCCCTCTCTATATGACCATAAAGCCTTTTCTTCCTGCGCTCTACAGCTTGGGGGGGGGCGGGGGGAAGCAGAGAGGGAGGTGCTGAGCTCTTCTTCCTCGTATCCAATGGCAGGACTTGTGGGAATGGTTCAAAGTTGCATCAGGGGAGGTTCAGACTTGACATTAGGAAGCATTTCTTTACTGAGAGGGTGGTCAAACACTGCAAAGTGGTTCCTAGAGGCGTGGTCGACGCCCCAAGCCCATCAGTGTTTGAGGAATATTGCCCTTAATAACATGCTTCAACTTTTGGTCAGCCCTGCAGTGGTCAGGCAGTTGGACTGGATGATTTAAGCTCTCTGCCCTCCCTGCAATACATATGGGGACACACACCGTCTTGAAGCCAAAAGTTGCAACTGTTCGCTGTTGTCTTCTTACCCTAATGGCCAAAGAAAAGAAATGGCTGCAACATGAAGCATATTGGCTAAACAAGGCTTATCACTTGAAATGTCTCTGACTTTTCCCTTCTGTTATTTTCATTTTTATCTGCTTTCATTGGCAAGAGATGTAGAACATCCAAAAGCCAGTCTGGAGTTTAGAAACCAGAAAACTCAGCAGCTCTTGCATGGAAAAAAAAACCAAAACAAAATCAAAAGTATTAGGGTCATGTAATCTCTTATTCTTGGTCTGAATTTCAGAAAAATTGAGCTGTCTACTTATAACAACCTTTCTTGTAAAGACTTGTATGCCTGTCACAGTGCCTTGCAGTGAAGAGGACGAGGTGCTGGCAAATAATCCTACACCCAACTTGTGGGGAACACAGAATTTCTACAGTTTTCTTACACAATATGGCTACAACGTGCAAGTGAGAGTACAAAGTGAAAAAAAGAAGGCATAATAAAATGAGATTGTTTATGTGTAGATCATATATTCCAGAGGAAAATGGCTTTGACTTGTGCAGCAGAAGAATCTGGACTTTTCAGTTCAACTTCCACCAAGAGTAAATCTTGGCTGTTTACCATCAACCTCAGATAACTGTGGAAGTAAAACCATAACTCCATCAATAGGTTATACAGATTTACAACAGCATAACTATTTTTTGCTTAAAATAGAGATTCATTCTCTCTTTTATGTGTGAGAAATAAAACATAACCTCCCCTTAGCATTAATACTCTTTTGCGAACTGAACGACTTTTCTGACATTTTTACAATTCAATCTGCTACGTAGTTTAAGAATGACAATTAAAGAAAACTGAACCCTCTAAGAAATTCAGCATCTGTGTCAGGCTCTATTTGTACCTCAAATGAGCTAAGTAATGAAATAACACAGATGCATCAAACTTCCCATATGGTTAAGCTCATTGAGAAATGGTGCATATGCCAAATCTGCAGAAATTTCATAATTATTTACAGAAAAGGACCTGTATCCACCTCCCATCTTCATTAGTTTCATATGTTGTGCCCCACAGGTGGTGTGTCATCGTAGTTGTGCCTCTGATGTCCTACCTTGTCCACACTGCAGCTGGTTCTAGTCCTGTCCCGATGTCCCCACTTCTGTATTTGTGAAGACCTCCTTCCATTACAACAAAACTTCCTGTGCGATGGGCTTTATTACTTTTCCATTATCTTCAACATCTGCTTGTTGTCTGTGGCAACAAAAGCAAAAGGTCCAGGTACAACTGTTAATGCTAGCTTTGCACACCAGTTCTTTGTATGCTCTAGCTCGCCCAAATTCAAATTAGAAGAAATGGTGGGAATAAGACAGATGAAAAGAGCAAGTCTGTACCTAATTCACCCTTTTTATAAGGTTTTGTCTAGGTTTCAGATAACATATTGCTAACAAATATCCTCAGTATTCCAGCAGAGATACCACTGCACGAGATTAGCCCTTCCCAGATTTCCATTGTGTGGGGCATGTCAATATTTTTTGTATTTGATTTTCTGTCACAAGGACAAAAGTCAAAATACAGGAACACTTCATGTACTAAAAGTCTAACTGCTTTCATAGGTGAAACGTCCAACCAGTTACACTTTAACATTTTCTGTTTTACAAAACATTTTTGCATCCTCTAGACCCTGCACATTGCTCTCTAGGAATCATAGCTCAGGAATGCATGAGCCTCGTTCTCCTCCTGCGGCACATCTTCCCCGCTGAGTCCAGTGTGATGGAGACCGATCGTTTCATGGGCACATAAAGGAAAATTGAATCAAGGCGGAAATGGGACTGTGAGCACAGGATTTTGGAGTGCCTAAGGCGGACATGAAGATTTACACAGACAATATGTTGTTTGGATTTTCCTGATAGAAATGTTTACTGAAAGAGTATTCTTTCTAATGGAAAATTTTAATGAGATCCCACTTTCCTATGGGAAAGTCTTTTATGTAAAATCTTTACTAGCTACTTGATATTATTTAGCGTTACAGCTAATCAATTATACAAAAATAAATAAGAAAATAGAATAAGAAATGCTGCCTTCTGCAGTGATATGGTTATATGGCTATTTTTGCATTCCAGATAGGATAGCTAAACAAAGACAGACAGGCACAATTGGTCTTTGCATAGGAGTACTTGATTATACATTAAAGCAATACTACTTTAATCATCTTAAGGCTTATTAAAAATAAATACCCTGCTACAATTTAGCCAAAGCGAACTTTTAGGGAGCCAGATTCCTAGTTAATATAAACTGTCAGAGGACCACTGAATTCCAAACAGAAAGGGACTCAAATTTACGACATGCAAAATTGGATGCTGGGTTTTTGGTCCAAGCCCAAATCTAAATCTAATCTTGCAGTCCTGAAGGGCAAAGGAGTCCAGGAAAGCTGGACATTCTTCAAGAAGGAAATCTTACAAGTGCAGGAGTACTGTCCCCATGTGCCAAAAGATGAGCCAGCGGGGAAGAAGACTGGCCCGGCTGAACAGAGAGCTTTGGCTGAAACTTAGGAAAAAAAGTAGAGTTTGTCACCTTTGGAAGAAGGTGCAGGCAACTCAGGAGGACTACAAAGATGTCATGAGGTTATGCAGGGAGAAAATTAGAAGTGCCAAAGCCCAACTAGAATTTAATCTGGCAACTGCTGTAAAAGACAATAAAAAAAGTTTCTATAAATACTTTAGCAACAAAAGGAGGGCTAAGGAGAATCTCCATCCTTTATTGAATGCGGGGGGAAACATAGTGACAAAGGATGAGGCAAAGGCTGAGGTACTTAATGCCTTCTTTGCCTCAGTCTTTAATAGTAAGACCAGTTGTTTTGGGGGTAGCCAGCCCCCTGAGCTGGCAGACAGGGACAAGGAGCAGAAAGAAACCCCCATAATCCAAGGGGAAATGGTTAGCAACCTGCTACACCACTTAGACACACACAAGTCTATGGGGCTGGATGGGATCCACACAAGGTACTGAGGGAGCTGGCAGAAGTGCTCACCAAGATACTTTCAATCATTTATCAGCAGTCCTGGCTAACCACGGAGATCTCAGTTGACTGGAGGTTAGCAAATGTGACGTCCAACTACAAGAAGGGTTGGAAGGAGGATCTGGGGAACTACAGGCCTGTCAGCCTGACCTCAGTGCTGGAGAAGGTTATGGAGCAGCTCATCTTGAGTGTCCTCACGCAGCATGTACAGGACAACCAGGTGATCAGGCCCAGTCAGCACGGGTTTATGAAAGGCAGGTCTTGCTTGGCTAACCTGATGTCCTATGACAATATAACCTGCATACTGGATGAGGGAAAGGCTGTAAATGTTGTCTACCCAGACTTTAGTCAAGCCTTTGACACCACTTCCCACAGCATTCTCCTGAAGAAACTGGCTGCTCATGGCTTGGATGGGCATACTCTTTGCAGAGTAAAAATCTGGCTGGATGGCCGAGCCCAAAGAGTGGTGGTGAACGGAGTTAAATCCAGCTGGTGGCCGGCCACAAGTGCTGTTCCCCAGGGCTCGCTATTGGGGCCAGTTCTGTTTAATGTCTTTATCAACGATCTGGACAAAGGAATCGAGTGCACCCTCAGGAAGTTTGCAGTCGACACCAAATTGCGGGGTGGGGGGATGTTGATCTGCTTGAGGGCAGGAAGGCTCTACAGAGGGGTCTGGACAGGCTGGATTGATGGGCCAAGGCCAACTGTATGAGGTTCAACAAGGCTCAGTGCTGGGTCCTGCACTTGGGTCACAACAACCCCATGCAACGCTACAGGCTTGGAGAACAGCAGCTGGATGGCTGCCCGGTGGAAAAGGACCTGGGGGTGTTGGCTGACAGCCAGCTGAATATGAGCCAGCAGTGTGCCCAGGTGGCCAAGAAAGCCAACAGCATCCTGGCTTGTGTCAGAACTAGTGTGGCCAGCAGGACTAGGGAAGGGATTGCCCCCCTGTACTCGGCCCTGGTAAGGCCACACCTTGAATACTGGGTTCAGGTTTTGGGCCCCTCACTACAAGAAAGACATTGAGGTGCTGGAGCTTGTCCAGCAAAGGGCAACGAGGCTGGTGGGGGGTCTAGAGCACAAGTCTTATGGGGAGCGGCTGAGGGAACTGGGGCTGTTTAGTCTGGAGAAAAGGAGGCTGAGGGGAGACCTTATCGCTCTCTACAACTACCCGAAAGGAGGTTGTAGCCAGGTGGGGGGTCGGTCTCTTCTGCCAAGTAACAAGTGATAGGACGAGAGGAAACGGCCTCAAGTTGCACCAGGGGAGGTTTAGATTGGATGCGAGAAAAAACTTCTTCACCGAAAGGGTTGTCAAGTGCTGGAACAGGCTGCCCAGGGAAGTGCTGGAGTCACCATCCCTGGAGGGATTTAAAAGACGTGTAGATGTGGTGCTTAGGGACACAGTTTAGTGGCAGGCTTGGCAGTGCTAGGTTAGTGGTTGGACTTGATGATCTTAAAGGTCTTTTCCAACCTAAATAATTCTATGATTCTAAATTAAATTAAAATGCTTCTGTTTAAAACACTGATTTAGAAGCCTTTTAAATATTCCTTTTAGGGTCCTTTAACATGTGCTGTGACCCAAAAAGCACTTCCATCTCAAAAGCACTTCATTTTAAATACACATTTAAGATCTATGATATCAAACTGGCACATTTTGCAACCAGTTATGTACTTTTCAAGCATTAAATCATTTTAGTGTTTATGTCACTTCAGTAATGTGAATCCATTGCACTAATGTTTTGGTCACTCTCTGTTGCATGCCTGAGGAGTAAAGAAAATGGGTCCCTCAGAAGATGTCTAGAGCCCCGTTATTGTGGGATACTGGCAGCAAGTGCAGCCAAGGAAGCCTGGGTAGTTCCTCGGGACACAGCAGTCTTAATGGGGTAGGAGGGAACAAATGCCACTGGTTGGGAAGGGAGGTAAATGTTTTGTTTGCCAAGAACAGCTCTTGCTGGTCACAGCCACCTGCCCCCCTTAGCTCAAGTTGCCCTGCAAATTTTGCATCCATGGAACATTGCTTTAAAACCGTCTTCTATGCTTCACTCACATTGTAGCTCCTTGCTGTGCTATTTTAGGTAATATCTATTGTCCTTATTGTGTATTATTCTACAAAGGGCTTTTTATATACTTATCATAATGCAGACAAGAAAGCAGCAAGCTTCTGGGGAAATGTAAAGGAAATCTTTTTCTGGCTATTCTCCAAACAAGCTTAGCATTACTCCCAAATAAATGGACCGTGGCACACTTAGATACTCTCTTACACATGGTAACACACCTTCCTGTTACCGCTGTGTGCTCATGGCGAAGATATAAATAAGCTCAAGAGGCACTGTGATACGTCAGGGTCCTTCTGTTTGGGAGTGACTACTGTAACGTATTACGGTTGTGTCATGGGCTGAATGTGAGAAGTAATGGTGGAATTCACCTAATGACATGTGCACATCTGCATTGGAGCTGGTCATCCCTGGCTCCCTTTATGGTCAGTGAAAAGAAACAGGCACATCGGAGCACAGTTCTCCTTGTCCTTATGGGGACATCTAACATACAGCAGATAAATCATGGTCCAACAGTGCTTGTTTTCCACTGCTGACCATTCAGGGTAGTGACTTAGATATAAATTTCAGTACTGCAAACAACTGAAATGATACGTGACACAGCTGGCCAGGGGAAAAAAAAACTAACTTCTGTTAGTTTACCAGCAGTTTCCAGATGTTTTTGCAGTCAGTTCCCAACTTGTGACTAATCCTCAACCCATTTTCCCAAAAATACCATAAAAGAAATTTTTGGAAGAGCTGAGGTGGTGCAATACCTTTTTCGGGAAACAGCAAGTTACAAGACGCTGACTAGCTGAGGAACATGAGGCTTCCAGGTGTGCAGGCCAGCCAGATTCCTGGGTTGCCCAATGACCAGGAGTTTGGGAGCTGTAAGGTCTCTAGCCTTTGGGCAGTCCATAGGACAGGATTGACCTGGAAACAAAGGACTGTGGCTGACAAAGAAGTCTGAGGTATGGATGCAAGTAGATACAGGTTTTCTTTCTTCTTTTTGTAAAAATTTATTTTCCGAAGAGTGCTGGTTATCTTGCAAACTCTGAAGTCAGCCAAGAGGAGACAAGATCATGTCAAGGATGAGGACAATATCACTGACAGGAAAGTGTAGTGCTGTTTTGTGAGCCTGGCTCTGCAAAAGGCAAAAAAATCATAAGCAACATATGAGGAATTTGCAGTGGGGAAAAAACAGAAGAAATACATTGTGTGAAGGACGAATTTTAAGGCACATATACTGTAGTGTTGCTGTGGCTGGCAAAGCAAACTCAATTTTAGCACACGTATCTGCAAGTCACATCAAAATAAAGGATGCAGCAAAAACACGGAAACAAACAAAAATTACAGACCGAAGTGGCAACATGCTTGGTCTGAATGTGTTATGTATTTTTGCTTTTTCAAATCAAATATGCACCTCATGCATTCCCTTACCCTGAAAGTCAGTGCTTGGAGAAGGAATGCCTTCCAGAGCACTGGAAGACGATGCATAGTCAAAAAAGAATAAGCAAACTATTTATAAACTCATCAGCTTTCTTGAATTGTTGGTGAAACAGCAAATTTGCAAGGACTTCCAGGAACCGCTTTTCTTTTACTGTGCAATATCCAGTGATGCGGCAGTACTTCAGAAATTGCATATGACGCTCCAGTTATGGTTCTGTTGCTGTTCTGGGTGACAGTAGCCAGAAAAGCTGGGTGTTGCTCAGCCGTGAAGAGGTGACAGTCATGCAGGGAGTTCTTCCTTGGAAATGCAGTAAATCCCTGAACTCCTTGCTTCAGGTTGCTGCAGATAACAACAGTTCATACGGGTTCAGAGAGACAATTTCATGGAAGGAAAACTAGAGGATTCCTAACTACACAGAAACCACATCAGCTTAAGCAGGTCCCTGAAGATGAAAACAGCTGGAAGCTCGGAGTGCATTAGAAAGAAATATTGCATATGCATGTCTTGTTCTCGTTGTATGTTCAGGCACCTGCTAAAAATCCTATCAGTACATAGTTGCTTGCAACATGTTCCCTGTATTGTCTCTCTCTTTCATGGAGCAGCTGATGTCCGAACAGCAGGGGATTTTGCCATCTTTAACAAAGTTTGTGGTAATCTCACAGATGTAGTAAAATTCACAACAAAACAGTGGGTTTTCCCAGCTGCTGCCAGAATCCTAGAACACACTGCACTTGGGTACTTATTTCTAAACAAAGAGAGATAGCCTGAATGATGGTTCAAAGTAATGGCAATCAAATGAAAATCTGTGCAGGTCTTTAGTTTTTACTTCTAGGTCTCAAAAATATTAATATTATTCACAAAGAAAATTAGAGCAATCACACTCTTGAGCGATAAGATGACATAATTACAAACAAGACAGAGTTATGGTGTGAATAGCTGGTCCCCTCATATTGGTGAAAACTTCAGATGATATAGTCTAAAAGTGTAAGGTGTTACAGGAAGAGATGAATATCTTCCCTGTGCTTTAAAAACAACGTCAGATGTTGAAAGCCTTAAAGCCAAGATGGTAAAAGGAAGGTATTTATATCTGTCAGAAAACTGAAAGCAAGTTTTATGTCAAAATGGCAAAAATGTCCTGGCAAATAGATATAATAACGGTGTATTATCAGGAGGGAGAACGGCAGCCATTTCATAAACTCAGTGCCCTGGTTTTGTGAGTAGTGTATGTGTCTGCTGCATCTGTGAATTCACTCAGTTTATTTTAAAAAATCCAGAACAAAAGATGAATTCTCCTCTCTAGCTGGCACATCAGGCAGCTGAATATGCTTCAGTTTTACAAGGACTTTCCAGATGACTTTGAACATTACAGGGAAATGTTTCTGGTGGTCCTGCAGAATGTGAAGCATCCAATTCTGTCAAAGAGTTACAAACAGAATATATAATTTTGCAACCACTTACTCAAATTCCAGCTTTCTTGGAATGCCGAAATCTACATGAAGTGATAATTTTACTTCTTTTGCAGATTCCAAACTGAAGTTATAACTAGGCAGACATCAAGGTGTTGTGTTCAAAAGTGTGAGTATCTAATTACTATTTAAAAACTAATCTCAGTGTGATACGCTTAAATATAGTTTTAGCACATGAACTGCTGTAGACTAACATCAAATGAAATAAGTTGTCCTCCAACACTACCTTTGATTACAGAGGCTTTCTGAATTTGTGTTTGTTGCTTTAATATCAAATTGATGAAAAACTGTAATGCATATTAAACATTCATAAATATGCATAGATTCTGACTTTTGAGTTTTGTTAGAGGTCACAGGATACAGTGAACCTGAGGACCCAGGGGCTTTCTCCTGTCACTGCCGTTGGACTCTACGTGCTGTGACTCTGCACCCCTACGTCTGGCCAGTAGTGATTCCGAGCAGGTATTCCCCACAGTCACGCATGTGTGCACACACACCCCCAGCCCCCTCCCCAAGAGCTGTCCTTTGATTCTGGGTCCACCCAGCCTCAGTTTTCCACTGCCTGGTCACCTCCTGGTTTTAACACCAAGTGGCCCCTCGGACCTGCGGTCCCTTCCCAGCGACTGGAACTTGGACCTCTTACCCTGCTCTCCAGCTACTCCGACTTGCAGTTTGCTAGTGGATCATGCACACGTGCACGTACAGGCACACACACAGAACAGAGAGCACATGTGTGCAGAAAATAGTAGTTTAATAAGACTGGCAGGTTGGCTAGCTAGAGAGCCATCCAGACCAGCAGCCTTGTTTACATGTGACCAGCGAATTTTATCTCCTTTCCCCCTCTATTTTCTCATGTATTTCTCCCTTGTCCACTTTGGTTGCTCCCTTTCCCCACCTTTGGTCCTTTGCCTAATCATGATTTTCACAAGTTCTCACAATTCCCTTAAAATATCCTATAATAAGTTTTACACGCTCCACGGATTCTCTTACCACTGCATCCAGTAGCAAGCCCTATTCCCCTCTAGGCAATAACCCCCTTAATTTTGCATGGCTTTCTGGGGAAGATATTCTTTCCTCGACTCCTGTTGGCAGTTTCCCACTGGGGACATTGGCTGAATCATTCCGCTGGGACGGCCTCGGGGAGCAGCTGGGGTGGTGGGCTCTGTCTCCGCTGGGCAGGTTTGGGGGGTTTCCACTTGTCAGTCATCCTCTGATCCTTGCTGGGCCTTTGGGTTTATAGTTTTTAGCCTTTCATCAGGTAACCTAACAAATTTAAATAAAAGATGATTCTGACTCCTTCGAAGCCTGTTTTGAGAAATTTAAGGCCCGAGTACAAGAAACATAACTCTGTACATACTGGACTGTGAATGTGCCAGGGAGATCCATCAGTGTCCTAGGAAGGCTGAATGCCTTGGATGCGATGTCTCTCTTAGGTGTAAATACCCTGTAGACTCCAGGCAGTGGAATAGGTCTCAGAATGCAAAGGAAGACTAAAGTTTCAGCTCTACCAGCCATCCAGACGTAGGGTCAGGGAGATGAAACCTGCAAAACCGCTCATTTCTGAGTATGAAATGCTTCCTTCTGCAAAAGCCAACAGTTGTTCCTGTCTTCCCAATTACTATTTCCAGTTTACTTTTATTATGAAGTTGGAGCAACTTTTTGATTAAATTTTCATCGCATTATGTTTCCACTTCAGGCATTTCAATCCAGCTTGCAAATGAATCATGCAGAACATGAGAAACAGTAAATCTGCCATTTTTCTTTGCTTCCCATTGCACACACTTTCCAGAGCTGCTGTAATCTATCATCGTTATAATACTGATTTATTGCACCAAAGGAGGAGGAAAGGAAAACAACTATGGAAACATCAAGCTCTATTAAAGGAAGTCTCAGTATTTGTTGAATGAATTAGTATAAAACAGCAAAAGTGAGACTGTTTTCCAGTTTTATTTTAATGCATTAAGAATGCATGTAAGGTGTATTCTTCACTAATACTATATAAAGTTTCCATGATGCTGGATCCTTTGGGACACCTAATAGGTGACAACAATTTTAAACCATTGCAGAACAAATATCCAATCAGTCCCAGGGGCTGGAGGTATGTTGACAAATCAAGAAAATTAAATAAGTCATGCATTCTGCTCAGGACCAGTGAATCCACCATCTTTTGCAGTCACCTTTCCATGCCTAAGGTCTGTTGATGAAATGTCAGGAGGTCTGCAGACCTTCGAATGTTTATAAAGCATAGGTAAATCATTAAATGACCAGTGAGTTCCTCCAGACCCCCGGAGCTCTGCAGTGAGCACATAAGACCAGGCCCTTGTCTTGAGTACCTTCACAGCATGGCTCACAGCGGGATGGTGACCAAGGCCACAGCCCAGCTGTGGCCTCCCTCCCTAGGGAGGCAGAGGTTTGCTTTGATGTCTCTAGAAGCGGTGGCTGGAGAAGGCACCTTTGGGAGTGCTCTGCCTGTTCCTCATCTAAATTTTTTGTTGACTGTGCTAGTAACACAGCGACAGGCAGTAACACCTCTGCAACCAGACTCCTGAACACCAGCATGCAGGTTCGCAGCAGGTTTCTCTCAGAAGCATTTCCAGGGAAGCCACGGATGCCTGCCATGGGCACCATGTCACCAACAAGGACAAAGCAAATAGCGATCTACAAGAAGGGCCCAAAAGCACCCTCAACAAGTTTGCTGATGTCACCAGACTGAGGTGGACACATCAGAAGGGAGAGCCGTCTTACAGATACCTGGGCAGGCAGGAAGAGTGGGCTAGCAAGAACTGTCTGAAGTTTAACAAAGACAAATGCAAGACCCTGCACCTGGGGCAATATAACCAAGGAGCCCAGTACAGGCCAGGATCTGTGTGGCTGGGGAGCACCTTGCTGAAAAGGACCTGGGGTTCCTGGTGGACAGCAAGCTGACCATGAGCCAGCACTGCACCGCTGCAGCAATGATGGCGAATGTGTTCCTGGGCTGCATCTGCAAGGGCATTGCTAGCAGGACAGAGGTGTGATCATCCTGCTTTACTCAGCGCTTGGCAGGCTACACCAGGAGTACTGTGTCCAGTTCTGGTCCCCACAATTCAAGAAAGACACAGACAGACTGGAGAGAGTCCGCAGGAGGACCATGAAGGTGATCAAAGGTCTGGAGAACCTGCACTATGAGGAAAGACTGAAGGAGAAGGCAAGACTCAGGGGGGACCCCATCACAGTATTCCAGTGCTGAAAGGGCAGCTACAGAGATGGAGGCTCTCTCTTCACAAGGAGCCACATGGAGGAGACAAGGGGCAACACGTACAAGTTACACCAGGGGAGGTTTCATCTCAACAGAATAAAGAAATTTTTTACAGTGACAAAACATCAGTCACTGGAACGACATCCCCAGGGATATGGTAGTCCCCATCACTGGAGATTTTCAACATGTGATTGGACAGGGTGCTAGATAATCTCATCTAGGCTCCCTTTCGCCATGAAAGGCTGGACCAGGTGATCTTTCATGGTCCTTTCCAGCCTGGTCTGTTCTATGATTCTGTGAGTCTATGATCCTACCTAGCAGGTAGGGCTGTAAATCCTACAAATAGTTACTGAAACTATTGCCGCTGAAATGTGGATGCGCAGTGGTTTGTGAACCAATTAATCCTCAAGTGACGACAGTAAGAAATGAGTAACGAAATCTTAAAAAGTAATTGGAAAAAGCTGTGAAGTGTAGGCAAACACAGAAATAAAAATTAGATAAGGAAAATGTGAGTAAAAGGTTAATTGTTATCTTTCTCAGGTTTCGTTAGTCAGGTAACCAGTATCCATGTCCTGGTTTCAGCTGGGATGGAGTTAATTTTCTTCTTAGCAGCTGGTACAGTGCTGTGTTTTGGATTTAATGTGAGAATAATGTTGATAACACCCTGATGTTTTAGTTGCTGCTGAGTAGCGCTTGCCCTAAGTTAAGGATTTTTCAA
>JAVKLA010000026.1:4049225-4060105 GCA_034782735.1 Sagittarius serpentarius
TACCCTGTGCCCCCCCACCCCCCCCCACCCCGAGCCTTTTGCTGAGCCTGTGCAAAGGCAGGGACACGTGTGATGGGCACACTGGCTCTTCTTTAGCGCAGCGGAGCAATACAAACTGGCAGTCTGCACATAAATAACGTCCACAGCCACTTAAACCCTAACATGAACGTTAAGCTGCACTTTCAATTGCCTGGCTCCCTTTCTCAGTCACCTCTTCCAGCTCAAGAGATTTATTTGAAATTCTTGCTACCAGACCCACTGTTTCTGAAGCCAGTTCATTCCATGAGCTGGAATTATGCCCCTCCTCATCAAGCTAATTTTTATTCCTTCCTCAGATTTCTCGTTCTATAGCCTGCTTCTCACCATCCACCCTGCCTTTGCCATCATGTGCCAAAACTATCCCACTAAAAACAAAGTCAGCTTAAGCATTTAGGTCGGGACCATTCCTAGAATTTTTTCAAACTCCCCCCCCCCCCCCCGCCCTGCCCCTTACTGGAGACCCTCTATCTTTTATTTTCCTCTTTCAATTCATATGACTTAAGAAGTGCTTTCTATTCAATGTAACTTAAAGAACAGGTAAGGTCATTGCAAGGTATAATTTAGCTCGCCTTTTCACAGTTTTCACCTTATCCCAATGCTCCCTGACCTCTGAGGCTGAAGACGATTTGGGTTAATTTACAGTTACTTTGCTGTGAAGCAGCCTGCAGTGCTCACACAATCCATTTTGATGTTTTCAGCGCTGGAGGAAATGGCCTCCAGGTGACAATAACCATTTGAACCACTTTTGATAGAGCTACGTGAGCATGATTGTTAGCACCAGCTAGCATCTCGCGGCGTTTAATGACTTGGTAAATCAAAGGGGAGTACCAACAGACTGGCACCCTGTAAAAATAGATGGGAAGAAGTACTTTATTTGAATAAAGTGCCCACTATTTAAGGGTCTAAAAATCTCAGCAAAGAAAATTAGAACTCAAACTACCTCTTGACGCTGGTAAATACATACTATCTGCATTTCTGAAGTGTAATGAAAACTGTAAAAAGCACAAAGAGAACTGATATCTTCTGATAATAATCCTATATTTCTACCACAGAATTATTTTTCTTCCTCTAATATCATACAGCGAATACTGGAGGAAGTTGCAGCAATAAAGACAGAAGGACACATTCTGCTGATTTAGTTAAAAATTTACAGGAAAATTTGTTTTATCAGTGTCAACACAAACACAATATATCCTGGATGAAAAAATCCTGTGTTTGTCATTTATGAAGAGAGACACAAGGAAAAAATATGTATTAAATTAGAGTCAAGAATTTTAGAAGTGGGTAGCTGGTCTTACTTCAAATTAAAAAGTGATGCTAAATTATTCCTATTTTTATTTATAAAACTCTCTGAGCAGCTGAATTATTTATACACTGTACTACTGCAGAATGTTACCCAACCATTTTGCACAGATGAAAATAAAACTCATGCTACACTGTCGTATCCAAAATCTGAACACTATGACTGTCTAACAGTGATAGTAAATTTTTTGGCATGTTCATGTAATAAAGAACGTCTATGGCAACTATAGCTAGAAAAATATTGGCTCCTATAAGAAAATATTCTCCCAACCAAAAGACCTCTCATCTGTGTTTCTTTTCAGTGCTTCTTCAGCCAAGAAGTCTTATGTTCGTGGTGTTTCAGTTGCGAATTGCCATTGAACTGCATTACCCACCCAGCCCCAGAGGACGCCCCGAAGGACCAGAGCGTGCCTGCCGCTGCCTTTCGCCATGGGAGAAAAAATCCGTACTTGGAAAAACATCTGTAAATTTACAGCGGTGAGCTTTCAGTGCATCAAGTGGAAGCAAGATGGGATACAATTCTCTGTTGAGGTGTACAAGGCATGCCAGCCTCTACTCCAGAGAATAACCTGGAAGCTGTAAATAAACCTCCATTCTCAGTATTCCTGGAAGGAATAAAGCAGACATGCATGGACCTGGCTGCTGTCCCCTGGCCTCCCAGTGGTACGCACAGACATTTGAACCTGGGGCTCGCTCCTGGTCTTCTCCCTCCCCTCTACAAGGGTGTTCTTAATGTTGTGATAGAAACAGGAGCCACTCACCCATAACTGGAGCTCTGCAAGGTATCTGTTGACGTGTATTTTCAACAAGATGGATATATTCGCCATGAACTTAAATAGGGACTGGGACAGAGAGCACATCTATGACAGCACGTCCATGATATGTCCTGGGGAAACAACCTACCAGGAGCTCCTGGGCACCGGCTGCGGCTGCCCCTGGGGCTGGTCCTGATTCTGCTGGAGTACCTGGTGCTCGCAGCCTCTTCCATTAGCTGAGCAGAAGGCTTTTCCTCAGCATGACAGTTATAAGCCCCCTGACTTCCATCCCCACCCTACTTCAGTCAGTGGTCTAAGCAGTGCATCCATCGTGGTCTTGTTGAAGGAGACTGCACTTGAGGCTTCTGGACGAGGACAGGACCCTTTCAGGAGGATATCACGAGAGTGTTCCAAGAAAGGGTACTAGGCACCTACAGTCTTCATCCAAACCTGTACTGAGGACAGCCATTGCTCAGCACGACTTGCTGAATGGAGCATGTGTCACTTAACATCGAGACAGAGTCACACCATTTCTGATCGAAATGTCAGGAACAGGGATAGACATAACTCTGAATCATGTGGGAACGTGCTGCTTGTGCAAGAGTCCCTGGGGAAGGAACCAGAGTAGAAGCTGATTCAGTGTCGTGTTTATTATCATCCTTCACGTGGGCCACGAGACTAGCTACAGCACCCGCAAGCTAGCATTCAGTACAACATTCAGGTATCTGACTCTGAGCATGCAATAATTTCTTAGAGGAGAAATCACAGCGGTAGTTTCAGAGAAGCAGGATATTTGCTTTTTTTAATTAGAGCAGAAGCTTCTATACAAATATTTTCCTGCCCTATCATTTTCAGTACTTAAAAGTTTAACATAACAAACAGCGACTATACTCCATACACGGCTGAATGCCAAAGGTAAATTTGGGTGTATAATAAAGCCCACCCTACAGCAAGGCCGTGGAGAAGTCTTGGTATGTAAGGCTGTTGGTCCTGTCATTGCGGTATTTCATGCTGATACGTGCAACGTGTGACAGTGAGCGCTGAGTTCCCAGGGTGGCTGGGGGATCTGGCCGCTGAAGCCCCTGCCTCCCATTTCCACTCTTTGTCTCTGGCAATTGTACCCCTGCGATGCAGCACTGCGGCCCCTCTGCAGCCCCGGGGAGGTTTAGACGGAGCAGCAGTGCCGTGGAAGCAGCTGCTCATGTGTGGGCTCCTCTCCCTTTCTTCCCTCTTGCAAGTCTTGCTCAGCACTGGGTTTAGCATGGGAGTACGGCTCAGTTTGGGTCATGGGAGGTAGTCGACTGGGATGAGTCAGGAGAGCTAAGAATTGCTCACAGTCAAAACTTATTCTAGGTTTTTCTGCTCTGAGTTTATACCCTGTCCCTTGTTTTATCAGGACAGCACCTCTCCTAAGGAAGAGAGTGCTCTCCCAGGCAGCAAAATTTTAAATACTGAAGTTGTCGATGTTCAAGCTGTCCAGAAAGCTGTCAAGAAAATGTTAGAAAAGAAGGGAGGAGGTATTTGGGTGCTGTTTTGCCTAGCATAGGAACAGTTAATTGCATTTCCCTGGAAAATAACAAAACAGTAATTCTGGAATCTGCTGAGTTCAACTTGTTCATTACAGCCGTGTTAATAGCCGACTGTTTAGTAAGGCCCTAAAGCAGAGCAAGAGCTTTCCAGTCCACAGTGTCATGGAACGCAGTGTTCCTAAGACTATCAAAACAGCAGAAGTAAAATGGGTGAGACAAGAGCAGGGAGAGAGCCATTTTCATTTTTTCACTCCAAATCTGTGAATTTTTTACCTTGGTTTATTTTATGTAATATCCTTGAAGACGCACATTTGCATAATATCTTCCTTAGTAATAAAATGCTGCTTTGTAATTAGCAATGCCAAATGCATCATCACTGTTCGTGAGCCACAGAACTTTGTTCGGGAGCGATCAGAGGCATTGGGCACTGCTGGCTCTCCTCGGTCTGAAGCAAAGAGATGAGGAGAAATTAAAACAGCGGCAGTGGATGCCTATGGAAGATTACATGAGGATACGAACGAAGTAAGAATGTAACATGATGCACTGTGAGGAGATGTGATGTGCCGATTCGTTTTCAGACTAAAATTATGCTCTTTACTAAGCATAAAACTGTGACAAAAATAAGGATACAAGAAAACAAAAGAAAAGTATTGGAAAACGTGCTGAGAACATGATAGTTCTATCTGCTAGAAACTAGATTTTATTAAATATAGATTTTATTAAATATATATGTTCATTACATAAATCTGTAACATCAGGTGTGCGTATGCATTACATACAGCTAATGTATATACACACAGGTGTAAAGAAATAATATGCACTAGTTAGTTATTTCAGGAGAGGCCGGCTCAAAGCAGAAAGCAACTGGACAGATGTGTAGGTTTCCAAGGGAACCCACACTGCGTCTTCCATCATATCCATCCTATATGACTGAAGTTTTGTCCCTCACGCCGGTGAGGTTACCCTTGCTGCAGTGAATCCCTCTGTGTCAGTGGCACGATGGTCTCATCGTGAGCAGATTTTTAAATCTTCTGAGATCAGGCCAGGGACGTGATGGTAGGAGGAAGACCTTGATCTTGATTCCCAGTTTTATAAGAAGCTGGAGTAGAGAAGAGGAGGGAGGGCCAACTACTCTAAGCTGCCAGTTGTTACTGGTTGGAATTTACTAAACGCCTAAGTCTTCAGGTGTATTTTAGTGCTGTAACACAACTGAGAGGTGAGGGAGGTATGGATTACAAGTAGAAGACCTATGCCTATAACAAACTTATTGAACACAGGTAACAAAAGGCTTCATTCGCGTGTGCTTTTGGGTGAGAACCTGGCGTGAGTAAAGAATTCAATACGGCTCAAGAGTTTGAGGCTGCCCTGCAGACACGCACAGAAATCCTGGAAGACTTTGCAAAGCCACTCTCCAGCATCTCAGAAAGGTTGTAGGATTTGTGGCAGGTCTGCGGTGACTGTAGAAAGACAATGTTTGCGCCTATCTTTAACAAGGGCAAGAAGGACAATCCAGGGAGCTACAGATTGGTCAGCCTCACCCATTTCCTGGCAAAATTGTGGACTAAGTCCTCTGGAAAAGCTGTTCCTGGGCACATGAAGGAGAAAAGGATCTGGGGACAGTAGTGGTATATTTGCTATGGGCGAATCATGCTTGACCCACCTGTTTGCCTTCTGTGATGAAAAGCCTGGATTTGTGGACAAGAGGAGAGCAGTGGATGTCACTTATGCTGACCTTAGCAAGGCCTTCAATGCCATATCCTGTGGTATCCTCGTATCCAGTATCCAGTGAGACACTGGAGACCACGCTAGGCCGGTGGACAACTAGATGGAAGAAAACTGAAGTAATGGCTAATGGGTCGTCACACTACCTGGAGGACGGTTACAATTCCCCAGGGGTCTATCCTGGGACCTGTCCTGTTTAATACCTTTATCGGTCACCTGGAGGAGACAGGATGCCCCCTCATCATGTCAGTGGATGATGTGAAATTGGGGGGGGACCCACTAATATGCTGGAGGGCAGGGCTGTTATCCTGAGGTCATAGACAGGCTGGAGGAACGGGGCAACAGGAACCTCATGACATTCAACAAGGACTGGCGCAGGCTGGGAACTGACTAGTTGGGGAGTAGCTCTGCTGAGAAGGGCCTGGGGGCTTTGGTGGGCAGGGGGGCAAACATGAGCCACCCGCCTGCCTTGGCAGGGATGAAGGCTAAAAGCATCCAGGGGTCTTGTCAGTGGGAACAGAGCCGGAGACTGAGGGAAGTAACAAGGCTGAGTAAATGCCCTTTACTGAGCACTCAGTAGACCATCTCTAGAATACTTCATCCAGTTCTGGGACCTAGTCTGAACTCCTGCTTTGAACACGAGACCTTCTGAGATCCCTTCCAAACTTAAATGATTTAATCATCCTCACATGGATTATGACAATGGCCATGTGGTCAAGGTAAAATATACCCCAAAAGAGAAGCAATTGGATTTTAAAGGCGCATGGATTTGGTTTTATAAGTATCAGTAAATATAATGATAATTGCCCTGAGACTTACTGCAGTTTGTTTGGAAAATGGTTTTCACTTGCTTCTGGTTGACTTGCAGGTGTAATACAACATTCAAAACAAATGGACCATAAAAACATTGCTGTCCTTTCACCTATGAGCTTTTTTCCCTAGGAGTCTGCATGCACAAAGTGACAAAGGGGCTGCTGCAGAAGTCAAGCAGTGTGTCAAAGAATTAGCCATGAGAATTCACTCAATTCTGGCAGCAAATTAAATAGTCCTGTCTTTCACCAGCCATAGGTAAAATACACAGAGCTTTTTTTTTCCTTATGAAGATAGATCCTGTACAATAAATAGGCTCATCTTTCAATAGAGAAAAAGAAAAGACTCACATGAAAAGGGTGGGTTTGTCTTCATAGGCACTAATGCCTTAAACACAGCAACACCAAAGCTTTTGTAATATTTGTTTGTTACCACAAAACTGAAGAGGGAATTATACATTGCTTGGTAGACTTTTTTGGAGATGACAGACTATCTCCTTCGGGTATATTTGAAAATAAAATAGGGCTAGTAACTTTGGTGTCACGTACCAGCTAAAGGGAAGTGAGCATTGGCTGTACATAACTGCTGCCTATGGCATGGTAACACAAGGTGCTGTATGGATCACTTCTTTTGGAACGTTCTGCAGACGGAGCCAACCTCTTCTTCACATCTGCCCAAAGATTTTCAGACTAGTAAGGTATCTTGTTTTGTCAGCTTTGAAGACGTGAAGTGAGGCACTTACACACTTGATGGTTCTGTCCTCATCCAGAAGTTTGCGGAGTCCTAAAGTGCTTGCCAGTTTCCAGTAGATATTTTCCTATATTAGATAAGACTATCCTACTGCAATTTAGTTCCTTAAAAAAGGGTGAAGGTGGGAAAGGTGAAGATATTCTTTCACTGCACAAGTACTACTTCACTTTCACAAGGTAGTGAATATCACTTTTATGTTACAATTTTACATTTACATCAGTCCTATCTTGCATTTCTGAAGTCTATAATGTACTAATTGAGAGAGAACCTAAACCAAAGGTTTAACATTATTTAGTCAGATGCTTATCTACAAATATATCATAAGAAAGCAAACCAAACAAAAATCGCTAAACCATAAGTGGGGTCCCTTCTGAAGTAATAGTAGCTGTTTTCCCATTTCGACCTCAGGAAAAAAACCAACAGTTGAGCGAATGTCAATAAATTGCTGACATTCAAAAATCAATAGACATTGAGGAAGGACATAACACTAAATAAGAAATTAAAAAGGTTTCATTTGCACAGTGGTAGCAGGGGGCTTCCATCTGGTATTCTGATAAATATAGGTTACCTCGGCATTGTGGTGTCTTCAGTTATCCGTTTTTGCAGCAACATTTTGCCTCTTAGGGTAGCTTTGTAAATGCAACACGTTCTTTTTTCTTTCTGCAGAGGAGAGCTCGGGGTAGTTTTACTCAATTCAACAGTTAAGCAACTCTTACATCAATCTCCAGCTAGAAGTCTCTGCACACAGTCCTTCCTCTCCTGTCCAGGGTTGGGCAGTCCCCAGCTTGGGAGGAAAATGGATTTTGCATGCATTAATTTGGGGACATTGGGCATCACATCCTGAGATGGCCTTATGGAAAGAAAATGATTTTGAATAGCTTACTCTCTCACTTTCTGGGATTCCTGTGTTCTGTACTACTTTGGGAGAAAGCTGGGTCTGTACTTCAGAAGGTGTTAAAGCCAGCGAGGTTTCGCAGGCATGTCTCCACATTTTCAACCGGTCTGAGTTATTTCAATTTGATATTTTCTCCTTTTAAGCACGTATGAACAGAGCCTGAGCAGGCAGCTACACTGGACTGTTTTTGCCTGTTTGCCAATCGGACTGCACCTTCTGTCAGTATTTGCTAGTTTAGCATAAAGCTAAAGCAGCAGAGTATCCCACGTGGGAGGAAAACAAGGGCCCACCCCATCGTTCAAGTTATTCCTTGCTTAGAGGAGGGCAGCAGCAGCAGCACTGACGTACGTGCCAGGCGCTGCGCCATGCTTCTCAGTTGGCTGGACGTGTCCTCTCCTGCTTGGCAGTTCTTCACCCCACTCTGCAGGCAAGCCTGGCAACTGGCTGTGCACGTGAGAACGCTACCTAGGAAGAAACTTTTTGGCTAGCACATATACTCACCTGAAAGAAACAGTGTGAAAAAATATTCTTTCCACTCTCAGCAGTAAAAGTTAAGTCAAGTCCGCCCAGTCTTCTGATTTCCTTTGGTTTATCACAGCTGCTATCTTGAAAATAAATGATATATGAAAGCTGCAATGAGAAAAAAAGCAGTTGATCTTTCCCAGGTAATGTCAAATTTATGTAAGCCAATATAAAAGCTTTCTTTGAAAGGAGAGCTTAAGTTTCATCACAACAGTCTTACTAACTGCTAGATGATGTTTAAGTAGATTAAAATTGCCTTTTTTTTTTTTTTACTAGTTCATTCAAAATAAAAGAAGACTTACATAGGTGACTGTCAGTAAATGTTACAATGTCTGCACAGGTAAATCCTAAAGAGGCTTGAAGTCACTGGATGTAACAGACAAAAATGATCTAGCAGGCAGATGTGCAGGAACACTTGGCATGGTTAAAATGGCATGCTTACAAATTGCTTTTAGCAGCAGCATTCTTTCTGGCCGCGAAAATGGCAAAACAAATTTGTCACGGTCTGAGCAAAAGCACCGCAAGACAGCACCGCAGACGCACACTCAGTTTCAACCTGAGCAAAAGTCAAAACGGTGCTCTTACCTAAAGTAGCTGAGAGAGGAGGTCGGAGAAGAGTCTGAGCTGAGCACTAAACCTCTGTGAGTAGGGCCGGAAAGGAGGACCAGAGCTTTGTTTTCAACAGGCACCTGGAAAATATATTTAACTATGAAAGTAATCACAGAAATGGTCACTGAAGCTGTGTTACTAACGAAGTTCCTTAGAACGGGTGTGCCAACAGAAGGGGCCACCAGCCTTCAACGAGGACTGGCCCTCCAAAGGACATGCTGGGAGGCAACCAGCAGACCAAGAGGATGGCAGGGGAGTAACAGCATTGCAGGCAGTGGGGAAACTGCTGTTTCAAGATGAGCACAGGACTAGTTTTACAATATGGTTGAGAGGAGCCATTTCAGCGGCGCTCCGTGAGAAGACCTTGTGGCTCTAGGGGAAATTCGGTGGACAAGTATAGATGGTACAGTCTTGGAGATGAATTAGTTAGCTTGGAGGTGAATAGGAGGAAACCTATGGAGCAGTCATTAGGTGAAGTTATGCCCTGATCCACAGGCAGACCACAGAAAAGTGACCCACTAGACTGGGGCAGACAGACGATCTTCACAAAAGACAATTTACACCCCGAGCAGGTTTTACTCAGCCAGCCCTGAGGGGTGGGGATGGTGGGGAGAGAATGAGGGACTCCCTCAGCTCACATTTATTTTGGATGTACATCTGCTCTCAGGGGAACAGTGCCCTTCATTCTGCCTTTCTGTGGATGGGAAGGTAAGAAACGCGTTCCAGCTCATTCATAAAGTCCTGGACAATTTCCCCTATAGCAGCCTCAACTATAGATCTCCCAGTTCATCGAGTTTCCGGCTGTCCTGGAAGCCCCAGTTAATTTATCATATCTACTCTGTCACCCAGGGAAACTCCTGTGTTAAGAAGTTTTGATGCTGTACTTGGTCAACACCGGCATGCTTCTGACACTCCCTCACTCCCATCTATTTTTTAATATTCTGCTCTAGGTGAAACAACCTAATCCACGAAGATCAAGCAGCAAAGAGACAAAGAACAACTCCTGTGCCCCGGTTCTTCCCTACCCTCCTCCTTTGCTACTCACTCATTCAGAGGCAGACTGAATGCTGAGCTCTTTCATGTCCATAATTCAGTAACTTGACATGGTGTAAAGGCCTCTCGTTCTTCAAGACTGGACGAGCAGACAATGTCCTGAGGCATGAAAGGACCTGCTTAGTTCAGCCAAGTGTGCAGATAGGCACAAGCTCTTGAAAGTGGAGAGAACCTGACATCCCTTCAGGTCAAAAGTACAAATAACATTTGGAACGTGCATCTCAAGAAAGGGATAAATGCTTGCAAGAACTGAGCTGCAGTTGTTGACTGCAGGTGAATATTACAGAATCAAGTGAATATTCACCTCAAAAAAGAATAGAGTATGAAGCGAGCTTGTGAAGAACAAGAAGGGCACCTTGGAATTCAGAAAATATCAGTGTAAAGTAAAAAGTGTTAAAAATGGAGTTAAATCAGGCTTGCAGTGGGGATTTAAATAAAAAGTGAGTTTTTTGATCATGTAAATGAAAGAAGAAAATTGTGGGCTGCTTTGCAGTGAGGTAAATTTTATGGGAAAACCTGGACTGTCCCAAAGCGAAGGGGTTGCCCTGTCCCACCTGGGCTCTCAGGAAGCCAAAGCCGCCACTCTGTGAAACAGACTCTTCGAGCTTCATAGCTATTACAGATGTCTGGTTCACAACAGCAGTACTAAGTGTATTTCATTTCAGAAACCGCGTCTGTGTTCCAGGCAAAAATTGTATGTCAGTGTTTTTTGTTTCAGCCTTATTTGGATCCGTAACCTTTCTAAGCTGCCATGGAGCAGGTCTGAGGGACAACTCATTGACCCACATTCCCATGGGATGGCTGGTTGGGGAGGTGTCTGTTCCAGGCTGGAGGCGATGGTGGCTTTTCTTGGAGCCGTGTCCCTCCTGCTCCGGGAGCAAATGTTTCAAAGAC
>JAVKLA010000026.1:4067308-4080983 GCA_034782735.1 Sagittarius serpentarius
AATTTATTACCAATCAAATCAGAGTAGGATAATGAGAAATAAAACCACATCTTAAAACACCTTCCCCCACCCCTCCCTCCTTCCCAGCTCAACTCCACTCCTCATTTTCGATCCCTCCTCCCCCCACAGCAGCACAGGGGGACGGGGAACGGGGGTTGGAGTCAGTCCCTCACACCTTGTCTCTGCCGCTCCTTCCTCCTCAGGGGCAGGACTCCTGACTCTGCCCCTGCTCCGGCCTGGGGTCCCTCCCACGGGAGACAGTCCTCCTTGAACTGCTCCAGCGTGGGTCCCTCCCACAGGCTGCAGTCCCTCAGGCACAGACTGCTCCAGCGTGGGTCCCCTGCGGGGTCACAACTCCTGCCAGCAAACCTGCTCCGGCCTGGGCTCCTCTCTCCACAGGGCCACGGGTCCTGCCAGGAGCCTGCTCCAGCGCGGGCTTCCCACGGGGTCACAGCCTCCTTTGGGCACCCACCTGCCCCAGCGTGGGGTCCTCCCCGGGCTGCAGGGGCACAGCCTGCCTCATCAGGGTCTTCCTCACAGGCCGCAGGGGAATCTCTGCTTCGGCGCCTGGAGCACCTCCTCCCCCTCCTCCTTCACTGACCTGGGTGACTGTGGAGATGTTTCTCTTACACATTCTCACTCCTTTCTCCCAGCTGCTGTTGCGCAGCAGTTCTTTTCCCGTTTCTTAAATCTGTTATCCCAGAGGCGCTGCCACTGTCACTGATGGGCTCGGCCTTCTCCAGCGGCGGGTCCGACTTGGAGCCGGCTGGCGTTGGCTCTGTTGGACATGGGGGAAGCTTCCAGCAGCTTCTCACAGAAGCCGCCCCTGTAGCCCCCCGCTACCAAAAACCTTGCCATGCAAACCCAATACAACTGTTAACACATGCACTGAATCCCCGTTGGTAGACAATAACAGTTTTGGATATAGTCGGCCTAACAATGGAAAAACACAGTATCAGTGATGGCTTGTACTAATTAAATCTATTTCCCTAGAATCAGGCCGTATGCGATATTGATTCATTCATGGAGTTTCCCACTGTGGATGTAATGATAATGCAGAGACAGCAAGCTGAGTAGCTCTCAGCGGCATATCAAGAAAATACAGAGCAGACACACACCACCAAGAGACAGAAAATCGCCAGAAAGCACTAAACAATGCTCTAGAAGTACCACTTACATGATCCTGATGAAAGCTCCAGAAGGGAGCTTTTTGGGTGCTGTTTTAAAGAAGCAAAAGTTCAAATCTGTTCAGCTTTCCGCACCTAAGGCACTGCAATTTGGGTAACTGCTCACTGAAAACCAGTACCTATCTCTGGATGCATTTTCTGGGTGAAGACTGAGGCCAGACAGTCACTCAAGTGAGCAGGGGAAGGGTTGGTCCCCGCAGGGGTCTTGGGAGAGACCATTTCTTGCACGAGCATTGTACACGCTGAAGCACCGTGCCAGCGTCCCCAGGCGCAGACGTTTATCACCCTGCCAGGCCGAGGGCATCGTTAGCTCGCTTCTCACTAAGACACCACCAAAGTTCGAGGTTCTTTGATAACTGAGCGCTGAGAAAAGCTCAGCGACCTTTAGAGGTTTGGGTTCGCTCCTGTCTGCACTGCAAAGGTGAGGGAAGATGTTGCAGCGACTCTGCCCCACACGCTGCTCCACCGAGCCGAGCCGAGCCGAGCCCAGAAGATCCCGACTGCAGCAAATGCTGGCCTTAAACCCTTGCTTTTCATCCCATGCCAGGGCAAAAGCTGAGACATGTCATTCTGAGACATGTCAGAATAAATCACTTCAGCATTTGCGGAATCAGGGTACTCTGTTTTGACACGCTAGTCACTAAGTTCTTTGATATTTTCCACTGCTTCATGGGAATTTCAGCTCAGGCTTGATGATTACCTGATTGATCTCCGTGAGCAAGAGTCTGGAACGAATTCAGCGTGGTGTGACCTCCGCAGCACAGTCTAACACCTCCAGAAGGAAGCACGTGCTGTCCGATGGGACATACCGGTTTCTACAGACTCTGTCCCATGAGAGGGAAGGAAAGGGAAAAGAACCCAGGATTCCTCGAACCCTGCGGACTCAAGACAATTCACAACAGTTCACAGAACACCGTGAATCACTTCCAAACTCTGCAAAAAAGAAATTTTCCCCAGGAAAACACTGTTTTTAAAATCGATTATTTTTCCCTTTAATGCCTTTCTAATCAAAGTTTTCTGGTCAACTCTACTCTTGAATAAAAAAAAGCATAATCAGAAGCTTAATTTTTTGAAGAGATCTTGGTAGACTTACCAGCTTGGACTTATAAATAAGGTAGGAAAATTTTCCTGACAATAGAATATCAGCAAAAATCTCTTGGTCCTGTTCAGATTTATTGACATGAGCAGAGAACCTGAGGAACTGTTTTGAGATCTGGTTCATTCCCATGAAAGTCTATCCCAGGCTGAATAACGTAAGAGGGACTGCAGTAACACTCTCCAGAGCTTGAACAGCACTCAGAAAGAAAAAGGACTCCAAACCCACCAGGTCACGGCTATTCTGCTCTCCATTACTTGATTCAAGGGCTGTTTCAAAATAACTCCAAGGAGTTTAAGTAAAGCCGGCTTGCAGAGGTACCCGCAGGCAGGGAGGAGGTTTCCAGAGGGCTTCCTCAAGGGGTTCTGATCCCGCGCTCATCCCCGTTATCTCGCTAAGGGTGGAAGGCGGTTATTCAAATACGACGTCCACAGAAATTTCCATTTGGGCAAAAGCTTCGTTTTCACAGCCTCTAAGAGGTGAACCGAACAGACAGTACCTCTCTCTTTGATCCCAAATATGAGCCCTGGGGATAGGTTTGAGCTCGTTACACTTGTGGTGGAACACTACCTGCCACCTCCTCAAAGCAAAGCCAGCTTCTGAGCCTGCTTTTAGTTTGCCATCGGCCACAAAGCAGTTACAGTGCTCGCCATGGCAAATAGCCTTACATTAATCATGTGAGATAAGACCGTCGGGCAGCCCTGCCTTCCACCCAGCTGACGCTGCGGCTTCCATCCATCTTCCTTTTTTCTTTGAAGGCAAACAATTCACCTTGGCTTTGAATCTTGATTTTTAAATCAAGAGAAATACTTGTCTTTTCTTAGCCTTTTAAAATATTTTGATCTATTCCTTTCCGACAGCCAGATATAGCTAGAAATACCACTAATGGGTTTCAATACATCAAGTTTTATGACTCAGTGGCTGACACTGTTTATATCATATATAAAGGTTTTCATTTATGTACATTGTTTGTCTCGATTCCCAAAGCTCAAATTTATTAGCAAAGAAGAGCTGGCAAAGCTGATGTAAGGAACAGTATTTAAAATATATTTGTCAGCCAAAATGAATCTGGGATATAAAAAGTGCCTCTCTGTGGGTTTCATAAAAAAAGCCTTATTGAAAAGCTTTTCTTGCAGGAGTTGTGCAATTACCCTGCTCACATATATATGCACAAACATATACGTGTACCAAACAAGTACTGAGGACTCTTCTATCAGGTATAATACATGAACAGAAATAATATTTAACCGAATGAGTAGTTTTCTGAAGCTACGGATTATTCCAGTGGCCAGAAAACTAAGGTAAAATAAGATGGAGACCCGCATTTCACTAAAGGTTTTTTTGTTTCAGGTGTCCGTGGCTTTGCTTTCAAATGTGCTGCAATTCACAGATTTCCATGCACTTACCTATACCTCAACAGCCACGAAACTGTGGTACTGGTTGACACCTGAAGCTATCACATCTCACCAGGCGCAAGGTAACTTGCCTGAGGTCATGTGGGGTTTTGCCAAAAAAAACCCCAAAACTTATTTTTCCTGCCCTGTCCTCCCCACTTCAACCAGTATGTGCCCTACACCCCTTGTCTTGCCGGTAGACTGCTGCTGCTTCTGCAGCACGGCTGCTCCAGCTTCTTCGTCAGGTACCCCACTGATGCTGCTCTCCGTGGAGGAACATCCCCGGAGGTGGCAGACGGAGGTGACTTTTCTAGCAGTCCCGTAGAGGCTCCATGCAGAAATCACGTACCCCATAGTGACCCTTGGGCGGGTGGCGGGGGTGGTGGCTGATTCACGTTCTCTCGGTCTCTGTGGAGTTTCGTCGCCTTTGCCGGGACTGCAGCACTGAGCAGTGCTCTGGAAGGAGGAGGTTAAAGACCCCTGAGCGATAGGTACCTGCAGGAAAAATCGCCGCCGGCCTTGAAAATCAGCTGGGAAAGCATTTTATGGGGTGACCCAAAGTGTACAAGGAGACGGAGACTGTCTGGAAATCTGCAGGTGGGGAGGAGAAGGAACCTTGACCAAAGTTAAATCACTACTGGGGCCTAGTGTTGAATTTAATCTTGCTTAGAGTCATAACAAAATCATCACAAAAAAAGGATTTCAGTGGAAACTGATGTGATAAAATACAACTGAGATGCCATCAGTCTTTGAATACTTGAGTTTATGTAAATTTCTTCTAATATTCAAGCATGATTTGGAGTAAAGATCTGTATTTATCTATACAGTAATATTTTGGCATATAAATTTCAGTGAAAGCCATGCACTAAAAGACATGCAGAGAATTGGTTTTACTTTTTAAAAATGAAATAAACTGGTCCCTTCAATGCTGTGGGTTTTTTTTCTAGTTAGCCCTTAAAGACATCTTACTAAGACAACAGAGCAGCAGGTCTCACACTGTTTGCCTGGGTCTCCTTTCCTTTTCCCTGCAACTCTCAGAGCTCCTCTCACCCCCGCCGCACATATTCCCTCTGTTCGCTGCTTTCCGTGACCACCCAGCCCCCCTAAATCCATGCGAGCTGTTCACCCCTTCCCAGGGACACTGCCATCCCTCCCTCCAGCGAGGTCCCATCTTGCCTACCTCACTCTTCCCCCCGGCCCCAAATTCTACGCCCAGCCTCCAGTGGGGTGTATGGCTTCCGTTCTGCAGCACATCAGACTAGACGGTAACTAATTCCTTCCAGCCTTAAAGCCTGTGGCCAAATACAGTGATATCCGTAGTGAGAAGAGAACTGAACCCTGTAACTTCAGGTGCCTTTGAGTACCTGTTACCGCTCAGGAGACCTGCTCTAGTAGTGGTGAGAAGGTCCCAAACGCGCCAGTTTACAATGGGTACACGTCCCAGAGAAACCTGCAGCATTATTTTTGTGCCTTTATTGTTCAAGTAGAGAGAAGCAAATGAAGCGGTGGAAATTAAATTCTTCCCATGTCCAAAATGTGAACCTCCCAGAGGGGGAACTGTAAGTTCCAGTTAAACTTGGAAGTCCAAATACACAGAGCTTGAAAGCAAATTTGATGCAGGGAAGAAAATGTTTCTGGAAAGGGGCTATTGAACTTTTTACATTCAAGAACAAAGATGAAGCATCCTTTTTTCCTCTTAATGTGAGGAAAGAGGCTTTCCATGTCCGGGGGAATGGGCCCTCTCTCTACCGGCAGCCCGAGGCTGCTCTAGCATCACCCAGTGAACTGAAGCTCTGCGGACCCAACATGACGCCCTGTGCTTCAGTTAATCAGGACTGCCCTGACAAGCAGGGTAAGAAGCTCATTAAGTTTTTGTGAGTAACGAATCACTTAATTTCACCTTTAGGAAGCACCGGTCCCTGGCTGTTGTTCGTATCAGCACTAGCGCGAGGTGCTGGGGGTGTTGTTTTGATGCCGTTTCTGAGGATGAAAAGAACCAACAGCCAGAAGGCTTTTCTCGCCGTGAACATAGTTAAGAAGAGCTTTGAAGCCGTTTGATTACTGCCTTAATATAATACGGCCTCTTACTAAACACAGTTTGAAATCCCGTTGTCAAGTCCTCTAAGAGCTCGCTGACACGTTAAGGGCCACCTCCAGCTCTTTGCTGACCTGCGTGACACCTACTGAAGGCCGCGGGGGTTTAACCAATGCAGCCGAGAGCAGCATGGGAAGCATAATGCTGGATGGCATTTTTAGAAATTACACGATTAAGTAAAAAAAGTCAGTCGGTAAAGGCTGTCTGAAATCCCCCTGGTGCTGCTTGGGGCGGGCAGCAAAAGGAGAGAGCCGAAAGCGGGGTATGAAGTACCTAGCAATGAATGGCAATACCTCAGGTACCGAAGACATCGTGGGCAGTGCTGTCACCCTGAGCACAGGAGAGGGAACGGGTGAAAACTGAATATTCTCCCAGACCCAGCTCTGTGGGCTAACAGGGGATACAGGACTCTTGCAGCTGCATGCTATAGGGGCATACAGAGCCCTGCCTGCCTACGGGACCCTGGTGAGACACGGAGAGCTCCGCTGCCCAGGCTGCGCTGCGGCAATTGCAGGTGCCGGAGGAGGCTGCCGGTGGCTGCTCTGCCCACGCGGGGCAGGTTGGGGGACGAAGGGAAGGGCGGAGTGAGCCCCAGCTTCGTCGCTGCCCTGCCCCAAAGCTGCTGCGGCGAGCAGCAGGTAAAGCCAGGCTGATGCAGGCTCGAGCCGGAGCAGAACGACCATGGGGGTTGTCCAGCCCTTTCGGCACTCCTGAATTAAGACAGCCGCTCTGCGCACTGAGCTGGAGACTCTTAGTCATAGCAGAGAGCAAACCATCCTGATTTCCTGGGAAAAGGATGTTAAAAGGAATCCCACTGGCTGTGGAGAATTTTCCTCCCGGTTTTGCAGAGAAATGATGCCACTGCAATATTCACAGGTACTGGGTGCAGAGGGATTAATTAAAGACAAAATAGTAATGAGCGTTGGTCTTTAACAGGCTGCAACCCCCCCCTCCCCCTTTTCGTTGGGTTTTTATAGCGCTGAGCTCCGCCTCCTCCTATAAAGCTGTTCAGCTTTCAGCGTGTTCAGCAGGCCCTTATCATTCTTCCTTACAGTAACACTTCCACCAAATCCTAAATGCATTCAGCATTTACATACAGGGACCTTAACACCAGGTAAGGGACTGGCTCTTAAAATTACAGAAGGCAGATTTGCAGAGGTGCTGCCAAGTGCCCGAGGTGGCTGAGTGCTGTTAAGCAAGGGAACACCACATTTTGTTTTTTCGGAGTTTTTTCCTTGCAGCAAGGACTGGCGGAGGCGCTGACACTCGGCGGACCTGGGGTGCTTCTTTGCATCGTCCCTGTCAACTGATGGCACAACTGTCTCCTCTGTGGGAGCAAAATGTAGTAAGATACGCTAGTACGTGAGTGCGTAGAAAAGAGCGGCAAAAATGGCGAGCAGGAGAAGAAAACTGAGGGGCTCTGGGCATTTTCTGCTTCACAGGCAGCCTCGGTTTAACGAAGACGGCTGTGCCGATGCCAAGGGCACACCAGCGTAGTTGGGGTGTGGGGATGATGAAGGTCCCCTCAGCCTCCCTGCTAAATCTCTGTTCGGATGGTGGGTTCATTGGGAAAAAATCCCAAGCCGTGGGGGGAAGAAAAGCATTGAGAAAGGAAGAAGTAGAGAAGAGCAGGGAAGTCAAATTTAAGACTGCACGAAAAAGAGATTCTAAGAATCTTACATGCCATGGGATTTGTTAAGCAACACCGGTTCTGAGAGCCAAGCGGTGTGAAAGTTTCAAGTGTTTTAGGAGGAACCAACAGACTCGCAATTATCCCTGCAGGACTGATAAAAAATCTAGAGCTTTGCAGCACACCTGTGAAGAAGACCCACCAGGTTAATCCACTTCTGTTGTTTTTACAGAGCATTTCCCCATGCCTGTCTGACGGGGCTGATCTACATCCCCTGAGAAATAATTAGAGAAATAAAAAATTGTTGTGTTCTTCAGCCTGTGAGGAAATCTCCTTTTTAATCTCCCTTATTCATAAAGAAAATTATTTGAGATGCTTGCCCAGCAAGGAGCTCTACGTGCCTGTGAGCACATGGCTTGTAGCAGTGTCCTGAGTTCTGCATGGACGTTTTACGCTGGCTTTGAACCTATCTTGAAAATAATTAGAAGTTCACGAAGGTATTTGAAGCTATTTGTCTCCTCCTTAATAAATTTTTAAACGTATTTGATAATTTCAGTAGGAAGAGAGCTCTTATGCCACATTTGGATATGTACTTCTTGAATAATTAATTGTACCCTGAAGAGGATGACTCAGTCAACTCAAACGTGACCTGTATTTGGCTAAGGCGGGCTATTTCTGTTTGTGCAACAGTTACTCCATGAGAGATATTACAAAGGGGGCATTTAAAAATAAATTCTAAAAAGACAGAATTAAGATAGTCTTGCAACATGACTCATAGCGCCCGAGATGTAAAAGCCAGTACCCACTACCGAACACCACGTTTGTTTCTTTACTTTGGTGGTCTCTCAGTTACTGTGAGAGGGGATGTAAACGACCCTCTGCTGCAGAGATGCCCCGTGTCCACAGCGACACGGCCAGAACTTTGCTAAACATTTCTCGGTAGAAAAGATGAGGAACTGCAGCCTTGTCGCCTGCGTGTGGATCTCATACCTTAAATTTATCTCAACAGATCCAGCCAGCAGAGAGGGAGACCTGGCATCTATATACTGCTCCTCTGGGTATATAAGTGCTCTAGGCAAAATGGAACATCTTCAACAGCGACCTGTCCACCACTGCTGCTTCGTGTGGTCCGGTGGCCCCAGGTAGCACAGAGGGTTTCTCCTTAAAGCTTAGAGACGGGCGTTCGGGCTCCGTCTCGGGTGACTTCCCATCTTGTAGGTAATGCTGTCACCACCGTGTGCTTGGGTAATGCAAAGCTTTGTGTTCTGGATGGGATGAACAGATCCTGTCACCACCAGTAGGTGCAGAAACATCTTGCCTGTAAACCCCGGGGGAGGGCTAAAAGTCTTACCGTTGCCACGCCATCATGACTGAGGATGTTCTGGCTGTCCTTGCTAATGGGTACTTGAGTATCTGAGTAGTTTAGACAGAAATAGTTGCAGTTGTGGAGTCAAAAGGCTTGAACTTTAATGCTTGGATCCCTTTGGGGTATTTCAGCGCAGGTGAAGAGGGCACTTCAGAAAGGGACTTGGCCAAAAACGGTGTTAGGAACACCTGAGAAAATTACAGAGGACAGTATAAATCATTAACTCTATCCTCCCCTATATTTTACCATTATTTCCCAGTCCAGTGGTAGTGAGATGTAAAGATAGGATCTTCATGGTGGTGACTGTGTAAAATCAGTTCCTCGGAGCTATTAACACTGAGGTCTGACGGAACCATGGGTCTTTGAAATAGGTCTTATAAATGTACATATGTAATGTGAAGAACATAGATCTATAAATTCCCTTTGGGCACACACTCCACAGAGCTTGCTACTGAAATTTGGGTTTTTTTTATTTTTGGATGGGAGAGGAGAATATATCACGGTTATCTGGAAATCTGCAATTAATAACTATTTTTTTCACTATTCAGGAGGACTTAATGGAGAAAAGAACACTTTTTGGAGGGTCAGGGACATTGCAGAAAACAATATTCATATCTTACAAATTCAAACAGCTTACAGTTGTCTTCCCCAAGCTATCACCCACAGGTCAGATCCCTGAGAGCTGACTGAAAGACATAGTTATGTCACCTCTTTAAATGACTCCAGTGAAAACTTTGCTCTGCTCAGCCCAGCCCTTGCACCCAGCAGCCAGTAATTCCTCCGAAGGCTGATGTGGAGCCACGGGAAGCCAACACCGGCGAGCTGCTCCTTGCAAGACGGCGGCGATTCAGAGCTCGCTTGCCGGTCCTGCTCTGCCATTGAGCTAATCGGCTGCTCCTGACGCGCTTTGACGGTATCAACTGGTTCTTCAGTCCTATTGGGGCGTCGCTGAAGAAATATCTTGATTTTTTTTCTCACCATGGAAGCAATTTCTTGTGACCATTAAGGGAGATCTCTGCCTGCACCAGTCCCTTAGATACTTTGAACCCTCTGCTCAACCTCAGCAGCAAACACTTTTCTTCCATTCTTTGCACCGGTAGAGAGGCTCTGGCATGGAGAAGCCTCGGTCTGACCCGCAAATAACCAACACAATGAAGCGTGCGCTTTTACGAGCAGATCGCCTGCGTGCTGGCAGGAAGAGGGCACTTCCACACCGGAGTGTCAGGGAAGCCACAGAGCAAGCGAGGAGTTGGAGGAAATCACCGATCCCTTCCTCAGTGCCTCCGGTGTTACACCTCCGCTGTTCAAGCGATGCAGCCCCCAGGAAGGCTGCAATAAAACCCTCATGCTAGATACTGGTAATAAGCCCTGCAAGGGGGCAAAGTGTTAATTGAAAACAGACTCTCCTTCACAAGCAGAAGATTTAAAGCCCGCAGATCACAGCGGTGACTGCCCAATTAATTTCCAGCAGGATGAGGGCGGCAGGAAGAACGCGCCGCGTAACTCATCACCGGTACCGGGGGAGAGGGCTGATGCGCGGATCTGGAGAGCTAAGTACAGTGACAGGGTGCCTGGGGGCAAAACCAAGGAGGAAAGTGAGATTATAGGAGAGACGGGCTGAGCAGTGATGTGAGGCAAGCGATGCAGACAGCCTGAGCAGATTCCTACAGGCCCATGAGCTGTGATTAACCTGTCCGGCGGAAAGGTGCCATGTGCCGGGTGCCGGGGCACCGAGGAGCTCGTGTGGCTGCCCAGCCCCCAGCACTGTGGGCACCAGCCTCGCAGGGAAGAGCGGTGGGGCTCTGGGTGGGGGGGACTTGCTCTGCATAGCCGTGTCGGGGGGTTGAACCCCAGGGATGTCGGGGACTCGCAGAGGTTTTGTGCTGCTGCTGACAGGAACTTTAAAAAGCGGTAGCATTTTGTATGAATGTTACAGTTGAATCTCCGTGACATTTTCCCCTTGGTGCTAATTATTCCCAGCAGCTTCTCACCATGCAGCAAACGCCTGGCACTGTGACAGTTATTAAAAACCTGTAAACAGGCTCCGGAGGAAAGTGCCTGGAGTCACCTTGCCAGGTGAAAGAGAATCTGTCAAATAAGTAAAAATAAACTGGGTCTGAACTCCTGTTAGGCAGCTTCAGAGAGTTCTCAGAGGCAGAGGCTCAGGGAGGATCTTATCAGTAAGTATCTGACGGGAGGGTGTAGATTAGATGGAGCCGAAGTTGTCTCAGTGGTGCCCAGTGACAGGCCAAGAGGCAATGGGCACAAACTGAAACACAGGGAAATCCAATTAGACATAAAAAAACCCCTTTTAGATTGCAAGGATGGACAAACAGGCACAGGCTGCCTAGAGAGGTGGTGGGGTCTCCATCCTTGGAGATACTCGAAAGTTGTCTGGATACGGTCCTGGGCAGCTGGCTCTAGGTGGCCCTACTTGAGCAGGGGAGCTGGACCAGGCGACCTCCCGAGGCACCTAGGCTGTTCCGCGATTCCGAGTTTCTGTGCAAATGTGCTGTTCTCTTGAGAAACAGCTCTGACAGGCACACCCCGAGGGGAGTAAGGTACGAGGGATCTGCTCACCCAGAAGCAGCTAGCACAGCATTGGCTCCAGTCCTCCCAAGGACTGCACATGATTAATACTGACAGGAGTCAATGAAATACTCACGTGGAGTAAGTATTTCAGCCCAGCTAGAGCTGGGCTCCATCTTCTTCCTCTTCTCAAGCCAGGAGAAATGGCATGGCTCTGTACACAGGTCCACCATTAAAGGGACTTTGCCGGATGCACAAAGCTAGAGTTCCTGCCATGCGCAAGTGAAAATCACGGACAAGACCCAGAAACTTCCCTGCTTGGAGCTTCAGCTTTCAAGCAGCAAGTCCCCGAGAGCAAGGTTTGGACGATGGTGGCACTGCACTGGCTCAAGGCTGTGTTTCCACACAGCTACTTCCCTCATCTCTCTGCCAGTTTGCTGTGGTTTTAGTAATAAATTACTATAGAGTCAAGTGGCAGCAGGAATTGTAGTGTATTGAGGACACCACAAACCCGGGGGGGGCAAGATATAACTTCTGAATTACTAGAGTTGTCTGAATGATAATTTACACGTAAATGTAAACAGACCTTGCTCTCGCCAACAAGGAGGGGCTGGCGGGGAACGTGAAGCTCAAAGGCAGCCTTGGCTACAGTGACCATGACATGGCGGAGTTCAAGATCCTCAGGGCAGCGAGGAGGGCGCACAGCAAGCTCGCTACCCTGGATTTGAGGAGAGCAGGCTTTCGCCTCTTCAGGGACCTGTTTGGTAGAGTACCATGGGATAAAGCCCTGGAGGGAAGAGGGGCCCAAGAGATCTGGTTAATATTCAAGGATCACCTCCTCCAAGCTCAGGAGCGATGCATCCCAACAAAGACGAAGTCAGGCAAAAGCGCCAGGAGGCCTGCGTGGATGAACAAGTAGCCCCTGGACACACTCAGACGCAAAAAGGAAGCCTGCAGAAGGTGGAAGGAAGGACGAGTAGCCTGGGAGGAATACAGAGAAATTGTCCAAGCAGCCAGGGATCAGGTTAGGAAAGCCAAAGCCCTGATTGATAGAATTAAATCCGGCCAGGGATGCCAAGGGCAACAAGACCCCAAAGCTTGGGCTCTGCAGGGCAGCCAGCCAAGCTCTTTGCTGAATATGGTTTTGGGAACCCAGAGAAACTGAGCAACTTTTCATATCGGGAAGGGAACAAGTTTTGGAGCTGGTATGTCAATGGCATCAGACCTATCTGTCAGTAGTGTCCTATCAAGAGGGTTGATGACTTTCCAGCCTCTGCACAGCCTGTGCCGTCAGGTTCTGCCGTTCAGTTTTGTGCTACGGAAACACACCTGCCTATACTGAAACTACCCTGAGAAGTTTGTTGTGTACCTCTTAGTACTCAGGTTATGAGAGAGGGGAAAATCACTCCCTCTGCACCTCTCCTGTATCATTCATTAGATGGACTTCTGCCCCACTCATGCCTTTTCAAATAGATACCTCTAGCCTATTTAGTCTTTCACCATACAAAACATGCTCTGTATTTTTACAGATCCTTATCACCCTTCGCACTGTTTCTCAGTATCTTTAGAAATAAAACCAAGCAAGTTCTGCAATATGTTACTTTTTAATCTGAAAGGAAGGTATTTCCTACTTAAGTGAGCGCTGTAAAGCAAACAGCACCAGGGGCCATAAGAATCTGACTCATCTCACTGCATTTAATGTTTCTGTTCACTATCTCTTCACATGTGATACACGCAATGACAATGCAAGGAGCCAGGCCACATTATCGCTTCTTGGAATCTATTCAGTCCCGCAGCTAGACTCTTCTGCGGTACTATCTTGCCTTTTTCAGCGCATGGGGAGTTGCAGTGCTTGAACAGAGCTTTCCAAGAAAAGCAGCGCTTTTATGACGTTTGCCCATGGAGCCGTAAGCCATGTTGGCTGTGTTGTTTAAAACTGGCTGTAATTTCAGCTATTTTGGGATCTTGCTTGTGGGCAGGTGGACATAAAGGTGGGAGTCAACCCACCCACTCCGAGTCCCAGTTCTGCACACGCTGGAGAACAACCGCAAATTTACACACGAGGAACCAAAGCCATGAACGGCAGCATGAGCTTGTCCATTGTTAAGGTAAATCCACAATCCTTTGTTCTAGCAGTGACGAGTACAATGGAAACTTCTCAGAAAGGTTTGCTAAGACTGACTCCAACATGGAGATCAGTATCTAAAGGTATGAGCCTATGGCTGCATGCACTAATGCGAGGACATAAAAGCTGCACAGACTTAGGTACATTTTTACAGCTTAACTTCAGTATCCCTTTCCTTTCCTTTCCTTTTTCCTTTCCTTTCCTTTTTCCTTTCCTTTCCCTTCCCTTTCCTTTCCTTTCCCCTTTCCTTTCC
>JAVKLA010000026.1:4081083-4098135 GCA_034782735.1 Sagittarius serpentarius
TTTCCTTTCCTTTTTCCTTTCCTTTCCTTTTTCCTTTCCTTTCCCTTCCCTTTCCTTTCCTTTCCCCTTTCCTTTCCTTTCCTTTCTACAATCTCTACCCTCTTCACTGTAACCCACCTGACCTTCCAGGATAGTTATTCAAGATGCCAGAACAATTTTAAGAACGAAGTGGCTGAATTGCTAACAAAGGTCATGAAAACACTCATTATAAGCACGACCTATGACTGGGAGGGCAGCAAATATTTTATCAGTTTTGAAAGACTGTCAGGACAATTACAGGCTTCTAAAGCAAGCACTTGTGTTGAAGTGTTAATTATACCATTTAGGTGAACAAGTGGCAAGGCATGATAGAGGTAAGCCAGCTCTTGTAAAACAAAATCATGTCTCATTCTGATAGGACTTTTAATCTTTTTCAGACATTCAAACTGCACTTGACAGAGTTCCTTGCAAGAAGATAACCACCTCGTAATTATGGGATGACTATCCACATTTTCTTTGGCTAAAAAACGTATTTCACTGTCTATTAAGTGTGAAGCCATTCCAGAACTAGCGTTTGTAAGATCAGAAGCATTTTGGTTTCCATACAATCCATCAACAGGAAAATTCTAGCCTGAACAAACCATAATGGAAAGAGAAAGAACAAATTATTAACTCGGTTTGTCGGGACAAGAAATAGACTGAGAACTTCTCAGCAGAGCTACACGAATGGGCAGAATGAGGCCATGGGACCACAGCGCCTGGAGCAGAGCTCCTGATCTGCTCCATGTGAAGGGCTACCTCAAGGAAATATCCCTGATGAACAAAGCCAGACCTGTTCCCAAGCGCAAGTGAAGGGAGCTTGCAAACAGAACGTTAGTGAGATGAGTAGTCTTAAGAAGTCTTGGGGAAAAAAACACTGGTGAATTGGCCAGCCTCGCCCATCAGCACTTGTGATCGACTGTCCTTAATAAGCACAGAGCTACTAATGCCTCCTGAGCTATAACTGAGCTTGACCTGACACGGGCTGTTTTTTCCCATTTACCTAAGTGTTACGTTCTGTATCGCTTCTGCTACCTTGCTAGCTGGGGAACAGTTAACTTACTGGAAGCAGGACCAGTGAGAGCTCCCCTTAAGACAATGAAAGGACTCACTAGGTCTTCAGTCGTACAATGATTCCCTCCTTCCTGGGGGATACGTACTGTATTTCTTGCCATTCTCCCAGGCTTTTGGGGAGCAGGTACCAGACATTATCATGCAGCATGCCTGTGAGGATGGGGTGCAGCGCTTGCCTAGCCTGTAGAACTAGGGCTAACACACAAGTTCCTGCTACGAGGACCTTGACAGGCTTCAGTAGGCAACAGAGTGATTAGGCCTTCACCTGGAGGCTGTCCCAACTAGAGTCCAATGAAATGCCCAATGCATCGTCCAAAGCTCACATGGCCCATTCCCTTCGTCCTTGACCACAGTCCACAACCTTTCAAAAGGAATTTCAAGAGTAAATGGCAAGGATGGCTGAGAACTTGAGTTGTAACATTGGCTATGGTTGGTGTTGGCTGCTTATTTCAGCATCTTTTCTTTCCATTCTTTAAGTGCTTCTGAGTTAGATCTGAGTAGACAGCATACGTATCAGCCCACTTCATTACTGCTTTCACACGAAGAGAAAGCTCCTTAACTCTTTGTCCCATGGCATCAATAAGCAACAGATGTTCCTACAAAGTCACAGCTGTTTGAAATACATACAAGAGAAGTGGTCACAAACTAGTTGATGATGCACAATAATTTTCCCAGCAGAAAATTTTCTTTATTGGCTTTTTATTATGACAATTAACAAACTGCTTACACTCTAGATTTTATTTTTTTTTGGTAAGTCAGGTCTGTAAAATATTAACAACCTACTACTTTTTACTTTTTTGGAGCTGTTCTGTGTAAGAGATAGGCTCTTAAAGTCTTCAGACTTACAAAAACATTGCTTTAAAAATTTATTTCTCAAAGGAATAGCTTAGCATTTTTTGGGGGGGGGGGAGTGCTTACAAAAGCAGCACGCCTGTAGATTTTCCATAAAGAATGTTTTGTGATACTCCATTGATGTAATTTCCTATCACTCTTCTCCATAGCCTGCTTTCCAAACCAGTTCCTCTTTCCTTTGTCTGTGAATCCTTTTGGCCTCTGTATGCTTTTGCATAACGTCTACTTACCTTTTAATCTTTACACGTATTACTTCTATTGTATATTTTCCCCCTAGTGTCCAGAACTAACCACAGTATACAGCACTCCACCAAAGCTGTTTCATTCTTACCATCCAAATGCAGGTCCTAGTTAATCTCATGAGATTTCTTCTGCTGATTTCAGTGGAGGCACTGCTGCTTCCTAACAGGGGCACAGATAAACAAGTATGAGTCAAGGGAATCAGCAAAAGCAGCTAGATGCAAGCAGACAGTTCACCTCTCTCTGCTTCCTCTACTCCCACGGGTCATTGGGCCCACAGGTCTCTTCCTGTAAACCACAGACTGAGATTTGAAAAGCATGAGGAATTTTCTTCTCAGGACAGTATTTAAATCATCAAGTAGTTAGTTACATGATGGCTACCACTGTAAGAGTGTGTATTAACAAAGCTAGTCTTTATACATGCACATAACATGAAACAAATTGAAACAGAAAAATTAACTGCCTACAAATCAATATTGCATCTATTTTTTGCTGAAGGAAATGATTACTTAAGGATATCATCCTCAGTGTGACTGGGGAGGTGGATTTGTTCTGTACTGACAAGGTAGGTGTGTGCACCTGGGTAGCGGGGAGGGTCAAGCACCCGTGCTGCTGTGGCCCGAGAGCCAGAGCTGCACCAGGCAGCATTAATGGCAGAGATTCAAGTGCTCTTAGTTTCCTCAGTAAATGTATGATGAGGTGGCATCATCAGGGAGCATTTTGCTCATTATTCTAAATTTCTCCTTTAGTTTCGTATCAACAATAAGCAGAAGCCAGTCCATTAAAGCAAACTCAAATATATTTATTATCATGCAGTCCAATGAACAAAAGCCTTCAGAGTTTTACAGTGCTGTAAAAAGCAAACCTCTTGCTTCTTTTCCATGTTTTTTGGTAATGAAGTGGCATTACTGGCTTTGGAGGAGGCACTTCGCAGTAGCCTGTTACAGTAGTCCTTACCAAGTGCTGATCTGACTTTCCGGGAATCTAATGGAATGGCATCTTGGGCCTCTGCCTGAGGCATGTTCTAGTTCCAGGCATGATAACTAAAGTTCTAAACCATGAGAAATTAAGGAACTGAAAATAAAGTCATTTTTACTCCTCCCTCCAGTCAGCAGTCATTAGAGCTGGTGTTGGGGCAGTTTCCTCTACAAAAAGAAAGTTACCCAGCTGGCAAGCTGCCTCAGACTCTTGCCCATTTTCCTTCTCACAGAGGAAGGGACAAAGGTCAGTTCCCTTGGGGTCTCTCCATGCCTGGCTCATCTGCAGATGTAGGGAAATACAAATAGATTCACAGTCCTCATTCTCACTTGTGATCAAATGTGGGACTCAAGTACTTTGTCTCTCATCATTTACATATCCTGCTATATTGAAGGCACTGGTATTTCAAGATTTTTCTTTGCTCCTGAAAGCAGATTAACCAATCAACCAAATTATCAAGAGAATTCCATGAAAGAAATACCTGAATACATGGTATTTTTCTCTGTTACAAACATTAAAAACAAACAGTCAATAATGATTCCCAGATTTTCTTTTTCACACCAGAATTCTGTAATGTCCCAGAAAAGGGAACTTCAAGCAGTCAATCAACTTCGCAGTCCCGTTTTAATCCGCCTGTTACAAAACTGAGTTGTGAATTCCCCTTCTCTTGCTTTGCTTTAATGTTACACCATTTATAATCCCCTTGATTTTCCTCAGAAACATTAGTACTGTTCAGGCTCATGAAGGTGCAATTTTGTCTTTAGGTTTCAGATAGTAACAGCCTTGCTGAGTCTTCTAAAACTAAATTTAACACAGAAGGCTTCACATCTTGTTTTCAGAAACTCTCTGGGATCCTCTGCTTGAAAAAAAAAATTTTTTAGTTAACTGAATAAAATTTCACTTTTGTAACACTGCTGCTTGGGTTGCATATCATTAGTTGCATCTCAAAAGTCAGAGTTTTAGGGGCAGAATACTTGAGTAAATTACCACTTCATTGCTTTCAAAACTATGAAGACGGGAAATCAGAAGTCTAATGCTTACTAATACCTCCAGAACCCTTGCAGTAAAACCCAGAGCCAATGGCAAGAGAAAAGATGGACTTTAAGACAGCTACTATTACATTTGTCAGACCAGAAGTAAAAGTCAGAGTAAGCAAACAATGAATGAGTCGATGGCTCCCAACCTCTAAATAAGACAGAAGCCTACAAGCGCAGCACAGCGTGGACCCAAAGCTAACTGTCTTTGCCTGACCTGTTCCACCTCCACAGGGCCCAAGGAGATGGGAAATATGACCAGTTTGAAGTTGGAAGTGATTGGACTATGCTGCAAGACCTTTGGAGAATTTGATAATGACGTATATTTTCTGATAGCATCAAGATTCCCAATCACATGAGGTGTCCGTTGCAAAAGCATTTTTCACTCGCACAAAACTAGAGACTTGAAAATTAACCTAATTCAGGGAAGCATGTCAGGACAGAATATGGCAAAAAAAAAAAAAATTTAAGCTGCCTTTTAGTACAACTGACCATAGAATACTATTCAGGTGATAAAATTATGACACAGGTGCTTAAATAATCCTGTACTTGGTTTGCAAAGAGGGAGAAGGCACAAAAGGTTAAAGAAGAACACTTTTATTCAGCTTTCAGCTCTCACAGTTCTAAACAGTAAACATAATTAACAATTCACCCATGGTACCAGAGAACATAGTCCTGGTATCAGTAAAATGTCTACTGTTTAAGGCACTGATAGTGGGAAGAAAAAAGAAAAAAGACGTAACATGGATTGCTCCTATTTAATCAGAATTTGAATCTATTGTGAGTATGTGCTTGCTATTCAAATGCTTAAAATTCCACAAGCTACACTGACAAACAAATGTTTACACAACCTCAGTAATTACTGAAACAGGAATCCGTATTGCATTACTTCGGTGTGGAATCAATTTGTAACCTTCTAAAAGAAAACAAAACACAAATTACTTCAGCAGTATGGCTTTAAGACCCTGTATTTGGTTACAATACAGCAAGCGAAGTTAAGTAACAGCATACAAGTGCCATATACTGTCATCTTAAAAGGAGCAGTTTTGCAATATAAAAATTAGTTTAGAACATACCAAAGCCAGTTTTTGTACAAACATTTCTACAAAACTGAATTACTCAAAGAAACAAAAAATCAAGAACATTTTAAATATGAATCACTCTTAACATGTTGTATGCATAAAATCACTTATCTTGATGATATAAATTAGGAATACTACAAACTTTTTAAAGCTGGCATCCATATACTACTGAAATACACATCAGAAATACTGAAGTGTTAGTTCTGCAAAATCCTTAAGAGTCACATTTATACTTGCCAAATAGATACACAGTGACTTCGGTTTCTAAAGGAGCCACAGTGACCTCCCGTGGCTACTTAAGAAATCCCTGTCCTTAACCTTTTTTTCGATTTTGAACATGACATTCCTCACAAATGCTAATAAACTTAAAAGGTACAACAGTGGTTCATCTATCCCAGGAAACTACAATACTTCTATTTGAAATGAGTATAAAGGAACATAGCCTTCACACAATCTAGCTCCTGGTCACCGAAACAAAGTCATGCTTCCTCTCTGATTTATCAAGAACCTGCCCAGAACAGTTTAGAGAACTGTCTTCCGTGGGTCAATGAGAGATGGTGTTCAACAGATGTTCAACACATGTTCAGTATTAGGCTCTCAAATACATAACTTCAGATTTTGAGAGACCAAAGGAAGGAAATGTAAATTGATGCTGTCTGACTCAAAGCCCAGACCAGAACACAGATAGTTGTATGAGACATTTTAAATGTGTGTCAAGTTCATTGGCATACAAAGCCCAAAAACATCTTAAAAAGAACCCAAGTGTAACAAAAGAATCCAAAGGTCAATTATGTTCTTTCTTCCATTGCTCTGAAGAAATGTAACAAACAGGAACAAAACATTGTCTTCTATGTCACGAGCAGATGAACAACGTGAGAACACCACAAAAATCACAGTAGTAACTGTCTCTCATCTGCAGTACATTAATCAACACTTACATTCTTCTACTGCTTATAAATCCTCTCTGTTATATCCAACTTTCTTTCCGTTAAGCGACTCTTCTGTGTTTGGTGCCAGCCATGTGAAATATACCTTCACTGGATCAATATTCCAATGCTTGTGAAATGATACTGGAATTTGATGAGAAAGGTAGCCTTTTGGGTAGTCCATTGGCCTTGCCTGAGATGGAAGAATAAACCAAACCCGCTAGTACTCAGTGATGAGGAATAATTTTAGAACAAGAAAGTATCACCGTTCAGTGGCCTCTGTATCATAACAAAGCAATATGGCATTGACAAAATACACAAGACAATAACAAAGGGGTTTTTAGGTCATTCTGTTAAATCAATTGATAGGCATTAGTTTAGCTCTTCAACTTGTGCTGCAGTGATCATGCTATGAAATGCACTGATATTAAATATGCCCCATTTCTCAGGATGAAATGGTCACCATCTACAAAAGCAAGTGATAAACAGTGTAGTTTGTATTGCATCTTTTTAAATACACAGTTTTGGTTCAATAATGACAAAACAATTTTAAGTAGTATTTTCTTGCTCCTCCTCTTAATGACAGTGGCCAGCACTGCCAGTGTGACTGTAGGACCCTACTAAGGCCATAAGCAGCCAAAATAGATGAAGTTTTATGATGGGGAAAGGTTACCAAATGCAGGAAATACCGTGGTGCTGGAAAACTGCATTGCTATTCTTTATCAGGTTATATCAAAAGAGACAGAATTACAACACAGCTACATCATGCGGCTGACTTCTTAATGCACCAAGCATGTTTCATTTCCTCTGACAGTTTAATGGTATGTAAGTGCATCATTATATAAAAAAGCCCCACCTGTAGTGGTCCCTGGTAAAATAACTAGATTTGGCCATTCTAAATAGTGTTTTCATAAAGAGAAATGCATGAAAGGCACACAATTCTTTTTTTCTAGATGTAAAACACAACAAGAAAATTGAGTGATTTGGATACTGAATCACTGATTTGATGCCTAAGCTAGTAACATTTAATTGTGCGTGCTTCACCTACTTACGGCGGTATTAGTGAATTCTACATGCTGTGTCCTTCATGCAGTTCCGTATACACTCCAGTCATAAAATTAGGCAACAGAATTTGACATTAAGAAATCTGAATATGCGTTGTTGCTGGGGTTTTTTATTTTGATATTTAAACCACAGAATGCCTATTTTTAAAAATTCCACTAGAGAAATCAGGAAGGAGCCTAACACCCTCAAGACTTTCGGAAAAAAACTTTAATGGAACATTTAGGTTTCAAAAACCTGTAGAATTTAATTTGGACAGAGAGTTTTTAGATCTGAGACCAAAGATTTTTGCTGTTTGAAAATCAATCAGCTTTTTATTGAGCTATAGACAAAATTTTGGTGTTTTGATAATTCTAAAAGAATGAGATCTGCTCCAATAACTATAATTTTTATTACATTGCTCTCTGAGAATCACACCACTCTCTAGGTGCTTGAGCTTAAGATACAAATTCCCTGAATTTCTTCTTCCTTACATTTTGTGGAATCAATTACTGTAATCTTTGCCTTTTTTTTTGTGCTACAATTTATATTTGGTATTCTACAAAAGCCAAATACGTTGCTTTTGCCCACATTTTATATTTTAAGACCACAATCCTGGCTGCTACTCAACATGGGAAGGTTCCTGTTCTCTTTAAGAGTCTCATCATGTCATAAGCCTCTGGTTTTTGAAGGTTACAGAATATGTATCTATGTTAGCACATAGCAAACAGGAAACCAGTAGAAGCAAGCAAACACTGTTATATCATAGACATTCTAAGGATGAAGATGTCTTTGCTTCTGTTTCGCAATATATACCCAGTACAATTTTGGATTCATGTACTTCAAGGAACACTGTACATCATAATATTTCAGTCAAGTCTTTAAAAAAATAGTTTTCTGGATGACAGAAAATCCAATTTTGGTTTTCTCAATTTAAAATATTTGTTGCGTAATAGTGGAATTTGTAGAATAAGCACACTCAGTTTTTGTTCAGTAGCTTTCACCCCAGGGTTAATTTTTGTTCACGGTATGTTAAATTAGAATTTGTTATAAGCGACAGTAAAGATGAATTACAATTCAAGTGTAATTTTCAATGTGGAAAATCAAACTGCTAGGATTTCACTTTCAAAGTGGTTCAGTACCAAATGCGCACTATTAAAGATTACAAGGAAGTGCTTTGTTTTGTTGTATAAGGGCTGTTCCTACAAATCTGTAAAATTAGTTCTGTTCTTTCAGACTCTCCTTTAATTCGGTGGTTTGGTTTTTTTGAAAAACACCTGTGCAAGCAGAAATTATTCAATAACTGTTGATTTTATAAGCTGCGTTACTCTCTTTCTAGACTGAAAGGAGCAAGCAATGATAAACAAAAGAAAGTAAACAGATACGATTTTTGTATATGGACAAGGAATGAAAATACTGAATAGTGCATTCTCAGTTTTCCCATTTCTCTTGATAGTAAATGTAATCAGAAAGAGAATCTTAATATAGGAAAAACTGATAATGTAAATAGCGAACTTTTTCCCCCCAACTGACATCTGCTTTGAATTACATGGCAATTTACTAATTTTCAAGTAGCCCATTATCGTAATCTCAGTTCACATTCAGATATACAGGTCTTCCCAGTTTTTAAACTAGATTAACACCTGAAAAACATCAAACACTACACTGATTTAAATGCTGATTTTTAAAGAAGTTGTGCACTGTTTGGGAAAAATCGTAAGGGCTTCTTCTCTTTAATGCCATGGGAGGGAGGTAATGTTTATTTCGTTTACAAGGTAGCAAATCTCTCTGGGACTCAATGCGTCGTGTTTTCCACTGTGACACTACAGTTAGATTCTTAAATATTCTGAAAAACAGAAACAAGTTTCAAATCTATTCCAACCCACTTCTTCAAAACTGGAGAATATACTCACAAGAAAATTACGTTTTGTGACCTCTTTTTCCCTTGTGCTAGCATAGGGCAATTTATCATATTTACACCATTCTTCAGAATCCACCACAAAAGCAACAGTTCTAGGAATACTTTTACATTTTATATCTTCACTAATGAGATGTTTCAGAATAATAAACACTGAATCAACAGAGAAATTGGATAAGTAGAGAAGACAAATTTACTGAAAAATTTCACAGTCAGTCCTCCACTACTTGAAGAAAAAAGTATTGTGGTGTGGGTTTTTTTTTTTTATTTTCTTAGAGGACATATCACAAGTATTCAAAGCATGTGGCTCCTAATTCTATTTGTTTTTCAAAGTTCCCACTTCTGACTGCGTTTTTTATAAAATACATTTTTTAATAAAGTGTAGTCATAGGGTAACTGAAATAAATATCTTATAAACTATTAAAGCACTGTAATAATCCACGCTTTCAGAATATTCTTATTTGCTTGATCACGCTTGCTCTGGGGAGAAATAAGGAATAGCAGCAGCATCTTGGTTATCGCTATTATACATTGATTGAGTTTGCAGTATTTATCAGTTTGCACTATTTATGAGTCCTGTTTTGTCTGTATACTTAAAAGAATGAGATATATTTTAAATACTAGTAAAAATAACTCTCTGACCTGATGGAAAAGTGGACTATGTGTTACAGGGATTCCTAAGCCACTGAAACACATTCCAAGGACCATATCATCAGGCGCGTCCATGCTGTAACACCGGCATTTACTAGCAAGTAGTTTCTGAACAGCTATTCTGCTGAAAACCATCCTGAATAAAAAAAGCAAATGAAACGTATAAGACAATAACTACTAGAGAAGCCAAATGACTGTAATTAATAAATATTGTTAAATGATATAAAACTGCAAGACAGTATGTAGCCCTCTGGTACAACATACCTGAAATTTCAATATTTGAGAAGTCAGTACTGACAAGTAGTGCAAGAGGCATTTTCTGAAAGATAATCACTTTATATAATGAAAATTAATTATGCCAATTGTTGTTATTCCAATTACTTAGCTAGCCACTATTTTTACTGCAGCTGATAATGACTCCTAAATTTGGCCAGGACTTTAAAGGGATATTCTCCTCTATCTTAGTCAAGTGTATTGTCCAGTTAGTTATCATGTAGCAGTTAAATGAAAAGAACTCTAAACCTGAACCGTTATTCTTTGAATCCTCTGTTATAGAGAGTTCTCTCCGTAAGTGAAAAATGCTCCTTGAAGCCATTGCAAGGCTCATCTGTTCACCCTTTCTTGCTTATCAAAATACCAACCGGAGCCTGGAGCTGCTAGATCATTATCACTAAACTAAGCCTTCAATAGAGCAGAAACATGATGATGTCTTAAATTCAAGAGCTGAGGGAATATGCTCTTGTCTAGTACTCCATAGCTGCCTTTTCTGAAGTTACCTCATCCACCCAGTCCAATCAGAATACAGAGTACTCTAGCTACAAGTTATACAAAGATTCTCACTCTGAAATCACTACATGGCTTCATGAGTTCATTTACTGTATGATAATCCTTCGCTTGACACTGGGACATGGCAAAACTTCTACAAATATTGAATGCTAAGGCAAAAAGACTGACCTGAGAATATTGTCAGATTAAAGTTGAAAAAGACTCCCTCGCTATCATTGTGACTTTGAAGACTGCATGTATCATGAAAAGAAAAAAAAAAATGGAGAGCACAAAAGAAGTCATATCTCAGTACTCAGATCAAATAGAAAAGGAATAATAAGCTAGAGACTTGGCAGGGGTTGGGGGGGGTGTGGGAAGAGTACCTCTAGCTGCTCAAACCTGAGAATGAAAATAACCCCCAAATTTTGACATCTAGATGACAGAAGAGAAACTAAGAGATAAACATTAAAAAGATATGGGAGTATAGGACTGGTAACCAACAAACATACCAGCACCAGTATAAGGTTTGTTTCTACCCTACTTAAGTAAGACCTTATGCAACTATGCAAAACCATGAGAAGGCCAGTCAACTGATTTTTACTTACTCATGGATGGGTAAAATCTAGGAAGTTATTACAGCCATTACTTTTCACAAAGACACTAAGGACATTCAGACGTCCACCCTACTTCCTTTAGACACACAAGATGGAGAGCTCAGAGTTTTAAGGCTGTTCTTACTGCAACATGAGCCAACCTGAAAGTCCATATACATGTTAATTTAAACCAAGTATTCCATATAATCACAGGGACGCATGTCTCATGCATGAGATCAACCCACAATGATCTCTTTATGAGAAACTATTTTCCAGGACATTAACATCAAACTCCTTGCTCAGCCACCTCTCCATAAATCATCACATGAAGTTCAAAACCAGAAGGAGAATAACTATCGTTTTTCTCCATGCTTGGACAAAGAAAGAGAACAGGAACAAATATTTTCATTGCAGCCATTTATATCCGCAGGTGTGCTGCTTTGGATCCTCCTGCAAACTCCACAACAGTTCAGACCATGAGGGTACTTTTTTAAGCAACTATCCCAATTGTTTCTTCTTACTACACTTTGAATCCCATTGTAAGATGGTCTCTGAGTATGCAGAATGAATTCTATCAGATGAAACAAGGCTGCATGATGTGTATCAGGAGAACATGTGGTGCAGGTAACTGGTAACAGGCACTCAGTTCACAGGACCAGTCAAGCCGAAATGACCCCTTCTGAAACACGCATGGTCCTCAGCACCAACTTTTCTGCTCTACTAATCTGTTCCCAGTGGGCAGCACAACTTCTAACTAGTTAGGACATTTGGGTCTCTTGAGCATCATTACATTTTAATCCTACTAGGAAACATCACTGTTTACGGTGAAACTAATTTGTATTGTAATTCAAAACATTTGCACTCAAAGCAGGGACTGATGTAGGTCTCAGCAGGAGTTGAAATAAATTACCCTCCTCCACCAGTGATATAACTATATCCTCCTGTTCCCAAGCCGTAACCGTAACGCTCTCCAAGAAATACTGGTTCATTTGGGTCATAGCAGCTGAGCAATCTTCGGAGTCTGAAGATACTATAATATGAAAATCCATTAAAAAAAAAATCATGTAGACATTAATTTTGAAACAGACATTGCTAGCCTAAATGGTGTTCTAGTAAATAGCACAAAAATGACAGGAGAAATTCAGAAATTCTACAAAAAACAGAGATACAAACTGTTAAATACAAGTTTATGATGGGTTATTTACTATGAGATATGACTGCTGAATTTGGTCAAATGATGAATCAATTAGCTTAAAATATTTTTCTGAAGCAGGCAAAGTTTCTCAGCAAAACTGAAGTCTCATCTCAGAGAAAACATGAAATTATTTTTTCCAAACAATGGTAAGATCTTTGCAAATGATCTTTTCTCCCCAGGAACAGTAAACCAAAAAGTTAGATTACACAAATATTGCTTTATCTACAGTTATAGCCTCTTCCAAATTGTTTTTCTGTCATATGATTTAATGTAAAGTGTTATCTTGAACCTCTTATTCTCATGTTCATGACCACGGGATCCTGCTGGTTGATCACTGTGCCTTATTTCACTTATACCACAGAGTCAGTTTTCATGTGAATGGGAGCTAATTTTCTAACAAAGGCAAGTCCCTGGACACCATTCTGCGTGGCTCTGACAACTGACCCTAGCTTATGGAACCTTTCTCCTGGCACATTTATGTGAGCAATACATCTTAGAAAGTGTATTAGCAAATGACTAAAACCAATCAACTCAGACATACCTACACTGAAGAATCACAACGTGTAATCATATTCAGACTACATGATTACATAATAACACTAATATGCATAGTTTTTATCAAGTTACAGGATTACCTTGTTTTTAATATCAGTCAAGGAATGCTGAAGGAAAGTGACAATTTTTTTCTGTCAAGGAAGATAAAGCTACATAACTAATAAAACAGCTGTATTCTTAAATACAGAAGAAAAGATGAATATTGCTAAAACTCCTGTTGACATGAACAGTGGTAATGTATACCTTATCAGTGTGTCATCATCCACTATGACTAACCAAGGAGTTCTGGGAGAGCTGTGATTCAAAAACCTTTCCAAAATGGCAAAAGTTTTCCCACAGTGACCTAAAGGAAGAGAATATACATAACACACATTTGAATAAAATGAGATTTTGTAATAAACAATCATTCATGAATTAAATAAATATTTCACTGCACTATGCAAAACATTTTGGAAATGACGGGCAAAATATTTGAGATGCCAAGTTTAAATTACATCCTTTGTTGTGCTTAATGGTATTTGTACAAATTGTTCCAACACTACCATTGCTTTCTATGCAGGAATGTACTTTTGAAGCATGCTGAAGTATGGAAATTCTTTGAATTATGGAAACCTGAAAAATAAGCTTCATTCCAGCCATCCTGTTAAGCTGTTGGACAATACTGGACAAACTGCTACTCTTAATTTCAAAAGGTGTGAAATGAGGAGTCTATGATAGAAACATGTTCTGCAAAGTACTCCAAGATATTTTCATAGGATTTCATGATGCATCAGGCAGGTCCACTGCTTTTATAAAAATATTTAAGTCTACATTAATCTACCATACTCATCGCCAGCAACTCAGGTCCTAATAACATCCTCCAAGGAAAGGTCTTAAAATTTAACACAAGACTGTAATGAAGCTGAGAGAGAAAACACCCTTTACTACGAGTTGAGAAGTGAAACACCCTTGTTCAGAATGAGCAGGACAAGAGAAACAAGACATTTCAGACTTCTACTGAATCTTCTTCAGACCTCAGAAAAAATCTAACTGCCAATAGTCTTTATTCATCTAGATTACAGTTGATTGTCTAAAGCAATTATTGCTATCAATATTACAATTACTAAATAATCATTAAAAAATAAGGATAAGATACTATATTTGAAGCTACTTCCAGTTAAAATATTTTTTGAGAAAATGCAGTAACTCTGTGCTTAAGAAATGAAGGAAGTCCTGGCTTTGCTGATTTTGTGAAACCATGAATTTAATGCAAACTGATACATGAACATTTGCAAAACTAAACCCAAGATTTCTGTGTTATATTCCATCACAAAAGATGGACAAAAACAGTATTAGAGGAAACTAAGCACAATTTGTTCAGTTTAGAATGCCAGTAGCCCAGATCCTGCTGCTTCCCCCAGCAATGCTCAAAGGCCAGACATGGAAGGTCCCTTGTCCCTGGTGCAACGAGAACTACTGGGCACAGCTTCTACAGATGATCCACACATGCCCAGTAGGTCTGCTGCCTCCTGAAAACACTCGCTGGTTGCACATGTCACACGGCAGCTGTGCAAATGGAAATCCCTGCCTATTCTCCCTCTGCCTCTAATAGACCCAGTGGGGGACAAAAAAACAGGGCACCTGGAAAGCTGGAAATGATCCAGAGATCAGAGCAACTGACCTAGTGGGCCAGGTAAGACTAATAGGCCATAGCTTTGACACCTCTAATTCAGAAGGTGAGTAATAGCCTGTAGCAGAGACTATAAGCCTAAGAACAACAGATCAAATGAAAGAAAAAAAACATAAAGTTAATAAACTCATGGAAGCCATCATATCCATAGCCTTTTTTCTATTCAAACACAAAGTAAATTAATTTTAAACCACATTATTTGTCATAAAAAGATTTTCCAATCTTAACATTTAGGTTTTGTGCTTAAATCAAGACATACTAGGCACAAGCATACAATATTTGAATACCACATGGCAAGTAGTTTATGCTCAGTAACCAGATGGCGCTGTCTGAGGTCTTTTGAAATAAATCTATGACCTCTGCTACTGTTGATGATCTTACTCAAGATCGTCAATATCTCAGGAGTTACTAGTCTTATCTGGTGTAGTAACACCAATTTTTGTCTCTTGGAGTGTATCAGCGTACCATGCTTTCATACTCAGAGTATTTAGGTTTCCACGAAAAAGAACATTCTACCTACACAGGCGAACCATACTCTCCATCCATTTCCTGTGTGGCAAAAGCATTCTTTTAGTTTAGGCTGCACAAATGTGCTATAGAAATATAGAATTTCTAAATTACATACATGAAATACACATATCATCCATAAAACTTACCATCTTTATACAGTTATTTGCACAAAACTGACAACAGTCAATAGCTCACCTCTGTCAGTATTAGGTATGCCTAAATCTATAGTAGGGATGGAGATGTCTGCATAATCACTGTAGTATTCAATAAGGGCAGCTTCTCTTTCCCAAGTCTGCTTTACAACTGGTACTGCAAAACAATTGTTGACATTGAAACACAAGTGACTTGATTAAAGTAAGTACTTGATCAAAACATTTACGTGCCTCGTTAATTGACATATTCCTTTGCATGGTAATGAAAATGCTGTTTCAAGTACAGCATCATGGTTCTAAATGTTCATTCTTCTTTCTTTCCCACAGTATTTAGAGAGAAACAATTTTACATTTTTATGAAAGCCAGACAGGGCAGTTTTATTTATATAATAATAAATTTTCTTTTAAAATATGACTATAGTTCCATTCATATTACAATGAAAACTGCGATGTTTATATTTATGCTAACCAAAGTATGGTATTCATTACTTTCACACTTGCTGCGGTAGACTATATAGCACATACCAGCATGAACACTATCAGAGATCAATCGTTCTTTCAGTATTGAAACTGTCACATTTTAAAAACAGCACATCCAACTGTAAAGCGTATAAAATATTCTGAATCAGAAACAGACCAAATGCACCTTTTGAAATACTATACTTGTGTTACATACATCATATCTGATAGCAATGTCACGTTAATGCTCAAAAGCACCTGTCTGGAGACACACTCACAGAAAGACATTTACAACCAATTTTGATCCCATGGAGATTCTATCCAAAGGAGGACTGCTTAATTCTTCTCTACAGAAGCAATCCTTTTCTTATTACTTTGCCATTTCACATAAACATTTAAAATTGATCATACAAAATTCTAATAACAATGCTATGAATGTTTAAATTACATCCAGAAGTAAATAAACTACAGGTAACACAAAAAAGCCAAATGCCTGCAGGGTGTTTGGAAGAGAACAATCAGATTAAAATAATCTTTTTTCCATTTAAAATATTAAGCGGTCAGGACTTAGATGAGCAACTACTCTGAAACACTGCGCATTCTGCTGGCATTGTTTGACTGGTTTATGTTCTTTGACACCATCCAGCAGGTCTCATTGGTAGCAGCTAGTTCTTTAAATGTAGGAAATACTTCTGTAACTTCCCTTTGCTGCTATAATAACTCTGATGCTTGTGAACAGCTCATTTTAGCCCCTTGCTGGAATCATCCATCACTTAATCTGATGTTTGCTGCTGTATTGGGTGTGTGTGGCAAGGTTTTGGTAGCGGGGAGGCTACAGGGGTGGCTTCTGTGAGAAGCTGCTGGAAGCTTCCCCCATGTCCGACAGAGCCAACGCCAGCCGGCTCCAAGTCGGACCCGCCGCTGGAGAAGGCCGAGCCCATCAGTGACGGTGGCAGCGCCTCTGGGATAACAGATTTAAGAAACTGGAAAAAAACCCCTGAGCAATTGCAGCTGGAGAAAGAAGCGAGAATATGTGAGAGAAATGACTGCAGACACCAAGGTCAGTGAAGAGGGAGGGGGAGGAGGTGCTCCAGGCGCCGGAGCAGAGATTCTCCTGCAGCCCGTGAGGAAGACCCTGGTGAGGCAGGCTGTGCCCCTGCAGCCCGGGGAGGACCCCACGCCAGAGCGGGTGGGTGCCCGAAGGAGGCTGCGACCCCATGGGAAGCCCACGCTGGAGCAGGCTCCTGGCAGGACCGTGGCCCTGTGGAGAGAGGAGCCCAGGCCGGAGCAGGTTTGCTGGCAGGAGTTGTGACCCCGCAGGGGACCCGTGCTGGAGCAGT
>JAVKLA010000026.1:4100019-4115179 GCA_034782735.1 Sagittarius serpentarius
TGCCCATGGCAGGGGGGTTGGAACTAGATGATCTTTAAGGTCCCTTCCAACCCAAACCATTCTATGATTCTATGATTCTGTGATTCTATGATTTTACTTCTAGAACCTTGATGCACGTTTGCAGTCTTGAAATTTTCTTATATAACCATATATGGTATGTGTAAGAAAGAGAGTTGTATCTGAAGTAAATTCTGAAGTAAAATTTAGCTGCTTTTGCACATCAAATTCCAAGCCTTAATGTTGCACTAATGTAGTTTTTGGCATACAATAAAAAATGACTTACCAGGTAAAAAGAGCTCTCTGAAGCTGGCATCCATTAATCTTTCAAAATCTTGAGTAAGATTATCCTCTATTGCATAACACTGGAAGCTGTGAGGAAAGTTCAAGAATTTTCCTCAGTCTTCAACAGGTGTTTCTTGAAGAATGTTTATGCTATCTTTTTGAAGCCTTATGTTCTTTTCCGACTTTCTAGGTTTGGTTTTTTTTTTGTTTTAATTTTGATGTAAGAAAATAAACATGGATCCAGAAAGGAGAACTCTTCAGTGAACTCCAATTACAGGACAGTCAATTTTGTTTTGTCAAAAGCTACTTTAAAGACAGTCTAATGATTAGGTGATTAAAATACTAGAAATGTGCCTTCATGAAGTGCACTCACATATAAGAAAAAAATGCCATAAAACTTATTTTGAAGAAAAAAAACCAGAAACTGGAAAATAGTCTAAATTTAGAAGCGACAGAACCTAGTTTTGGATACATTAGCAAAGGGGGACTTAAGAGCAGCTTTTATCTTCATCCTGTCATCTGACGATAGGTGTGGCAACCCCCCCCCCCCCAAAATTTGGTACAACTACTAGCCATTACTTAATTTCCAATTTTTTTGCCAATAATAATCACTTTAAATTATGCTTATGAACAAACTAAGCCTAATGGCGACAATATTACATACCTGGAGTATTCAAGGGCACACAAAATTCAAGTAAATTCGTGGAAATAAATCCATTCCTGAATTTCCTTATTAAGAAAATGTCTAGAAGTAAACTAGAATGGACTGTTAGGTGGCATCCAGTAGGTAGATTGTCTTTTATTACATCAGTGGATTTGGAATTTTTCCTTCCGAGTTTTGTAGACACTGAATCTACCTCAACGTAGTTGAGCCTTACTGTGTATTAGCTGAAGCTGAGCGTCTCTCTGTGTCTTTACTTTCTGTGCCTTTGAGAAGGAAGTTAATACTCACTGGAGGTATCTTGTTGGGCTGTGCTACTTTTTTTTGTTTGTTGTTATTACCATGGATATCATGGTCATATTTTCATGGTGACTATCATTACTTGTATAACACTACAATTTCCAGGTGAAATGTGCTATAGTGTTGCACACTTGAGAGACTCTTGATCTGGGCCATGGCTTGGACAAAGTAATACAGATGACCAGATTTCTACAAGAGACAAAATTTCCCATTCCAAGCATTATAAAACACATGTGCACATCCAATTGCATAAGGTGACAACACATAGAAGCAATATGACAGCGTAACCTGCTCAACCTTTTACTGGAGAGGAGGGCAGAACAAAAGGAAGGAGGAGTGGACAGACCTTTCAGGTTGTTCACATTTCTAAATCAGCCACCATACAGCTGCACAATTGTCACTGCTAGTACAAGACATAGAAGTGAACCAATTAGCTGGGGGAAACACACTGAAGGATATTAACAGCTGCTATATTAATTAACATTGCAACAGCTCCAATTTACAACAATATAAGCTAACTTTATGCACATTTTTAATTTAGATATTCAATTTAAAGATTTTTGCCAAACAATCGCTAATGATGAAACATCAGATGACCACAGCTTTTCATCTTAAACATTTCACAGCACTCCTGAAGAACTCTGAATAGCGAAAAAAAATCTAAAGAATAAGCTGTTTACAATTCTGAAGCTTTCATGTGTCCCAGTGGATTTTGCAAACATTTAGTCCCAAGAGCTACACAGACAGCGTGTATCAGCTTGCTTTTTAAATATTAATTTCATAAACTATATTGCATAGAACTACTTCCTTAACCAACCAACAACTTACTTCTGTCACCATGAAATTTCCGACATGTTTTTACAGCAACAAAAACATCTTCCTTTTTCACTGGCTCTCCCTATACGAACAGAAAAAAAGTTAATTTTTTAATGCCTGTAATATTTTATAGGATATATATGTCCATACATGTAATAAAACAGAAAACACCTTTTCATTGTAGAGCATATGAAGTAGAACAGCGTACCAGTAATACACTAGAAAGTACATTTTTGTCTCCTGAAAAAAGGTCACTAGTGGTTTAAAATTCCTGAAATAACATTATTGAAATACTTTTTCCATTGATGTATTATTCTAACATGACCTAACACACCTATCATTAGGAAAAGAGAATGAGTAGTAGAACTTGTTGAACTAAGAATGATTCACCTGAAAAAGAATGTTTTCTTAATTTCTTTGAAATTAATCACTATGAGAACATGTTGAACTGTACCATACTTGGAAAAAGAAGCTTAAATGCTGCACACTAGAAATCTCTGAATTTCTTCAACTGTAATAAAATCATTTAACCATTTTTATTTGTTTTCCTTTTTGGCACAGAGAATTTTGCTCTCCTGGAAGCACGGGACACTTTTGGGCCTCTAGGAACACTTAACCCATAACATCATAAATGTATTCTCCTAGAGGTGTAAGGTTGTACTTTAATGCACCAAATACTATATTACCATTTATCTTTATCCTCAACGAGTATTAGATTCCCATCTGTGAAAAAGGATTATCTGTACTTCAGTATCTCACAGAAATGTAAGGAGAAATACTTTATAAATCACGTGCTGATAAAGCATTGTGATAGAAAGACCCATTAAAGCACATGCAGTATTTGTTTGCCACAGAAGGCTGAAAGCATATCCAAAAATAGACAAATGCCATAAAGAATTTTTTTAACTTATTGAAAAATATTTTCTTAAGGTTTGAGATTTTTAAAGTCAAATATTTTGCATTTTAGTAAGAGTTTTACCTTTACCAAGCAATGGTATTTAAAGTACAGTACTTACACAAAGTGGCAGAAAGTTACTGAATGTTGTTGCACAATGATCAGCCTTATACGAGTTCACATCATCTGTGCAGAACTCAGGCACTGGAGTAAGATGTGGTCCTTCCCCTTTCTGCCAAATATACAGGGCAATCTATCAAAACAGAAAACAATTATATCAGTAATGAAACTGGATAAAAATTCTGAAGGCATACAAAGAAATCATATTACAGGGCAAATGTAACAGGAAAACTGAAAAATATGGGATGCTATAAATTGTCCCTTAGTTGAACTTGCTTCTGCCTAACTCAGTCAAAAGTTACAACTTCTAGTTTCCAAAAGGGTGCCTACCCCAGCAAACCATAAATATTCTGGGACAAAGACTCTCCATGCTACCTCATGAACCTGAGTTACTGTGCAAAAAGTAAGATTCATGGAACTAACAGGATAGTGTAGTGAAGGGGAGTCTGACTCTGCTGCACAGGGGGAATGGGACTCCTCCAAGAGAGGAAAATGAGTCTTAGTTCCTAGTTCCTGTTTCCCGTGTTATTTACACATATTATTCCCAATGACTCCTGCATGGAAAACAAGTTAAGTGCTTCACTGGAATATAGGACTAGATGTACGCACCAAAGGCAATGAGAATGAGTCTCCTTTTCAGTGTTTTATGCCTACTTAGGAATTGTTAGCTTTAAACACCTCCCAGGACAGAATTCAGCTTCTCTTTTGGCAAATAATGTAATCATTAAACTATTATTAAGAGGACACAGTATTTCCTTCTCCCCAGTATTCAGGAAGAACTCGGCGCAAACCAGCAGCATTAAGCATGGTCTGGACAAGCCCATGTCACCAAACCAGTTACAGACTTCTAAGTTATAGATGATTATTTTCCTGCCCATCTCATTTAGGTCTCAACATCCTCAGAAAATCCGAACTACCTGCACACAGCCATTTTTGGAACTTCGAGGGAATAAAACAGAAGTGCCAGTTTGTGACAGGCCGTTAGGACTGGGGGCAGGCTTGAGAATACAATCATGTTTTTGAAACTTAAGCTTCCAGACTGAAAGATTTTCAATGGGGTACAGTCACATACTAGGATACAATTAACTGATGACTTATTAGCAAGTTGCTGACTTTAACTGGTCTGTCATAACTACACATGCACTCTTAGACCACCTCAACTGCAAAGTAAAAACATCTAGTTTGACTGCACTGAAAAGCGTTTAAATTACTGTTCCTTGTAATTGAGTGGATGCAGACAACTGGGAGCTGTGAGTACAAACACGGTCACTACTACTGCTCAGCTGATAGTAATTTGCCAAACCACTGTAACTCAGCTGCAGGTTCTTTCAACACAATGAGTTTTGTAGTTTGCAAGTTCTAATTTCTCTTAGCCTCGCCTTTATTAATGGGTCCATTTATTTGCTGTTTTAGCAATGCTTCTGAAAACAGATGATCTTAGTACTACAGATGAGTTCAACAAAGTACTAAAGGGAAAGGCCACTCTATAGGGAAGAAAACGCATAAGCATGAGCGGCAGTTAAGACGAATACTGTTGATAGTGCTTGGCGTAGAGGAGGAGCATGGAAGTGACATGTAACACATACACACTTGTGGTAAGGAGCAGCCAATAAACACACATACATCTCCGAGGTTATCTTTTGCCTTGTCATCACATTCACATTATGGGATGTAAGCGGTTCTTGACCCTGCCTTGTAGCTGGAAGACTACTAACAGCAAGGGATGGGATTTCTAAAGAGCTTCCAGTACATTTTAAGATTGTTTTAGTTCAGAATTCAGCTATTCAGAATTAATGTCTATCGCATGAACCAACAAAGAAGCAATGCTCCTGCAGCACAAATAATATTTAACAATTGTAAATTAGCATGAATTATTTATGAAAGTTCATAATGTGCTAAGATTTCCTAGTGAATAACGAACTCTTCAATAGAAAGCCTTAGAATGGTGTGAAGCTATTGTATTTCAGAAGTGAGGTTAGAATGCCATTTTGGGTTATAGAACAGGATGACAGACTGTTCCTAAAGCAATGGAAGTGGATTTACAAGAAAAAGACAAAAAATAGTCTTAGTCCTAGTTAAAATCTAATGTTAGATATACAAAAAATCCATTATTCACTTCTAGTTTTGAATAAGTATCAGGGAATATGCTATATATTGTGCAGTTGCAAAAAGTCTAAAAAACAATCTACAGATGAGCAGCAGCATGACAAAAATCCTTTACCACGTTTGCAAGATAGGCCTTCCACATGGAAAGTGATGTAAATGCTATGGATGTAAGAAACAGGGACTTGGAAAGCAGTAGGGTGAAAAAAACCTGATACAGAGCACAATAAAATACCAAAGACCAGAGGCACATGTTATTAGGACATTTCTTAAAACATTTATCTTCTTCCATAAATTTAAACATTACACACAGTCATTAAAGATCACAGCTTATATCCTTTGATTTGTTGTCAATCTTGATTCACACAAGAAGGACGTAGAGATAAAAATGATTTAAGGAGAAGATAGTGATTTATAAAATAAATGAGGGGGAATGGAACTGTCTCTAGGGAGACAGGAGACTGTGCAGAAAGAATAACTACAGGGCTGAAGTAGGTTATCATTGACAATAAATTTGAAATGAAACATATGCAAATTGCTAACAGAATAAGAAGTGGATAGAAGTCGTTTTGCCAGTCGAGTGATCAATTGTTTTTCATTAAGCAATCTGTGGCACATAAAAGAAATGTCTGCTAATGATTTTTTTTCTTTTTTTATGACACTACGTTTAGAAGCTTTGTCAGTGCTGAGGTAGACTGGAATACTGGTAATATATGAATGACTTTGAGGTAACTTACAGAAAGAAGATTAACAGTGTAAAGCCCAAGGTCTTGCATTTAGAAAAATTAACAAGAGGAAAGAAACAGCTTGTTGGCTTGTTTCACATAGCAAAATGCAAGCTGAGAGGGGCTCAATTGCTTTTGAGAAATACATCAGTCAAGGAGGGGAAATTATGTGAAAGAATAGTGTTGGCACTAAACCAAATTCATTTAAATATACTACCAATTTATACTCTATAAATACACTGTAGATTTATGTTGGAAATGAGGAGGTTTATAACCATTACAGAATAAAGACCTAGAACAGAAGCAGTAGTTTTAAGTAAGGTGGGTTTTCTTCTGGGCCAGAACCACAATTTACAGCTGACTTTCAGCAGTTTTAAAAAATTAAAATGAATTCAACATCACTCATATTTCAGGCCAAAATCAGCAAGCTTATTCCAGATCCATCCTTCCATTCCACCCTGATTCAGGAGACCACTTTGGTAACAGTACAAACATTCTCAAGGCACAAAAAATAAAAAAGCCTCAGAAAAAGTAGCACTGATACGCGTTCAGATCCCCCCACTCCTTTCTTCTCATGTTCCTTTCAGTCAACTCACTTATTCTGTGAAAGCCCTAGTGGCTACCTTCTAAAACTGTTGCAAACCAGAAGCAAAAAAAAAAAATTTCCAGACTTCCATGCTGCAAGTTGCAGAGCTGATTGTTCACACAACGGTTAGGTTCCTCAGACTATTTAATCCAAACTCCATCATATTTAGCTCTTAGAGTCTGATTTAGAAAGTGAGTGAGGCTGGCTAGTGTCTGAGGTCAGCTTATGCTTCATGAGTTGGAATCTTTCTCCTTCTTTATAGAGCAAGCCCTAGAAGATACCTTACTGTATACAACCATGTATGTATTCATGTATGAATGCAATTTTATTCATTAATTCTTCTATGCTTGAAATACAGTTTTAAAGTATTACAATATTCTAAAGGAAGGGAAATAAATTAAACATGCCATTGCAGTCAAACTTTTGAGCAACGTCGAAGAAAAATCTGTTATTTCCATTACCATTTATCACCATTCAAATATATAGATTTCACACAATTTTTTCTTTCATCACATCACTGCTTACCTCATGCTTTAAATCTATTGTAAAGTCTGACTTGAGTGGTTCACTTTTCAACTTCTTTGCAAGCCTATACAATTGAAGATGAGGAAATTTACTCAAAAAAACATATTACCAAAAAAAAAGTATCAATCACTAGGGTATGCTGCAAAGTGTGGCTGGTATTACTGACCATCTTACAGGGTGGTGGTGGGGGAAAATCACACTTCTGTATTTACTGTCCCAAGAAGCAACTTACATTTCTTTTTCATATCACTTTTTTTTCTCATTGGAGCACCACGTGATGATGTTAATATTAGTTTTCTGCACACACATTTTGATACATTCCTCCTGCCCACGAAGAGTGTTCTCATCTGGAGCAGGTGGACAGTCTGGCATAACATTTTCAACAGATTAAAAGCAGCGGTGCATTTGAAGCTCAATACTGATCAGCATGTCAAACAGACATTATCTTTCTGTGTATTCCAAAGCACATTATTTAGGCACCTTCAATTTATGAAAACATTAATCCTTGCTACAGCAAGACGCATTCAACTTCTGAAATCTATGAACTTTTCAGATCTCATTTAAAAACTAAGCGTCTAATCTGAAATAAACATCTAGGCTGCCTCTACAGCGTGAGAAACACTTCTAGAAGGCAATGCAGTCACTCTAAGATGCAGGAATAAAACTGCTGTCTGAGGGAGAATACATTTTTAAAATAACAAGAGATGGTATTGAACTAGTTGAATGACTAGTACTGGACAACTATTAACTAGCTGACGTGACATTAACTTTTAGATAGGCAGAGTGAAGCAAAATAAATCACATGCACAGCAATGATACAGAATTCTTTTTCTGTACCCTTGTCTACTAATGAATTCTTAAGTATTTATTTATAATAATTATGCTTGGAATGCGTAGAATGAGGAAGAAATGGAATTTTATCAAAGGAGTATTTTCTGGGTAAGTTTATAGTGGGAGCACAAACGCACGTAGGCATACCCAGAGCTAGTGGTACACTACTGTGCCTGACTGAATGTCTTGCTACGCACCTTAGATCCTCAAACTAAAGGAGACTTACATGTATCAGCATGGATGCTGGTAATATAGGCGGCAGCAGCAAAAGCTCAGTGTAGGCTCTGAAGTCAAATGCATGGGAGGCCAGCCTGCACCGGTTCAGTACCTCCTACGCTGTCGCCATAGCTAAGCTGCAATCTGCAATCAGCAGCTTCAACTCAAAGACTGCTCAAAACCAAAATTTGACTTTGCGTATCTACATGATCTGCAGTAAGACCTTCAACTGCACTGCAGGAACACCTTCATCTTTTATAGAAAATAGTAATCCATATGAAATCATAGTTCATTAAAATAATGTTGATTAGCATCTAGAAAAATTGTATAAATTAAACATTCTTAATTACTATCAATAAACAAGAAGTGATTAAAAATTCAATTCTTACTTGTTAACAAGGGGAATGCTAAGTGCCCAACCAGCAGCAAAATCTGGAAATGTAAAGACTGTAGGATTTTCAGCAAAGGCATAATGGTGAATTATTGTAGATTCTTCATCATATAATGCTTTACCTAAAAACCACTCCTGTAAAGGAATATAGGAAACAATTTTGTTCATCTACAGCATCCTTTTAGTGAAGATGACTGCATTCATGCTGAATAAAGCAAACCTGAAAACAAAAACAAGGGAAGTGTATTGTTCACAATAATCCAGACAAAAATTGTACTTGGCAAGAAATGAAACTAAAGGCAGCCCTCTGAATTCAAATACACACTGTATTTTCAAACTCCAGCATATGCCCTGGATTCCATCTGTTCAAAGACCACTGAATCCCAGAATCATAGAAGTGTTTAGGTTGGAAGGGGCCTCCTGAGATCATCTAGTCCAATTCCCCTGCTCAAGCAAGGTCAGCCAGAGCTGGCTACCCAGGACTCTGTCCAGGCATGTTTTGAATACACTCCATGAACTCTCTGGGCAACCTGCTCCAGTGTTTGACCACCCAAACAGGCTACTGATTAGACAAGACACTCAAAAGCATTGTATTCAGGAACTCTCTATATATCCATTTCGAATTTCCATGTCTAGCCTCTTTTATACTAGGGAACCTAAAAAGCAAATATATTTTAAATACCTTGATCTTCAAAACAGTTAAATGAAGAAGGTCCCGCGTATGTATTTGTAAAGTAAAAAATTAAGTATTATTATTATTATTAGAGTTTTAAACAACAGTGTTTAAGAATTTACTACTGACTCTGCTGTATCAGCAAATAATTAACAGACTTAAATACTACTTCTTTAACATTACCGTCAGTTGTCTTAATCTTTCTGTTTAGAACGGTTATAAAACAAGTATACCCCCAAATTTCTGCAGAATAAGGACTGTAATGAAGGGAAAAAAGAATATATGTGTATACATATAATTAAAAAAAAATATAAATATGTAAACTGCTTTCCAAGCCTACAAGTACAAACAATGACTCAGAATTCTGAATCACCTTAATGGTTATATTACATCTTTAAAGTGTGAAGTTCTTTGCATTATGACAGTAACTCAGGCTTTTCTTTTTTCTGACAATTTGTCAATTCCTGACAATTCATCACTAAAATAGATTCAGTTAGGGCAACTGTTTTTTCACAAAAGATCCTCTTTCTCCATACTCCCTGCCACATTTGATTTGACCCCTGCTTTAAAGGGGCAGCAATCAGCAACAATGAAAAATTCCTTCAAGGCATTAGCACAGTTAGCACACTTTACATGAGATAAATAAATAATTTACACAAAAGTCAAGACAAAAGGGAAAATATTCAAGCAAAAGTACTGTAGAAACACCCGGCCAAAAAAACCCTGTCTAACCCCAAGAGGATCTTGCATCTCAGTAGTCATCTAACTCCAAGCAGATGGTGCTATATAGACTGAGCTAAATTTTATAGCTCCCCAGAGTCGACGAGGAGCGATGAGTGAGATTTGGCCAGGGCGCGGCAGAGTTAGCAAACAGCAGAAGAGAGGTCTGCATGCACCGGGAGACACCTCCAGCCAAAAGCAACAGGCTGAGCCTGGCAGAGAGTATGCAAGCGTGGCTGCCCCAGAGGACATTCAGCCTGGCAACCCTCCGGGGTCCCAGCCAGGACTCAACCTGGCTCCCCAAAAGGCAATAAAAGGACAGCCCTCAGGAGCTACCAGGGATGCTTGTCTTGCCACACACCCTGAGTCAAAGCTACGGAGTGCTGCCTGCTTCAAGAACCCTACCTCTGCAACAATGGCCAGGACCCATGTAAGCAACCATGAGTCAAAGATAGGACGCCACTCCTGCCACGCACACCGACTCTCCACGGGACTGATGCAAGGGTAACACGGCATGCATGTGTATGTGTATGTGTGTGAGGTGCTGAGTGCATTTCCCATGAATTCTGCACATTTCTCCTCTCTACTTTGATCACCTACTCTCAATAAAACTAAATCGAATATATCTTGTACTTGACTAGTGACTTCTTCAGGTAACACAAATGCTGAAACCTTGTTTGTTCCCATAATCCCCATGTGCCTCCTGAGGCTGAGAGGTAGGTGTTGTTCAGGAATCTGTTGAGGAAACAGCCAAAGTTAAACTGATGCCACCCCAATATATGGAGAAGGCAAGAGTGGAGATTTTTTCCCACCGTTTTTTTTAACCACCTTCATAGAAGTTAGTTACTACCTGGTACCTACTTACTCAGCCTTTGATTTATAACTTCAATCACAACAGGCTCTGTTTTCTCCTTCCTTTATTGGAAGGATTCAATAGTGTTCACTGCCAAGGATAAAAAAACCAAACAAAATATTGGGAGGTAAAAGAAAATGGCCAAACATACTAATTTTTATGCACAAAGATGACTGCCTTGAAAGAATCAAAATAATTATTTCGAAGCATTTGTGCACATCATTTTTAAACTCTTTTAGGGCCTCCAAGGCTTCAAAATGTTCATAACACAAGCACACTATTCTGTTTCAGAAACAGTCAATAAATAGTAACATTTTAATATGACAGTACCATCTGCAGACAATTTTTTTCTGGACCTCCACTTTGTTATGCTACAGAGTGAAAAAAACCCTTTGCTTATTCTAATTTTGCATGCTAATTTCTACACCAAAACAGTCTATGGATTAAAAAACCCTACCTGACTTCCCTTTCTCTATAAAACATAGAAAATTAAACCCATACATATACCTTCCTCCGGCTTTGACATAATATTATTTCAGGCAATATTAAGCCACAATTCACAGTGAAGGCATTCCAGGTTGCAGCCAATAATCTCCATGCTTATTTGGTCATTACATTGTTTATTTACTACACTAATATGTAGGACAAGTCAATCCATGCAGGCTGGCTTTCCAAGATTAAATTAGTTATATGCAAAGAAACTTATAAAGTAATCTAAGGAATGAAGGTAATCAAATTGCATATAGGCAAAAATGTGGATTAAAAAAACCAATGTCATTTATTGCATTATGGGTAACTACCATCCACCGGATCAGTCAATATACTGTGCTTCAAAAACAGCAAAAATCACCTACCTTTAGTAAGAGCACTCCAAAGTCTTTCTTTAGAGTACTTCAATAGCTGAAGGAATGTGATGCAACAAAACTCAATACCAGACCTCAGAGAGGGCAGAGGTGACTTTACCCAACTTGCTAATCAAATTGATTCTACCCACTCACATTTTTATTACTCACAAATACCAAGACAAGTGCACCGAATTCATCTGTTCAAGACTCGTGTCTGACACAGAGGACAGGAGATTTCAGCTGTCAGATCCTCACTGTGTCTTACTACAACATATTATGAGTTCTTACGATTCTCAAAATCAAACTGTTGTTTAGACAGATCTTTTATACCCTTTAGGTATGAACAGCTACTAAGTCATTGCTGTCCATTATCTTGGTTTACTTGTTCTAGATATCTTTGGGGCTGTAGTCTATCATCCTGTTAGGACGAAAGGAAGAGGATTGGCACACACAATTTGGTTTAACCTTGCTGCTGCCTTCCATTATGAAAGCACAGGTTGAATCAATCTGCTGCTGAAACACAGAATCGCAGAGGGGTTGAGGTTGGAAGGGACCTCTGGGGATCATCTGGTCTAACTTCCCCTGCTCAACCAGGGCTACCTATACAGCAGGTTGCCCAGGACCATGTCCAGATGGCTTGTGAGTTATCTCCAGGGATGAAGACTCCACAGCCTCTTTGGGCAACCTGTGCCAGTGCTCAGTCACTCTCACAGCAAAACAGCGTTTCCTGATGTTCAGATATAATTCACCATCTAAGTGCTTGCCTTGAGGTCTTTATGTAAATCAGGTATTCCTCACTGTTATCTAGTTCTATTGCAGTCAATAATGTCCTTGATTACCAATGCAGGTCATTCTCTTAACAGTCCTCCATAGTCTCTTATGATGCTTTCACACATCTGGTTTCACTCAATATTACACTCCTATCAGTCTCAATAGTTCTGTTACTAAACTTTACATATCCAGATTGAAAAGCTGCAGATTCATCAACTATTCACATGCCCCTTGTAGACCTTTTATTGTGATTAATGTATACAAGCTTTTTATTATGCAGACTGCACACATCTTAAAATGAATAATGAATGAGCTCATTCTGGTCTAACTCATCTTAAATTTTGTGACTGATGGACTACTACTGTATATAAGGTATCAGTTATAGACTGTTACACTAAGATGATGATTGCTATGTACAAAAGCAAAACATTTTATTTTTCTTTTAATGTAGGTTGGAACATAATTTGTTATTGTAATAGAATTTACACATGATGCAAAGGAGAGATTAAAACTGGCGTAAGAGCAGCATCTAGAACAAAAAATTTTATGTTTCTATTCTGAGAATGTCAATTAGGAGTAAGTGTTTCTGAAACAGAAATAAATGGATATTCCAAACGCTTGAATATATTGTCAGCCATTCTGAAGACAGACTGTTTAAAAATGTAAGATCTCTGAATTATTATTATTACTATTTTAGAAAAGAATTGTGAGAAAACATGAAAAGGCCACATGCCTGCAGAAGTAAATATGCTGTAGTGAGACGAGAAGCAGGGTTCAATACTCAGTCAAGGTAACAATAAAGAGGCATAGCATTTTTCACACAGGAGATTTTGGCTTCTTTTAATCCAGGCAAAGGATGCACATCAAGCTGAATTTTTTTCTGAACACTGAGAATTCTAAACATTAACACCTTTTGTGTCAGTTGCATTGCCAAATTTACTTTGTTCCTTGGTGACTGCATTTTTCTTTTGTTCTGCAAGTCTTCTGGTGTTATTTCTTTTCCAGCAGGTAAAGAAAACTGCCTTATCACCAAGACAGTTCAGAAACAGAATGCAAATAAAATACTCTACTACATTAGATCAGAGACAGTTAGTCAAACTAACATCAGTCTTCCTGACTGATGATAATCAGAACTGATGATAGACAGGAAAATGGGGAGAGGGGACCACACAGCAGACTATATTCATCTTTTTACTGGTGCTACATCATTTTCACGCTATCCACAGAAGGAATCTTTGCTCAATTTTAACAGTTATTCAACCGCTGGACAGGCACTCATGCTGCTTCATGTTAAACACCTTGCTCACTCTCAGTCTCAGCAACAGAAATCTATCCTCCTATTTTAAGCTGTTTGGATACATCTTTACCAATGTTTGGAGCTCTGAGCCATCCAGGAAGTGTTATAAAATTAAATTCCCAACCACAGAAACTGTTCCGTAACTAGGAATTCTAAAATTCTGTATTTATAATTTTGTACTTAAAATGATTCCACGTTTCATCTAAAACCCCATGCAAGCAGATTTAGAAGAAAGTTAAATATCTAAATTTTTATTTCACCTTAGACCTGTCAAATCTTCCAAGTGTTTCTAGCAGCTTTACAACTTGTATTCTTGTATCTTCTTCACAGAAGAAAATCCACGAGGAGTTCCTTCCATAGGTAACAGAGAAGCTAACAAAAGAAATTAGTATTTTAGTAATAAACTGGCTTATGAACAGAATGATAAATTCAACCCACATTCCCCAAATATAAGTACTTTGCAATCAATTATTCATTTACACAGAAACTTTTACTACTAACTTAGAATTACATATCAAAGCACTACAGTGAATGGATAAAGATATTGCCTCTGCTGCTATCTATTTATGTAGCACCAGTTATTCTAGAAGGAAGGGAACAGAGATACATAAAGAATGTCCACTCAGAAATGTATAGTTACCACACATCTAATAGCCACCTGTGAATTCAGAAGTTCATAGAGAGCAGTTTAAGTTACTTTCCCCTTTGTACCTTAAATTTCTTCCAAGAAGCCCCACTGTTGGGCATCTAACACCGTTGCAGCAATCATGAAAATACCTAATGACAGGTTTTCTCACAGCTATTTGACACTGATCATCCCCAGCCTAAAAACTTCATTAGCTTTTTCAGTAGAGTGAAACTACACTGATTGAAGAGACTCCCCTACCTTCCTCAAAGCTAACACTAAACTCAATGCAGGATTCCCGACTCTTTCAGAAAATTCTCATTCTTCATTTCTCTGCTCCTCCCAGCTTAATTTTTACACTACTTAACAAAACAAAGCCTTATTAATTCATGACATTCTAATGGAAAAAAACTCCAGTCTTTACTTATCCAGTCTCCTTTGCATAGTTTTTATGTTGATTTAATTAAACAAATAATCTGAGGAGAGGGTTAAGAAAATTAGCACCTATAAAAATTGCAAATTTGTTCCTCTACACCATCGTCTATTAATAAAACCAGCAATGAAAATAAACAGCAGAAATGTAAGTCAGCAAAAATAAGTAAGAAAAGGTGACAGGATCAATTATGTTTCAGGGAATGGTATTTGCCTAAAAAAAATCCAACCTCAAAAACCAAACCCACTATCTGAGAAATCCTTATGCTAGAACATGGTAGAAGCACCAGATGGTTGCCAGGTGCTAAACTACTTCAGTCTTTTTTCATCTGGGACAAGTCATTGTGCTGGTTTTGGCTGGGGTAGAGTTAATTTTCTTCACAGCAGCTGGTATGGGGCTGTGTTTCGGATTTGTTCTGGAAACAGTGTTGATAACACAGGGATGTTTTAGTTATCGCTGAGCAGGGCTTGCACAGAGCCAAGGCCTTTGCTG
>JAVKLA010000026.1:4127259-4145797 GCA_034782735.1 Sagittarius serpentarius
CCGGCCTCCCTCTGCCCGCGGCCGCCGCGCCCCGGAGCCGCCGGCGGAGCAGCCGCCCTGCGGGCCCCCAGCCCTCCCGGGCCGGCCGTCAGCTCCCCGGGGGCACCCGGGACTCCTACATCCCTACACGTAGTTACGGACTAAATAGCCAACCCGAAATAATCCTCTAAGTGTAGCTCTCCATAGCCATTATTGGTCATCCAGCAGCTGTTACCAAAAACAATAATGTCATTAAGTCTTAATGCTAAATTATTAACTCCATGGAGAGTCCTCCAACGAGGTTTCTAGGTTGTCCAGTTTAGACAAAATAGGGGTTTTTTTGTTGCTAGCTTCATCCTTCTCCTCTCACAAACAAATTTATATATTGTCAGTCCAATGGTACTCAGCACTCTGACAGGAACCTGGTCCATAATAACAAGTGGCCTAGTTTGCTTCTAAAACAACCCTCACAAACTGTTACCCCAAAACAGCACGTTACACCTCCAGCCAGCCACTTCGTAACTACCTGTGTAACCAGGAGCAGAGACATGGGGCGCAGCGCAGAGCACAGGCATGCGACGCGAGCAGGGCACAACCTTGGCACTGGAGACTCCACAGCTATGGACAACCCACACATAGTTGGTTAAAGAAATGCAGACCTGGAGCCACATGAAACTGGTTTTAGGGATAACACAGAGAACAAAGAAGTAGTATCTAACATGCATAAATGTCACGATATAGACAGTAAATTTGGATGTAACAGAGCTACAGACCAACAAAGATCAAGAGCGTAAAACCTTGTTAGCAAATGAAAAATGACCCCATGTGGCTCCCGGAGCAAGGAAGAAGAAACCATCCACACGAACGTCAGCTTTGTCCCAGTGAAGCACTCCACACGCTGACAACTTGCTGTGACACCCCCATACAGCCCAGAATCAAACTGCCAACTTTCAGACCCAGGGGAGCCACAGAAGGGTGAGCAGGAAAAGGAGTAGAAACCCAGCAGTGTGTATAAAATTTTCACTGCACTGTCATTCTTTCTTTTTCTGTAGCCATTAGATCGGTATTAGTAATTATTAGATTCTTCACATTTCAACTATAGTAACAAGAAATTCTTGGCTTTGCTTACACATAAGGCGTGCTTCCTCTTTGCCCTTAACCATGATTTTGAGCGTAACACCTGGTGCCCCATGGCAACTATTCCTTACACGTTGGGTATGCGTAGACATGAGTTCCAGCCAGATCTGTATGTACACGTTTTCCCATCAAACACTTTCCACCAACTTGGACCTTTCCTCAAAACTGCAGCTTTTACATCTACTGCATTCTTTCCCTGCCAGATCAAGCGGTTTCAATAGGGTACCTTAAGTATGCCAGAGAGGCGATTTTGAAGATGAACAGAAATCTTTTCACAGTGATAAATGCTCACTCTCACTGCAAGTTCAAGCAAGCACATCTATATCACTGTTACTTGGTAGCAGACTTCACACTTTGCTTTAAAACTATGTCAGTAGAAATATATTAGCCAGACTTCCTTGTGGTATTAGACTTGCTTTATGTATTTGCTACCCGCCCTTATATTGCAAGGGGTTGAGAGAGGGAAAATGGGACCCAAGTGTGGGCAACCACAGCTTGTTATTTGCCTTACAGAACAACTGTTTGTTGCTGACATTCTGATTCACTAAGTTACTGGCCTCAAGAATAATAATTCTGATGCAAATTAAACAGAAACTTTCATACTACATTTCTTTCTCTGATTCTATGTGCATGCTCATTAGCAGGGGGAAAAAAAGTGTTAAGTTACCCCTCTATTTCTGTATCTATAACAATATAAAAGGTGTGAATCCTTCTGCTTAACACAGGTATCTGCATTTGCTCGTTTTTCCTGATAAGTTTCAGCAGCGTTTCCTGCCCTTTCTCCCATTTCTCTGTTCTGTGCTGGTTCCCATAAGCATTCACATCACAAAGACCATGCCCACAACAGCTGGGATAAACATAAGACTTTTCACTTTCAAAATGGTTAAGATATACCCCATGTTCAAATGTTTCCCCACGCAGCAAGTCGGTAAGGAAAAAAAAAAGAAACAACAACCTTTTGCTGAGATGTAATCAATGTTTTGGTTTCTCACAAATATAAGAGAAATTTCATTGTAACAACCTCCCTAGAAATATGGAACTCCACCATGAAACCTAATGTTCTCCAACTGTTAAGAAAAATAGCACTTAAGTGTTTTAAATCTTATATTCGGGGCTGGGAGGAGGAAGGAGGAAATAAATCTTTTTCTTGAATTCTACTCTACATACAAACTCAGATTGTGTTTGTTTGTTGTTCTAACTACCCCACTGAGAATTTCCATCTCAGGAAGGATGAAAATAATGAACTTTCCGGTAAAGAACACAGAGGTTCAGAACACCACCAAGCTTCCTTTCCTTACAGTATTACATATACCTTACATTCATAAATAATACAAATGTAGCACTGTTGCTGTCCCACCTCTCAGATTAACAAGGGAGGCTGCAAATACAAAGAAACCCTGTCAGATATATGTACATAAAGTTATGCATATTGAATTTATTTTGTCCTGGTAGAATATCTTTTACAGATATTAAATACAATTAAACATTTTAAATTAATTATTAATCACAGGTGAGATTTTTAGAAGAAAAAAACCAGCAAAAACCCCAGCATTTTTTCTAGAATGAAAAGTAAACCTGGACTTTCTGGAAAAAGAGTAATTAAAATAATAAAGCAAATGACTATGTCCTTTGAAATATTTATAATAGCATATATGTTACAGCAATTTTGCATCCAAGTTACTATATTTTAGTTAATACCATTTAGTATTGTACCACAAATTGTGGAATTATGAGGCCTGTAGAATTTCTGAGGTTGTTTTGTCTTACGGATTTGTGGAAGCTTTGCTGATTTACTTCAGCTTGCCAATTTGATGTGAGACAAAACACAACATTTCGTCAAATGAAAATTGTCAGTGACTGGAATGGGGACAACTTTTCACCTATGATTTTGGTCCGAAAACACTTTACCCGCATAAGCAGTTAAGAGATCAACAGGACCATTCACATGGTAAATTTAAGTCCTTACACCTTTTCATAGGCCCAGTGTCACTATTTTAACCTTTTTCATTAATCAAGTGGCTACAAGAAATCAAAGAATCTGGAGTCCCAATGGAGAAATAAGCTTGAAGTTATGGCAAGTGTTTATATTTTACCCAGCACAAACTTCCACAATATATACAAACCCTACCTGTACTCCAACTGTGCCCTTTGGGCCAACTTGTTACTCACCCATCCCTTTCCACAAACCAAGGGACAGCCAGCCTTTCTGGCTCAGAACAAAGTGCTCCGATTGCCACGTCAGAGAGAAAGGGAACCGTGGCAGAAGTTCAGAGGCAGATGACAACAGCGTCCACTTGAGACTGGCCAGGCTGGCACGTGGTTCAAGGGTGGTTTGTCCTTGTGCACAGGCAACACAGCGGCAATTCAGCATACTCTGTTTGCTCTGTCATCTGCTCCTATAGAAGGACTATAATATGGGAGAAGAAGAGAGAAATTATGAAGCAGACCCAATGGCAATTACCGAGTTAGAGAACTTGACTGGAACTACTTTGTTATATTAGCCATTTGAAAAATGTTTAACCAATCCACGAATGACAGTGTGCTCACGTGGTTTCTTGCAATGGATAGGGCAGAAAGGCCTTTTCGGCAGTGACAGGCCCATTAATCACGAGTTGAGTTCTGTTCCAGCCCGTCCTCAGGCTACTGCAGTTTGACCTCTCTGTCCTACTCAGCAACTTACATAAGCAGGGGCATAACTTTAAGCTACGAGTAATCCTGCGGAAATCAGCAAAACCAATCCAAATGAGTTCGGAATCACACAATTACTTTTTGAATCACAACATGCATCTCGAAACAGAGTTTCTCAGCTTTCAGCCTCTCAAGACAGTAATTCAATGACGGTTCCACTCCATTAACATCACAATGTCCGGCTAATACCCTGGGAGTACATCTACATTTGTCAAATGCTAGGCAGTGAGCCTGAGCACAGGCGCCGTGATAGTCTGCATTCCTCAGCTCTTAACTATGCTCCCTTTGGACCACTCTAAATAGCTCTCCCCAGGAGAAATCTGCAGTAGCAGGGAAAACCCTTAGCGCTGTAGACATGACTCGGTCCGTGACGCTTGGCCTGGGTCGTTCCCCATCTTGTTCAGAAGAATTGATAAAGTTGCAGTATCAGAGCACAAAGATGCTGTCAGCCTGACAGCCAAACTGCTGAGGGAGATCAGCGCTCCAGTCAACCCCTGTGGTCGCCCACAGTGTAGTCTGAGTTTAGTCTCTCTCCTTTCTGGGTAAATCTGGGAAGCACTTGCTCTTAATTAAAACCTGAGGACTCCATCTTGAGATATGTCTTAGGGCATCCAATCAAAGCTTTACAGGGAACTGGTCCGGAGCTGTAGCAGAGCCTCCCGGGGACAGAGTTCAACCAAGCAACTTCTCACGACAGAGACTGCTGTTATTACATCAGACATCCTTTAGAAAGGACCTGGAAAAACACTTCACATGAAGTGATCAGTCACAGATTCTTAGAAGACTGTAAAGATGGATCAAAGACAATTCCTCTCCTATGGGGCAAATAATGCCTGCTTAACAGCTCCTCTCTGTCATCTGGCACAGAAACACTGAAAATACCTTACGTAGCTTATTTTCTGGAGCTCAGGATTGTCCAAGAGGCAGAGTATATACATACGGGGAAGGGGAAGGACACAGGTATTTCATCATCTTTGACTAAGCCATGGATGAGAAACAGGAGATCTATCAAACTGTGGAACTTGACACAGATCCCCAGAGTGCCTTAAAAGAGCCGCTTAGATGTCAGTGCTTCCATCTCCCTTATAGACACAGCTGGGAATTTCTGATCAGATCATTCTTGCAGGCATCACTGAAAATCTGTTGCCTCCAGACTGCCAGATTCCAGGTGTGGCTTACCTTCTGAAATGCATAATGTAAAAGAAACAGCATGAAGGAAACCTAAAATGGTTATTCTTATTATTCAGTAGCATAAAGAATATAATGTATAGCTGCTGCTTTGTCAAGTTCGTATTTCTTAAATTTGTAGTTTAAAACACACAGTAGCAGTAAATCAACAGGTCTGTGGGAGAGATGCAAGCTTGGAATCGGAAATCCTTTGGAAGGTGAACCTAGGAACTAAATTCCCCCCCTTCCCACTACCCTGCTTGAAACCTTTCCCACTTCTTTTCTTCCGCTTCAGTCAATAACTTGGCTATCCCTCTTTCCCACGGGATTGTAGTTTAGTTGCAGAATCTGATTCTTCTTTCTTGCCATATCTGTTCAGACATTAAATTTCACTGACAAGATCTTAGAACATTTTCAGATGTTCTCTACAGCTCTTTATTCTCCCCACAAAGTCACCACATTGGCTTTAGTCATTCTGTACTCCTAAACTTCTACCTCCTCTTTGGCTTTGTTCTAACTACAATATATCTAATGCATCAGAAAAACCACTCTACTACAGGATTATCCAGTCTACCTGAAAGTTACTATACTAACCTATCATATCAGAGAAGGAATTCAGAATGTCACAGTCCTGTGGAAAGGACCTTATTATCCCCAAGTTAGTATTAATATTTTGTAGCATTCAACTATGTGCAATTATAAAGTTTCCCTTTTCTACTTTTGGAAGCTCAGTGTTGCCTCCAGTTTTACTTTGAGATTACTTTTAAAATTAAATGATTTGATTGGAAATTTATCTAGGTTCAGAACTGACTGAAATTATTTAATCCCATATGATACTGACAGGAAGATTCAGTTATAAATTATTTTTAGTACAACATTCCTGAAAAGCTATAGTATAAACTCTTTTCAGAATCAGTATCTGCAGAAAAATAGCTACCAGGTTAAAACCAGGGGGGAAATGCATTGCTTTGATTTCTTGCAACTGTCGGGTGACGAGAGGAAGATGATTTACGCTCCTGTCTTTGTACTGCACGCAGCCAAGGAGAAACAAGGGTAATACTTCCACAGGCAGAGGAAGAGGACTGAAGCTTTTCAGTCTCGATTATAAACCGAAGGCATATTGCCCACTCCTTTGGTCAAATGAACAGCTTGCCTAAAAGAACCGTCAGACTTGATGCTCTCTCCTGTTTTGCCTCCTGCTGCTTCCATCTGACACAGAACTGCCTCAACCACGCGTATCTGAGCTCTTTGTATTTTCCCTGCTGAAGTGCAGCTGTTTGAAAACACAAAACATTAGTCCTAAACTACCCGACAGTGTCTTTTTATCAACATATGAAAATATTACCTTGTCAACTCAGAGTCAAAGTATAGATGAAGAGCAAGGGATTTAATTGAGCAAAACCATGTAGGAACAGAATACTTCCATGTATTTTGAAGAGCTTAGTGTCCATATTGACTACTTTCCCCTGCTTCTCATTCCTACAAGAAAAGAAATAGCGGTATAAAGAACCACCTACCCTTCTCCACTGTGTACTAAGTCATACTAGCCGGGAAAAAAACCAAGGCAAACTGCTCAAGGAACACTAGAGTGGATGGGCAAATAACGTCCTCTGAATTTGTCTTTAACTTTTCTGCTGTTTTCATGGCCTGTAAATAATGTGATCACTCAAGCACTGACTAACCTGCATCAGCTGTTGGGATTACTGCCTCAAGATGTCCCATATCTCACAAATAGCTTCCACATATTTTATTTTACCTTATTACAGCTGCACTGTAAACGATGACAGTTCAGGAAACAACTCAAAAGTTGTTATGACATCCCAGTTTGGCAGGAAAAAAAAATAATCCTTGGGAGTAGAAGAGACAAGTAGTCACAGGAACATCCAGAGATGTTCAAGCAACGTGCAACATCTGAAGTAGGTTTTAGAGCCTGGAAAAATCCATCCTGTAAGATGGTGACACCAAAGACTTTGGGGTACGTCTGTCTTACAGCTTGTAATGCCACTAATGCCAAGAAGTGCTGGGGGTTATACTTGGGTAAGAACACTCTAAGCAATGGCAGGAACGTAAGAGCTAGTTTCTTTAACTGAAGTAGCTCTCCTGTGAACCAACTCAGGTGGGCACAATAATCATGCCCCTGAACAAGCAGGGTTGGAAAATCCCCACTAGCTGGTGCGTCTCAGCATTTTATTTTAATAAAACCAGATTAGGCATAATTTTCTCATTTTGTCATCTGTCTCCATAAATCTTTGTAGCTATGTTATGCATCATAAATATTTTGTTCTTATCTTAAAGACACTTGAGAGAAATCTCATCTCTAGCTGAGGTATTGGAAATGCCAATGCCATTGCTATGGGAGTAGCTTCCAACATGGATACTCTCACAGCATCCCAGCACATAAGGTGTCAAAAAGCTAGTAAGTTGTATGGACTGATTAACAGAGGGCCGGTATGTTGGCAAATCATCTTCTCATGGTCATCGTCAGCCAGGAACATTTTCTGGCGTAGAGTAGGAAAACAGGAGGGACTCCAAACCTCATAGACCCCCCAAAAGCTTCTGATAATGATGTCATAGTGTTATGTTCTGCCCTGATATCTGAAGCTACGTGATAAGGAGTGATAAAATACAGCAGTTGCCTTCACACCACCAACTCTGGACTATACAGGCAGCTGCTGGCCTTTATTATCGCTGTCCTGAACAATTCCTGGGGCGCACACCTTCAGCACGTTTGCAGATGACACCAAGATACCGGGGAACAGTCAAAACCCTGGAGGGCAGGGCTGCCCTTCAAAAGGCCCCTGGTAAGCTTTAAAAATGGCCTGATAGAAACCTTATATTGGTCAACAAAAACAAATGCAAAATTCTGCACCTGGGTCAGAATAACCTCATATAATACCAACAGGCTGGGGACTGACCGGCTAGGAAGCAGCTTTGCTGGAAGAGGCCTGGGAGTCCTGGTGGCCAAGCTGAGTGTGAGAAAGCAGTGCCTTTTTGTGATAATGAAGGCCAACTATACAACAGGCTGCATTATTAACAGTACAGTCAGCAGAACAAAAGAAGTGATTAATACCCTCTACTTGTTACTCAGAGGCAGCACCTGGAGAACTCCGTACAATTTTGGGCCCACCAGCACAAGAGAGACTGTCAGACTGGAGCAAATCCATTGGACAGCCACTAAGTTGGTTAAGGGCTTGGAACACGTGGTGTATCGGGCAGGCCCAGGGTAACACAGCGTTCAAGATAGGTGGGGAAAAAAAAAAAAAGACTGAAAGGGAATCGAATTGCTGCCAGCAGTTACCTAGAGAGGGAAAGCTAGAGATTCTTCTCAGTAAGTGCACAGCAAAAGAATAAGCGTTCACAAGTTGTAGTAAGGGAAATTCTAAATGAATGTAACAAGTCACAGAGATTAGACACTGAGACAAGTTTGCCCAGAAGCTGAAGAATTTCCATCCTTGGAGACATTCAGAACTTCTGGACAGGAGCCTGAGCAACTTCAATGGTAGCCCTGTTTTGAGCCGAGCGTTGGACCAGATGACCTCAAGAGGCCCTTCCCAGCCTGTTATTCTCTTATTCTGAGATGGTAGGGAGAAGAATAAAAAATGACGTGACACCTATCTTTCGCATACCTACAGGCAAAAATCAATCTATAATTTTGGGTCTGTAAACTGTCTCGGAGCATTGCAGCCCAGACGGTGCTATCCTTCCCGCCAGCTGAGCAAGAAGTTGGGAGGTGACACAGCTAGCCCCCAAACTGGCCAAAGGCATATTCCTTACCATATAAAGTTATGCTCAGCAATAAAAGCTGGAAGAAGGTGGTGGAGTTGAGTTCCAAGGTTGCTTGGAGACTGGCAGGACATTGCTCTGCTTTGAGAGGTGGTGAGGGATTGCCTTGGCATCACTTGGGTCTTTCCCCCTCTCTTTCCTTCACTTACTAAACTGTTTTTGTCTCAGCCCACAAGTTTTCTTGCTTTTGCTCTTCCTTTATGCACTGTCATGCTGGGGGAGGGGGGAACACGAGCAAGCAGCTGTGTGGGTGCTCAGCTGTTGGCCAGGGCCAACCCACAACAGTTCGTAACTATCGTCTCTATATCAGTAACAATTTTGTCTTTTCATCGCTGTTATTTGGCACTGAATTTACTGTAACAGATCGGGGATCTTGATCTGAATACTAAGTTTGAAAGACAAATTATTGTTTCCAACAGATTAATCTACTACAGAACATACAATATTAAAATCATGGGGTGGGATGGGACAAGACTTAGAAGAAACCTCAAGAAGTCATTTCAATCATATGTGCTCACAGCAGGACCCATGCTGCCTCTCAAAGCATGAAGACACCAGAAATCAAAAGTATCTTTCAGTTGTGAAAGGCACTGACTCCAGTTCCTGGCTGACACTGAGCTCCGAACCCTCTGGGAGCCAAAAGGTACAGTATCAGATGAGCAGCCCCTACGGAAAGAAAAGTACAATCCAGCACATCGAGTCTTCAACTACAGTTGCTGGTCCTCCTCTATCTCCTCCTTCCCAGTTCCAGCCAGAAGGCACAATGAACTGGATCTAAACCATTTTGAGTGTTGTTTGAAATCCGTGTCATTAGAAGCTGCTATGCAAAGGTCTCCCTCATGATTAGAATGCTTCTTTCTGATGTCTGACTTAAATCTTCCTTGTTTTAATTTTAGGGCATTACTTCTCATCATATCCTTTATGGGCCTAGAGAAAGTCCTTAGCTAGTTTTTCAGTATTTGAGAAATAGTATCATGTTTCTTTCCTTTTCCCACTAAAAAGAATAAAAAAGTAGGATTCTTCTAATGTTAAACCACTGATCCTCACTGGTTCTTGCAGCGTATAAAGCTTCTGTCCCATTTTTCAGCTCTGAGACTGTACTATCTGTTACTCCAAGTTTAGTCGTGAGGCTCTAAATGTTTGAAGAATGAAAGATCTTGAACTTGCAGAGCTGCACTGTGATCAGTTCTAGAGCAGCATAAACAAATAGAGCTGGTCAGATTATGCATTACAAACAGATAATCCAAGAAATTTATTTTAATAATCTGTTCTTGAATTTTGTAGTTGGTTCAGATTCTAGCAAACACATTCCTTACAAGGCTTAACAGTGCAAACTTCGCAGGTAGCACGTTCATAAGCAGTTTATAGCAGATACTACTGGTACATGATTTTTTACTGCCTGAAAACTCAACTGCATGGCAATGTTTTCAAAGAAAAAGAAATATTTTAATGCAGATTTCTGTTTATATTAAAATGGTGGTATCTTTAGGTTGAACAGCCAACATACATGCAAATGGGGGTGGGGGTGGGGGCTGGGGTGCGGTTTAATCCAAAAAAATCACTGTTATTCTTTCAGCTTTCATCAGAATGTTTTCCCTCAGTTAAGTCAGTCCTAACACTGATCTGCATAACTCTGACACTGCTCTGCTATGAGACTTTCTGAAACAACTGCAAAACTTAATTCTGCACTTTTGCCCCAAACACAGCCATAAATTAAAAGTTAACCCAAATACTGTATTCCTTTCTGCTGTCTCATTCAGTTCCACAGTAGTAAATACTGTGTAACTGGTCAGTCAATTTTCAAAATGCAGTCTCTGACAGTTTAATTAATCTAATGGCAAAATGCTATTAGTTATCTACTATTACCTAAATTTAATGAACCCTGGGAAAAAAAAATTATACCAGTAGCCAAAAGAGGTATTTGTCATATGCTTTTGTACCAGTAACACATTAAATTGAAAGTGGCATACATACAAATGTCTTCTGATCTGGAACAAACTTTGTACCTGCCAGCAAGGAGATCAAAATCCAATTAAAAAGACCTAAATACATCTTAAAAGTAAAATTTGAGGAGAAACTTACAGAAACATATAATGGCGTCTGATGCGTCAGCCATGATGCAAATCAGCTCCTAATTAAAAAATCATTTTACACTGGAATTTTATTAAATACAGTAAAACACACAGGTGCTATTCCTGCTTTTTACATTAGCACACAGCTTCACAACAGGCTGGCTGGGGCACGCACACAAAAGCAGATTGGCTGTAGTATCTTTCTAGTTCAGTCAAGAGCTTCACAGAAGACCTGTAGATCAGCACTTGAAATCAAACAACAGTTCCTTAAAATAAGCAACATCAGCTCTTGGTCAAAAATCTATTACCATTTAAAGCAAGATGATTACATAAAATCAAGCTAAAAAGCGAAAAGAAAGGCAGCTACTAGTTCTGCTTTTTTACTTTCCTTTAGTTATGCTAAAGGAAAAAAGGGAGCTGAGCCAACACTGTGAAACTTTAAACTAGACGCCTATATGGTGGCTTACATGAGGCAATGGTGCCACCCAATGTCCGGAAGCTATACATAAGCTTGTTTTTCTTTATTGATCCAAGAGCAAGCCAAAAAGAAAAACCCCAAACCCCCAAAACCAACAAACCATATGTAATGCTTATTAGTAATCATATCAGTATGCCAAGGCTTGGCTCAGACATACGATTAACAGATGTGGTAAATTTCAAAACAGGCAAATATTTCATATTTCTTTTGTTTCAGCCTGAATTATCTATACAATGGGTATTACCATAGCCCAGGTAAATCCAGACAAGCTGTCAAAACACATTTACCAGCATTTTCCTAAGGTACTAATTATTTTAGTTTCTCACTTTTTGGGCCCACCCAGCTGGGGCCTCTCATAGGGGTCAGTCTTCAACAGGCTCCAAGCAGAGCACGGACTTTACTATGACAGTACTAAAATCAAATCTCTTGCACAACAATCCAGTTTTCATCCACAGAGCCCTGAATCTAGCCCGTGTTCAAAGGATGGTAACTTTTCAGAAAAGCAGCCATCCTTAACTATAAAGTATTCAAACAAGTTTATCACATTGGAAAAGTCTACCAGGAGATCACTGATGACACTCGCTGTTAAAGGCGTACACCTCGTTTTTGTTTTGAATTTTGCTCTCATTCTTCTACTAGAGGAACATTACATGACTATGTCCAAAATAAAAAAATGCTCTGGTAAGCATATACTTCTTTCTTGTGTAAGTAATTCTAAGTCTGTAAGTAAATCTAAACAGTGGATTATTTATACCACTTTGCAGAACATGCTTTCTACACTATAAAGCATGCTGCCAGCTCTTTGAGCTATCATCAACTCTTGCAAATGATCTATAAATGTGAATACACGAAACTACAAACAGCAAGCCACACTTATGTTTAGACAAGCATCCACATCACAAAAAGTAGTCTTGTGTTAAGACCTGTACCCCTGTAGCAGAATGTTCTGATAGTTTTTCAAATATTACTTCTTCCTTCCTGCTTGCTAGTCCTTTACACAACTATGGGTTTGTGCTGCCTTATTTTCACCATATTCATAACTGAATCTTATGGTCACCTAACAAATAAACAAGCTCCCATCATAGGCCCTTAATTTCCAAAATACACGTAATATTTCTTAGTCAAGCATATTCAATTTTTTTTTCTTCAAAAGAATTATTTCCATAGTTTTGTATGTACCACCTTTAAGACATTTCCTGGGGAAAAGGAAGCAATTTGACCTGTTAATTAAACTCAGCCTGTCAATATTTAACTTTCAGTACTTTATATTCTATCCAACAGATTTTTGTAGCTTTCATATGAAGACAGTTTGAAGTTTTAAATTCTCAAAATACATTTTATTAACAGATTTCTGTGGCAGCATGTTTAAGACAGAATAAATTAACTATTCTAAATATATTACTAAGTATAGCTATAGACATGCTATAAACACTCAAAGGAAGCTTTTATAGTACTCTGTTTGTGGCAATTGTTGACTCTGTGACAATGCAAGCAAAGAAAAAACATACCTACGTTTCTTTTTAGAAAAAAATATACAAGTGTTGGATGTGTGTATGCATAGGCACAATACCATGCACACACACTTTTAAAAGATGTTTTATTACATGCTCTTTCAAAGCATGCTTACTGTAACCTGTAGTGTATATATATATCTAGTTAGTTATCTTTTCATACTGTTCAGGCCTAACTGCTTAGTCAGTATATTTTCAGTAAGGTAGTGAAGAAGAAAAAGAAATTAATTTCTTAGTGTCTGTACAGAAGATATTGATATTATATTAGTTTTTTGGTTTGGGGTTTTTTTTTGTTCATTTGTTTTTTTAAGCAAGTCAAAATTTGAACGGTCTTTGAAGTGCTTGGGATATTTTCTAGTGCAAAATGGCTTGGATTACTGTCAGAAATTCATACCAAGTGCACGTCATACTAATATTGAAAGCGTTATTTTTAAAACATTCTACCAATGTTGAAAGCACAAGGAGTCTGCATAATCTGTGCACATCTAATTAGCACTGAGTTATATAAATGATACATAATGATTTGGCAGCATATTGCCAGATGGTTTGCTATCAGATCAAGTAGTAGTAACTTAGCTTCTTTCTCTCCATTCCCCACCTCCTGATTTTAATTTATGTCCATTTTCATTTCTCTACTTAAAAATAACATTGTTTCTTTGCTTTTATATACACAAAACAGTCAAAACCCACTGATTTTTTTTTTAAATCCAGACTGCCTGCTTGCTTTGCAATCGTTCTGCTTTTACAAGTGCATTTATTTCATTAATTGCACTTAGGCATCAGAGAGTTTATGCAATCTAATTCCATATTTACTTTAAAACTGTTCAACTCTTCACTACTTCCAATTAGTGATTTGCAGCTGGTCACCTACATTAAATTTGTTTTGCGCCATAATCCTATTGTCTGATTTTCTTATTCAAAACACTTATTGTGTCTAAGCAACAGGAAAAAAAAAAAGGTTATGAGGAAATTACAAACACAGAATCACTCAAGTTAAAGTATTTGTGATTCATGAACACTTCAGATTTAGTATTATTTGAATGTTCCTGAGCACCTTTATTTTGTATCTTAAAGCATTTATGGTACACTTACCTGGCTGTTCTAAGTTTATTAAATGCAAAGTAAATAAAATAAGTGTTCATTTTCCTAAAATTTCATATTTTCCAGTAGGACAATCCAGTTGTTTAAGTGAGAGGATGAAAACATCCATACATCTAAGTGAACCTTGGCACTATAACTTTTAATCTACCTTCTCCAGCTTTGCATCATTTAGTTTGTCTTAGCCTTGTGTTTTTCTAAATCCAAAGAACGCTTAATCAACATCAGACAGTAATGGTAGTTTCCCAGCAATCAAAGCAAACTTTTGCAATTACAATTTTTGAGGAATTCATGTTAACCTCAAAAAGCCAAGCCTGCTCCATTTTCATTCATGTTTTATAAGCACACAGATCTGTTAATAGGTGTGAAAATTTAAAAAAAAAGAAATTAAAAAAATCACAGAAAAAGGACATCCTTGTATTCAGATTAAAAAGTTACTTTTGTGTTAGGAGTCTTATTCAGAGCATTAGGAAAATAAAGCATCACCCCCTTGGTTGCTCTGGGACTTGGATCCATGCTATGCTGTGGGTTAAAGTACGCTGATACATGGGCAGAGCTGTGAAGAGTCACATTAGAATTTGCCAAGTGCTGAAGCTTTTGTCAGGAAGTATGCAAAAATCTATCATGTGAAGTTTATTTGCCCTAGCTGAGAGGCTGTGCATTTTGTTTATAGTGGATATTCCCCACAGCAGGGATGCTCTGACCAGTACAGCTCAGATTTCAAACCTTTAGAAAGCAGTGCCCATTGGCTGCCATGCTTCAGACTGCTTACACCACCGCATTGGTGACATATCCTCTTCATTCCCTCTTTCTTTCTCCAGGGTAAGTATGCGGATCAAGGTATTAACAAAGATAATACTATAGAACATAATCATTAACACTTCCTATTACAGAGAAGAACAAAAAAAGGCAAAATGAAAATAGTTATTTTACAAGCATAATGTGTTACCTATTGCTTCATATAGTTGAATAAAGATTTGGCATTTCATACTATTTTCCTTATTACTATCCTCTTTTTCACTTGATTTACAAGATGTTTATATACATGAAAATAAATATCATACAGTGGTAACGTAGTGGTATGAAAATCAGTGCAAAAAAAAGAGCTGCAGTACAGCATTGTAGAGCAAGGATGAGACTACTGGAGCTATTTAGTGAATTAATTCATATTTCCAGAGAACGATGACTTGATAGGAACATCAGTTCTTTCTTTGGAATAAGCAATGATCTCAAATGCCCTTTACGCTTTAAAACTTAGCCTGGAACCCAAGAACAAATGAACCCTAATCTCATTAGGTTTGCATTAAAGGCCTTCTCAAATGATGAGAGACAGAAATGGCACAGAAGCTTAGACTGACCAGCATGTCCACCACGCACTATCGTAAGAGCCAACTGCTCACGGCTACAGAATGCCAGCTGCAGTAAAACTGGCATAGGCAACCTCCAAATAGATTAGAACAATACAGCATGGGCTGGAACGCAGGTCAACCCACAAATTGAAAGTGAGAACATACATAAAGTCCCCAGAGAAATGATACAGAGACCTATTTAGTGTAATGCAATGTTTAGATGTTGCCTACCTATGCTGGGATGGGCTTTCCTGTTTTGTGTTTTAAACAAAATGTGAAGATTATGTACAAAGAATGCTGCCTCTGCTGTTCAGCAGAGCTCCTGTACATCTCTGTTTGGGCCCCTGGCAACATAGCAGAAATCCTAAGTACTCAATAGATTCCAATGTTACGTTCTGTGATACCTGGCCTTCCACAGGGACATTAGCCACTCCACTTTAGTTCACTTAGGTCATGTTTTATAATGGCAATATTCCCTGTATAGACACTAATGTCATTCTACCTCCACACCCCCTGACAGTTTAACAACATTAGGTCCGTTTTAACAGATGAGGTAACTCCTGTTCCCATGTCAAATTCAGTTTCTTAACAACCTTCTTAATGCTCTGGTAGTGGCCACAACATAGAACATCTATAACCAAATACGAAAACAATTCTTTAAAGGCCTGACCAGCTACCATTTTAAAGCACCCCTTGCACTGATGAAGGCCAGATTGCTCTTTTCTCGAAGCCAGAATGTGTACATGTTTAAAGAAGCCCTTACCTGTCACAGAAAATAAAAGCACCTGCATAGCTGAACTCCCTCTGCATGCTGAGGAATGAAGAAAAATCCACAACAGATACTTTTTCATCACCACTTATTCACCATAAGCTAAACACCTAAGTAGACAGGATATTTGGGTAGACTGAGCAACACTCATACTAACTGTGCAAGGCAACCTTAAAAAGTTGAAAAACACGGGTCAATCATTATATTCTGGTAACAAACTGCAATAGTTGGTGCACTGCAAAAACACAAAGGTTGAAATACAGCATCCATGTGTAAGAAAGAATCCAATATCCCAATGAACAATGAGAAAGCAGGAACAGCAGAACTTTCCTCTTCCCTTCCCAGCAGCATTAAGATCCCAGACTACTCGACAGGTACCAAGGAGAGCATTGACAGAAATTTTGCATCAAGCTAGCATGTCTATCCACACGGCCATGCAGTGACAACCAGGCCTTAGGGACCATCTCGAGCAAGCATCTTGCCGCTGCTACCTCCCCCAGCCACTCTTATCTCCCCTCTACTCCTGCCCAACACCACTTACAGTTCCACAGGGGGAATTCACCCCAGCGATAGCAAGTCACTATCAATATGTGCTTCTGCTCTAGGCCAAGTAAGAAAACCTTTATTCCTATACTGGGATTCCAGTTCACTGAAGCCATAGCTCACCCGCTGAACCGCACAACACTGTACTGCACCATCAGACAGATGGTACCAGCAGAGCAACTTCCAAATTCACTGCTGAGCTTAACATTTTTCTCCCTTTAGAGACCAGCTGCAAATCTGGGCAAACAGTCAAGTTTTTCTTATTTCTATTCAAGTATAAACAATTCACAGGAAAGGAGAAAAAGCAAAAGAAGTGTTTAGTATCTACTTTTATCATTTACGGTGACACTTAAATTAGTGGGTATGCTGTATGTTCATCATTTGCCACAACAGGCTTTTCTAAACAATCACTGAAAATACTAGGCACCCAGCTTCTTGTCAGATAAGGCGATGGCTGACGTACAGATGAACTGGTAATAAAGGGAATGGATTTTCACCTTCCAGCTGTAGAGAAGCATTACCCAGGATGCAAGGACTTCGAATGCTCATGAAGGTGGCAGAAGTATTTTGAGCATTTCTGTATCACCCAAGAAGCAGCACGATATTTAAGCACCTAAATACTTTCAAGAAGTCTACCTCTTCATTTAAAATTGGAAGTGCATTATCAGGAATATTTACCACGTCAAGAAGGGACAGGAAACCTCACCAACATACACATACACCTTAGTGTTTGGCCAACCTGTCAGCTTATTTTGAAGTTCAAAGTTTCATCCTCAGCTAGTCACACAACGGTCTCAATGGATTTTTCAGCTATGTGGCTCCTCTGAAACAGGCATTACTTTAGCGGACCAGTTCCTCCCCACCTATACTCAGGAGGGGTCAAGATCCAACAGAGAGCTGAATGTTACTCAACTCTGAAGCAAAGCTTTAGCAGAGATAAGATTGCTGCAGCACAGTATCTAGAAAGGGAATAGGGGCAAAATACTGACATTTTGCATCTGCCACACAGGGACACTCAGGACTTTGAATGCTACCATCTCTCCCCGCCCTTCGTAACAGCCAGGACCAGAAGGGCAGCATCTAACAGATGTACCACTGACAACCCAAATCAAGTTCCGTGTAACTGCCATGCCTCCATATGGAACGCAGGAGGTTAGGGCCTGCCTAACAGTAGCAGGGGAGGGGGCCCTGAACAAAGAGCTAGAGTTGGACAGCTAGGAGGCAACAAGACATTTATATTATAGTGGATTGTGCCACTGGACACGAGATAAAAGTCCTCTTAAGGAAGGCAAGTGATCAGTAGCATTAATATATTTAACCTGTGCTGTTACTTTTTGCTAGCCCTAAGAGCACCCCAACAGCACAGCGGGGAAATACCTGTAACAATGTGATAGTCAACACTACAAAGAGGTTTCCCAGTGTATGAGATGAGCAAGGATACTGTCAGATCGCTGCTCATCTCCCATTCTCCCACACATACAGGCTCAGCAAAACGCAAGATCCTCGAGCAGCAGAGCTGCGTAACACACTCGGACAGCCGAGCACCGCTCCACTTCACCTGCACCCCAACAGTTTCCTCACAGACACCCCGCCACTCTCCTCCCTCCGGGGCTGACAGGCCCTGCGGCTTCCCGCCCGCTCCACCCAGGCCGCCATGGCGGGAGCCCTTCCCCCCCGGCTAGACCCAGGCTCCTTCCGCCCCGCCGCCGGCAAAGCAGACGCCGCAGACGCGTACCGCCATTTCCAGCACTTCAACGAGGCCTTAGCGCTCACATCGTCACACCCCCCCGCCCGCAAACACTTGTTTTGTCAGAGAACAACAGCAGAGCTCCCCGCACAGCGCCCCCCCACCGCCCCGATCGCTCCCGGGCAACCCCCCCGGACGGGGGAAAAAACCCCACCGCCCCCCCGGGAGCCGCCAAACCGAAGGGCCCCGGGGAGGTGGGGCGGGGACCCGGGCTGCG
>JAVKLA010000026.1:4146640-4164949 GCA_034782735.1 Sagittarius serpentarius
CCGGGGGGTGGCTGGGGGGGGGGGGGGGGGGGGGGGGGGGGGGGGGAGGCGCGTGTGTCTGTCTGTCTGTGTTGCGGTCCCCCCCCCGAGCGGGGGTGGGGGGCCGGAGCGTGTCCTGCGGGTACTGAGTTGGAAATGGAGGCCAGCCCGCGGTGGGGAGGCTTCCCGGCTAATTGTGCGGCAGGCTGGGAAAGCCGGCGGTTGCGAGACAGACAGACACGTTCGCTCACTCACTCTGTTTTTCCTCTCTCTGTGGTGGGGTGGACTCTCCTGACTGCCCCAGGACCGTTCTCCTGTAGCCTGAGGGCAGGTATGGAAAGCCTCGGGCTCAAAGCAAGGAGTTAGTTGTAAAGTTGGGAGCAGCCGAACGCGGATGGGTAGGGTGTAGTCTGGCTGTGAGCTCTTGATTACTATCATCGTGTTTAACTGGATAAACCGTTGTGAAAAGTCCTGGATTCGAGCCAAGACTTCAAGGTGGATAAGAGCCTTATTGTAGTGTTTTACCACAAGCTGGAAGATTAGCCCTTCAACAGAAAGACTTTGGTGTTTTATTTGCAATTGTAGAAAATATATCCATGACTGTCCTCAGTCGTGTTTCTTGTCAGTGCTGAGTTAATTAGCCTGTTGTTCTTTTCAGATCAGTGGTTTCATTTGGATCCAAAAACAGAGCTATTGGTGTCTCGGCTAAAAACCAGGTAGGTCGTTTCCTGGCATTTGTGCACAACAGTAAATCAGGCAGTGCAAACCATTCAGGTACCGGGGGATGTAAAGAGAGTTGGCTTGCTGTAGTTAAAACAACTTCATTTTCCTTGTCGAGCCTTTTACTTTAGAAATGCTGCACTATGCTGCCGTGCTTCCTTCAGAGAAATGCAGGCTGTTTTTGTTAGAACGTTACTGCTCTCTCTTTCGTTAATGGTAATATTTTCCAGTTGAACATGGTCCTTTTCTGCCAACTTAAGGTCGTCGAGCTTCTTTTCCTAATGGTTGTATATAGGGTTTTCCTTGCACTTGTCAGAAAACATTTTAAATGCTATGTACAGTTTCTTAAAATTAGATGCAAAGGGGAGAGTCTTGGCTCAGATTCTTCAAGCTATTTAGGTACCTCACTACCTTTGGTTTCACTGAAAGGTAAATACCTGTGTTTTTGAAGGTGTAAGTCCTTAGTTGTTTTTTTAAATTGAGGTCCTCTGAAAGATTGAATGTTTTCTTCATTAAAGTAGTATTTTTAATTTAGGAGGAGAGCTTTATTCTGACAAATCTTAGAATAACTAAATGTAATGGCTAAATAAGTCCTTAGGTATTGTATTGTAGGTAGTTACATAACTGCTGCTGGTGGAGACCAAGCATGCAGCCTCTGCTGGCCTGTGTGGATCACTTATGTAGTAAAAGGACTCCAGTGGGTTTCCGTGGAGAGAGCACTAAAGGAGACTTTTCCCCCCCACCGTAATAGCTTCCCTCTTAATTTCGAACCGCCAAGGAAATACAAATAGGTTACGTGTTCATAAGCACACATACACTTTCAGTTACAGGTTAACATTTGGAGTAATAAAGTAAATACATATGTTTTTTCCTTAAATTTCATTTTAGCATTGCTTTTGTTTATTTGACTGCTTCCACTGTTTCAAGTGAGAAACTAATATGATTCATCAGTGTGCAGAAATGAGTTGTTACTCAAACGAGCAAATTGTGGTTTAACCCCAGCCAGCAACTCAGCACCACGCAGCTGCTCACTCTCTTCCCCCCCCACCCAGTGGGAGGGGGGAGAGAACTGGAAAAAAGATAAAACTCATAGGGTGAGATAAGAACAGTTTAATAGAAGGGAAGAAACTAACAATGATAATAACAACAACAAAGTCACAATAATTATAAAAGGATTGGAATACACAGAACAAGTGATGCACAATGCAGTTGCTCACCACTTGCTGACCAATGCCCGAGCAGCGCTCCTCCCCTGGCCAGCTCCCCTAGTTGATATACTGGGCATGACATCCCATGGTATGGAATACCCATTTGGGTCAGCTGTCCTGGCTGTGCCCCTCCAACTTTCCTGTGCCCCTCCAGCCTCCTTGCTGGCTGGGCCTGAGAAGCTGAAAAGTCCTTGACTTAGTCTAAACACGACTTAGCAACAACTGAAAACATGAGGGTGTTACCGACATTATTCTCATACTAAACCCAAACCGTAGCACTCTACCAGCTACTAGGAAGACAATTCTATCCCACCTGAAACCAGGACACAAGTGATCTGAAAATTATGTACTCTCAAGTGTGTTTCAGTATTGTTGTATTATTCCAGTAAATGCTGTTGAAAATGTGAGATAAACTGAAAGTGAAGTAGATTCTCTTGAATTGCATTTAAAAGCATGTATTTGTAGTAACGAACATAGGTGATTTAAGTTGCCTTCAGACTAACCTTTGTAAGATGTTACTATATTGAGTCTTTCGTGCTTGAACTAAATATTTTTGCCATAAAAAAAAGAATGTGGTACTTAAAATGGTAAAAGATTTCAGAGTATTTATTTCTCTTTCTCTAAGTGGGCCAGTGTGGCTGACCACCTGAGATGTAAATTGTGTTTCTTTTGTAAGCGTAGAAGTTTCTTGACATGGACAACTGAGTTATGTTTTCAGTGTGCTGCAGTGTAGTAGCTACTTAAGGAGTAAAATGATCCTTTTCATTTGAATGAGTTTCTTAGTTAAAAAAAAAAAAAAAACCACAAAACCAAGATGAAACCCAAACAAAAAAAAAAACCCACAAAACAAAAGAGAAGTTTTTGGCTGGTGACTTCAGTAATGTGTTTATGTGTAAGAACTCAAACTACTCAGAGGTGCTCTCTTTAACACTTGAGGAGCTGCTGTTGGAGTGAATTTTCAGAGAATTTGTTTCCTTTAGGTAAGTTTGGTAGCATTGGAGAGGAGAACAGTATGTTAGTTAACAGACCATAATTCTCAGCTTTCTTAATTGTGACTAAGCAGGAAGATATTAAAACATGCTACAGACCTAATGGCATACAATTACTCCAAAAATATCTTAAGATTGTTCTCTTAGAAAAGGCCCTGAAGTTAATTCTAAATTAGGCTATAAAAGCTACCAGGGTATTTGTGCTTCTTTGCTCACTGCATGGTAATAATTTTTGCTTCTACATTCTTCAGCCATACAGCTGTGAATTACGTAGCATTCAAGTACTCTGAAGTTATGGCTGTACAAATAAATGAAACCATGCTGGGAAACAGTCTTGGACACAGGAACCTAAATACTCTGTTGCATTAAAGTACTGGAATAGTTCCTGGCATGATTTTTGGCCTGTACTAACTTGTGCTCTTACTAATAATTGCTGAGCAGTGTTTCACAATTAGAATAAACCAAGGATGATCCCCATTAGGGAATTCAGGTGTGACATCTTTTTCTCCACACTGAACTTCCCAAAAGTTACTATTTAATAGTATGGGTATGGCCTGCTTTTTTGTCAGGGAGCTTTTCTGGTGGACAACTGTCTTAGTTGCGTAGTTTTATAATATAAGATGTAGCTCAGATCTTCAATTCCATGATGGAAAATTTTGCAGGCAGTAAGAAACTGATGCTTTCCTTTGAGGGTAGTGAATGCTAGAAATCTTCCTCGGTGTGCTTGTCATTTGAGTTGTATTCATGCAGTCTGTTGGTGCCTGCCTAAATCTATTCTGGAGAGAACAATGCACTTCTATAGTTTCTCTCCAATAGAACAGGAGTCACTTTACTCTGAGACTTGCTGTCTATCTTTTAGGCTGGTCTAGTTGCCTGATTTCTGTTCTGCATTGTGTTCCTGATAAAGAATGCTTCTCTTGGTCAGTTGGTTCTGTGGGCAGCTTGCACTGTAATTTAGCATATACTTCAAGCTGACATTGTTACCACAAGAGAGTCTTATGTTTCTTGCTGTTGTCTGTGCACTCTGTCCTTCTTTGGTCTGGTGCAAGAATTTGAGTGGCTGTTAGGTGAACATGAACAGGGAAATAAAGTGCTTTAAAGGTAGCTCAGGGGAGAAAAAAGTAAGTATTGAAATGTATGGGGAGGCTTATCAGTGTGAAACTTAGTCACTGGGAAAACAGTTGTTTGCACTTAATGTAATGGGGTTTAAAGTGAACAGCTGGAGGTGAGGTGGCTGGGATTGGAGTGCCAGTTTACAAGCATTGCAAGTACTTGTGAAGCTGGCTCCTATCTTTAATTGTTTGAATTCTGTCCAAATTGGGTGACTAAAGTAGTAGGCACTATAGATCCTGATTTCTTCAAGTTTTTGGAGATACTTGTATAATCCTCATAATACTTAACATATAATGGTCTGTAAGTATCTATGTCCCTGACTCATATAATCTATTGTAGTAATGAGTTAATATAAAGTACCAGGTAGTAATTACAGGTGTTTCAGAAACAAGTGAGTGAGCAGTTGTCTTAAAACTTGACGGATACTTGGGGTCGTACAGAACAGGATTGAACATTACAGGTTGAATAAGAGCGGATTTCTAAATATCCTGTATTTCTTTACAGCAAATTACTCATGCCCACAACACAGTATCTAACTTCAAGAGATTCCATGGCCGTGCATTTAATGATCCTTTTGTTCAGAAGGAAAAAGAAAAGTTGAGCTATGATTTGGTTCCTATGAAGAATGGTGGAGTTGGAGTAAAGGTAAATTTGCAGTGTATCTTTTGGAGTGTTATAGATAAATTTAGAGGTTTACATTTCAGCATGTAGTCATGAAAATACGGGTTTCATTTAATTACCCTAAAGGTTTTCTTTAACCTTTCTGTTAAAGAAGAGCTCTTGTATGAATAGACAGCTTCATCTTTAAATAGTGGATATTAACTATCAAATTAAGGTTCATTTGCGAGTAATTGCTGAAACGTGAGCTTCCCTGTTGGCAAATTGCACATCCAGCTTAAACATCCTGGCAGAAAAACTGCCAAGATAATTACGAGGTCATATGGTTGTACTTCAAAGTATTAACCTTTCTGTCACTCTTGTGCGGAATGCATTGCAACAGTCTAATTATGTGCTTACAAATTCCTTGTAAAGTAGTAGGAGCTCTTCTTTAGAATAACTGCTATCAGTGAGTGACATGTTTGTCCTTAGTGGACTGCCTGGTGTAAGTTACTTGCAACAGATGGTCAAAACCAGTTTGTACCACATTGCAGGTTTGACTCTTGCTTACATTTCAAGGAGTTTGCTGATACAATGTCAGCTTTTGCTAGAATAGGTGCAGTTAATAACATTGTACTCATTTACGGAAGTATATAAAAATACTGATCATGAAGCCTTGCTGGCATAACAGATGATGATGCTTCAGTAATGAAGACCCTAGCTTAGGGCTGTGCATTTAGTTTGCTGCTTTTCTGCATACCTTGAACTGGTGCCTCAAAACTTCAGTATAGATCAGGCCTAGGTAATGACTAGATTACAGAAGAGATTATACATTAGAAAGAATTCTGACTGGAAGAGTAGTCAAGCTTTACAAAAGAGATGCTTTTTCACATTTTAGACTTGTGTCACTTTTAAAATCGCTTCCTAGCCATTTCCTTCATCTATAGAGTTGATACAGTTCTTGATGTTTTAAGTCTGAAAATGGAATTACTGCTTCTGTAGACACTCAACTGGGAAATTAAATTGTAAAGTGAAGTCCTATAATAAAACAATTAAGCATGTCATGATTGATAGAGTATTAGTCAGCAGTGTATCAAAAATTAAATGTGAGTAATTTTTCCTCCAGTTGAAATAATGGAATTATTTTTACGTATTTCTCCTATCCAGGTCATGTACATGGATGAGGAGCATATCTTCAGTGTGGAACAGATTTCAGCTATGTTATTGACTAAATTAAAGGAGACTGCAGAGAGTAACCTGAAAAAGCCAGTAACAGACTGTGTTATTTCTGTAAGTAATTGTAGTGCACAGGAACATTCTCTAACTTTGACTATTGAGGGCATTTTGTTTCTATTCGTGTAGAGTGAAAAAGAACACTGCATAAGCACCTACAAAGGGATTAATCCTAACTAGCTTTAGAGCTTTTGACTTAAAGAAATCCCAGGGCTGTTTCCATATTCCAGGCCCTGACCCACTTCATGAACTCATTCTCTTGGAGATGTCTGAACTTTTGGACCCAGAGCATTTCTGGGATCCAGGTATATACCCTTCTGCTACAGATTGTTCCCATGACTAAGCACACTAATTACTCATTAAAGGTACCTTTTTTGTCAAAATTTGCCCTCTGGCAGCTGAAAACCTTAGTTTCTGTCCTGTTTATTTTCTTCCTCTCTGCACGTTAATGGTTTTGGTTGGTTTTTTTTTTCAATTTGACTGCAGAGAAAATGATTTCATAATGAACAGTTATTCCATTGCAAAGCCTGAGTATAAAATAACATCTGTCTGTGTTCTCAATGACTCTTGGAACAAGTCTGTCTCATGTTGCATTTAGGAATATTTAGTTCTGTTATTATTAGAAGAGTTTGATCTCCAGTTGATACCTGGAAAGTTAGTGTCTTCTAATGATGTTGCTTCTGTCCCTGAAGACATCAGAGGTCACTGTCCAATGCCAATGCTGGAGATATGTAGCAAATTTTCAACAACGTATTCCTTCAGAATCTCTTTACCACTTCTTGCCCAAAGTAATCTTGGCCAAAACCGATTCTCTTTATTTGTTATCCCTTATTTCTTTGCATCTTTCACAACTGTAATATTGCTGTACTTCCCCCCACCCTGTCTCCCTTTACTTTCTTGGACAGGAGTACATCTACTAATTCTGATTAAGGTTATTCCATGTCTATGTCTCGGTAATACCCAGTTTCGTATTTTGCACCAGTAACTAGGGTTCCTAGCATTTGTATAGAAATAACTCATTTGTTTCTTGCTAGTGTGTGCTCATGTAAACTAGCCGATGCTTGTTTAATTCCATCTCAGCATAATTGAATAGAATATTTGAAGTCTCGATTCAGTACAGTAGTTGCATATTAGAAGACTTACGGTGAGGAAGTCTTTTCCTCAAAGAGGAGGAACAGATACAATTTTTAAATGAATACCTTCAAATAAACAATGTGATGTTTCATTTTCTGGAAATAACTTCCCATTCTCACCTGCTTTCTTCAGGTTCCATCATTTTTCACAGATGCTGAAAGGAGGTCCCTTCTGGATGCAGCTCAGATTGTTGGATTAAATTGTCTTAGATTAATGAATGACATGACAGCAGGTAAGTAGGGTAAAATAGCAGTTTCTGCAAACAAAAGGTGTGATAGAGGGTTCATGTAGCTACTCTTAAGAAACAGGGCTGACTTGAAAAATCAGAAATGACACACATGTTTTTAAACTTGTTGCTCTTCTCTTGATTTACTGTCTCATTTTAATGCCGTCTGTGTGAAGGGGTAGAAGAGATGAAGCTTTAGTGATAGTTATCTCCCTGAGTACTTAGGAGTTACCACATGTGTCTAGGCTATGTGTTCATGTATCTTACTGTCCAGATTTCGTGGAAGAAATCTTATGATGCACAGTTGTGGGATTTAGGCACTCAGAGGAAGTTCCTTGATTAAGCATCAAACACTTAATGATTTCCAAGGCTTTTGTTGGTATAATTGTGGGTTTAAAACACGTACACACAAAAGGTGATTAATCTATCTGTTAATCTGTTCAGAACTCTAAAAACACATTGGCAGAACGAAGATTTTATTTGGTCTTTCTTAAAACAAACATTCGTACCCTGTCTTCCTGCATTTTTCTGTTTGCATTTGGTGAGAGCATTTGTTCCATGTTTTTAAATGGCATAATAACTAGCACTTGCTTCCTGGGGGAAGGGTTGGGAATTAGAGGTCTGTACCAGAAGACAATTACTTTTCTGTCCCTACTGTCCACATTAGTTATATAAGTAGGGAAGAGTTTACTTTGGGAGAATGTTCCACGTGAGCATGTTTGGTGCACACCAGCTGGATTCATGGTTTTGAATTTATTTTTTTTAAGGAGTAAAGTAATCTTAAATATGCATTGAAGGAGTGGTATCTTAAAATGTTTTTCCAGAATCAGCTTCAGATGAGTATCTACATGGTAATGTGTAGGATTTCTAGTAAACATAGTTGTTTCATCAGTATTATGCTCTTTACATTGAACACTATGTATCTGCACTTAATGAAGGGCAAATCTGACAGGATCGTTGCAAAAGCCATAGGTGTGTGTTTCTGTCACCTAGCTTTAGCTTAATTCTTTGTTTATATAGCAGAGTGCTACAGAGAATGAGTGGTAGTGTGAATTCTTGAGCTGGCTAAGTAGGTATGCTTTGTCCCATGTGCCTGGATTCTTGAGTTACAGGGCTTGTCCATCTCTAGGGTGAGTGTGGAGAGAGGAGGAGGAAGGATGAATATCCAGCCCTCTAGTTTTAACCTTCACATTCCACTTTCAGAATGTTTATGAAGAAGCTTTGTATTCATAAAGGAAAAAAAAGTTTAGTACTCAAAAAAAAAAGGGGGGGGGGTGTTTTCCAACCTTAGCATTCAGAAAACAGTACTTTTCCAACCCCTTTCTGTATTGAAGCAAAAGTAATCTTTCACATCTGATTCAGAGATGACCTCTCATGATGGAGTGATACAAGCCAACTAATAAAGGCCTTGCCAAAAAAGGCATTGTCGCTTCTTTTTTTTGTTTGGCAGAACTCATCAGGCTAGTCTTTGGCCGTGCAAGAACCCTGAGAGCTTTTCAGGACTTTTTAGCCAGGATTTTTGCAAACTTTGCCGTTGGGATGAACAGTCCCCGGAAAAGCAGATAGCTCTTTCATCCCCTTAGTAGCACCAGCAGCCTTTCTTTACTGTGTAGCATGTAGCATTTCTAATTTTCTTTTCTTTACCTTTCAAGGCTAATGAGTGCTGTCCAAGTATTTCTAACATTTTGAATGTAAGAATCTTTGATTACATCTTCAGGGTAGGGGTCCTGAGGTATAGTAGGGCAGAAGAGAAAAATTGTTGGTTTAGTTGGGTTTTGGGGGTTTTTTTTGTGTGTGGTTTTGGGTTTTCTTGTGGTGGTGTTTGGGTTTTTTTAAGAAAAGGTAAATTCTGCTGTGACTTTCGTAAAGTTTCACAAGTTTTGTTCATAACTTTATTTTTAGCTTGAAAACAAGGGCAACGTGTTCAGTCTCTTAGAAATACAAACATTATATGAATGAACAGACCAATACACATTTTCAGTCAAACCTAGATCTCAAGGATATAAAAGATACATTTTGTGAAATGGAGTTTTTGTTTTTAATTAACCATTTCTTAATGACTGCTCATGGGAGGGATTAATGAGTGCTAGTATTGGGTTTTCATAGACCCCGAAGAATCCACATAGATAAGAATGAGTGCACCAACTGCAGGGAAAATTAGACACCAGAATCCATAAATTTCAAGTCTCTGATCAGTGGGAAACTTGGCTGTCCTTGTTCCAGATGGTCTGGAACTACTGCTTTTGATGTGAGAGAGGGAGTTGGTGTCTGTTTCTCAAAGTGAGAGAATGTCAGTGTGACTATAAAACATTGTTCTTCAGAGCATGTGTTCCTGGCCTTCCTTAGCACCTTCTCTACTGCTCTAATTCTCTTGTCTGATAATCTGTCTAGAATCCTGGCTGTTATCTTCATCTTGGGATTTTTTTCATCATATGCAAATGTACATTCTTGCACATTCTGTCTCATCCAAAATCTCAACCTTTCCTATGTAACCATGTAGCCAAGACTCTATAGGGTTTTATTTATCTTCAGTTACTGCATCAGCCTCTTGCTTAGCTCTGATGCTGCTATCCATCCAGAATGAAAGCTGCTGCAAAACGGCTTTCTGTCCTTTTACTTCATCACCCTGTGTTTAGATGCCCCACTGGCTTCTGTTTTACAGTTTCTATGCACTTCACACTGTCCCTGCCTGATACTCTGTATAGACTGAGTTTCCTCACTTTTGGAGCCTCTGCTGACCATTTATACCATTCTCAGGCAAAACCTTCATGCCTGGGAGATACTCCTTGTAAATATAAAACTGGGTTTGGGTTTTGTTGTAAGGATGGTCTGTGGTTTTGATTACTATGCAAAACAAACAAACAAAAGAGTTGTTAATGAAGAGATCAAAGTAGAAACCCCCCCGAACAGGGTTGTTGCTTCTTAGTTTTGCATGCTTAAACACTTAGAGCGTATACATGACTGAGGAAGGATGTTTTACTTCTCATATATTAATGGAATAAAACTTCCATGTAGGTAAGACCTTGCATAGGTGTGTGTCTGGATTTGTCTTGCTGCTCTTGATCCTGTAGCTTAATATTCACAGGGATGTGATGGCATGCAATTGGAGACTTACTAGAGATTGCATTGCTAATATCTGACACTTGTTCTGCAGTGGCTCTGAATTATGGAATTTATAAACAAGACCTTCCAGCTCCTGAAGAGAAGCCACGGATAGTTGTGTTTGTTGATATGGGACATTCGGCATTTCAAGTATCAGCTTGTGCGTTCAACAAGAGTAAACTAAAGGTAGGAAGATTAAATGAAAATAAAAGGGTTTATGAGACATTAGAATCAAATAGCCTGTAAACCTGCCTTATTTTTAAAATTCTGAAATAATTTAATGCATGGGAGGTGGCAGCGAGTCAAAAGGTGAAGATTATCGGTGTCCTTCATTTCATTAGGATGGTTTCAAATAGAGGCTATAAATTCATTGCAGTGTACTAGTGTAAGATATACAATACAACTATTATCATTTAGTTTGTTTTATCTAAATGAATGCATGTATGGATTAAAATTGTGAATGCTTAGGACTGTCACCTAGTTAGTCTTACCTCCACTGTAAAAGTGAAGAGCAGTTTTTGGCTGATGTGGTTGATTGAAGTACTTAAGCCTGTGCATTGGAAGATAGGCTGACTTGTCCCCAACCTTTTTTGAAGCAAAGGCTTGCTGGTATTGGAAGACTGCTATTCCATTTGATTTTTTTTACTGAGTGTGAGACTAATTGTGTTCTTTCAAACCAGGTACTTGGCACGGCATTTGACCCTTTCCTAGGTGGAAGAAACTTTGATGGAAAGCTAGTAGATTACTTCTGTGCAGAAATAAAATCAAAATACAAACTGGATCCAAAAGCAAAAGTTCGAGCTCTTCTTCGTCTGTATCAGGAATGTGAAAAACTGAAGAAACTAATGAGTTCAAATAGCACAGACATTCCCCTAAATATTGAGTGTTTCATGAATGATACTGATGTATCTGGAAAAATGAACAGGTGAGTTCTGTACAAGACAGGCAGTTGCTTTGGTGGCCATATTTCTTAAACAAGCGTTTCCTTCTGTGTTTGGAAGAAACTTGCTGTGCTAAAATTAAGTGCAAGTGCTGAATAGCTGTGACGTTTTTGTAATACTAGAATAACTAAGGCTGTGAAATGTAATGTTCAGCTACCTGAGCAGTGTTTCAGTGTAATAATGCGTGCATAAGGAGCTTGGATTCTTTTTGTAGAAAGACACATTCTTAAAACCAGGGATTGATGCATGCAAACCAGACCCGGGGGGGTTGGCTGCATATTTAGGCCTCCTGCATATTTTAAGTAACCTAAATCCTGTACTGCTCTTAAGATAGCAACAATTGAAGCTTTGTTCCTTTTTTCTGTTCTTACTGTACTCTGGCTATTGGCAGAGAAATGGAGGACAGAAACAGTGCTTATGGGGGATGACTTAGTTATGGCCCAAGTGTAAATGAAGTCTCTGTGTGTCTGTCTCTTTTGCACGTGTTCACAGGCACAACTTCATTTATAGTCACTGTTAGTCCTGTAACTACTGCCAGGAGAGTGGTGGGGGTTTTTTTTGTTCCCTCCAGTATTTAGGCAACAGTTTTTGGTTGCAAAGGAAGTATCAGTGTTTTCTTGTGTTCTTATCTGTAACCTCTGCTGTAGAGAAATACATAGCACCTGCCCAAACAGTACCTTTATCTTACTTAACTACATTGATAGCAGCATAGGGAAAATCTGTAAGCAGCTGTTCATCTACTACCTTATGTATGCTTGTCACTTCAGCCTACTCACAGGGGTTTAGCTTTAAGTCTCTTTGCAGTGTAGTTAACAAACCTGGTCAGCATCAGTTTGTAAACAAGAATACCAGGAAGTCTTAGTGGTGGGACAGGCATTCTTTGGTTAATTCCATTTCCTTCCTTAGGTCACAGTTTGAAGAATTGTGTGCTGATCTGCTGCAAAGGATAGAGGTGCCTCTGCTTTCGTTAATGGAACAAACACAACTGAAAGTGGAAGATGTAACTGCTGTAGAGATTGTGGGAGGAGCAACCCGCATTCCTGCTGTCAAAGAGAGGATTGCTAAATTCTTTGGCAAGGATGTCAGTACAACGCTGAATGCAGATGAAGCCATAGCTAGGGGCTGTGCTCTGCAGGTATAGTACTGGCAATGCCTGAAACTTCAAAGTTACATTTCTTGAACAGTTCTGTGAAGAATTAGCCAAGCAGTTACAAGAAATGGCACAAGTAGTCCATTTTAAAGCATGCAAGGGAACATACATGTTTACTGAGTCTTCTTATGGAACTATGCTGTTTAAAAAGTCCAGAGCACTCCTCTGTGGTGCAGTACTTTACTGAAAAGTGCTGATGCTTGGGTGTATTCCATAAGCAGTCCACTCTTTTCTCCAAAAGAACGGGATCTAGGGATCTTTAATGAGAAAATTTTAAGTTGCTGTCAGGCTGAGGGAAGAGACACTTTTCATACACTTTGTTGATTAAAAGTATCTGGAGAGCCCAAAACACTGCAAGCTTGCATTTTCTGGTGTCCAACTTTCTGTCAATGTGAAACACTTATCCTATCTCCCTCCCCGCAATTTTTAGTTTCCAGCTAGTGCACTATATTTTACCACTCATTATGCTGCCTTCCTTTTCTCCTTTACTTATTCTCATTTCACCTTCTCTTCTTTGACTTGTTTCTTCACCCCATCTCACTAATTGCTTTCCATCACTAGCAATTGATTGTCTCCAGGGAAAGAAGCAGGACCTGTAAGATAAACACCACTTCTTTTAGGACTAAGTAGTGCGGCACTACCATTCTTTACAGTCCTGGTTTAGACTGTTACCTTTTTTTCACAAGCTACAGTAAGAATAAGGCCAAAAGTCCTGCTAACCCAAAGAGTAGTATAAACACCTCTCTGAGTCTTCTTACCACACTCCATTGAAATCAAGCAATTTGCCTAGCTCTGTTTTTAGTAAAGTCAACACAGTTCTCCCTTTCTTGTTTAAAGATGTTTAGCTGTCTTGAGGGCAGGTGGAGTAGAGCAGTTAACCAACTTTAATGTATGTCTGTTTTTTGTGTAGTGTGCAATTCTTTCTCCAGCTTTTAAAGTGAGAGAATTCTCTGTGACAGATGCTACACCATTTCCAATATCTCTGTTGTGGAACACAGAAGCAGAGGACACTGAGGGGTAGGTAGCTCAGACTACATTTCTGTGAAGCTTTTGGCCTTCGTAGTTCAAGCATAGTATTCTTGGTTGGATTTAAATTAGGATCTTGGCATTCTGATGCAGAAAACTTGTAGGCCATGTAGCAGAGGCGGTTGACAGTGGAGATTGTGTAAAGGCATACATTGAAATTTTAACCATAAATCCTCATATGTTAAAAAAATAAAGATCAAAAAAAATTGTGATCGAATGAGCTACCAACCAATATCTTGTCTTGCATGGCCCTTACCAGTTGTCAGGTTTTGGAATACAAAATGAACTAGAATAACTGCTGGATCCTGATCCCACTTTCCTTTCTGGCTTTTTTAAGCCAAGGTGTTCCTAACACCTGTCTGGATTCTTGTTTTAGTAGGAACATTATGCACTATGTAAATATTGTGAGCTTACATGGATGGTATTTGGCTGGCTGAAAACAGATGCAAGGGTTTTGTGAGAGAAATTTCTTGCAATCACAGTGTCTTAAGACTCTGACCTCTCTGCTGTTAACTATGCTGTGCCTGTGGGAAATGCAGTTGCTGTCTAGGATGTAAAGAGGTCTGAATTTAGCTTTTGGGAAGTTTAGAGTTCTAGAGGGACCTGTTTGTACGTTTCTCATATTGTTTGTAATTCAGCCTTTTCTTTTTTTGTCTATCTTCTGTGGAGATGCAGAACCAAATTGTTCTGTCACATGCTTCTGGGAGCAACCTGTGGGTTCACATTCTAGGTGAAGCTCTAATTTTCTTGCATTTAGGTTATTAGACGAGATCCTTCTATAGTTAGGAGACAAAACTTGGTTGGAAATTAAAATCAGACTGGCATAATAGCGGACAGACCCAGAGGAAGAACATAAAATAAAGCTGGTTGTCCTTCTGTCATATCAAGGAATGAATAATAATCTGGTGTCAGGGTTCTCAACTGAGCCACAGAAAGTAAATGATAAAGGAATTAACAGGGCTATAATTAGCCTTTTGAGACAAACTGAGGAATGGTGCAAATTATTATTTAAATTATGCTATTCTAAACTTGGAATAATGTCTTTGCAGGAAACAAATTTTGGAGGTCTGCTGATGGCCTGTCACTGAATTGCCAGCTACATGTAAACTTACTTGCTTCTGAGACTCAATTAGTGGAATAGGACAGTTTCCCATTACAGTACACAACAATATTTTTTCCTTACAATACAGTAGTGAGATCTTTCTTGGAATTGTTCAGAAGGGTAAATGTGTAAAAACATGGTGATGTTTCTCTGAAGAGTTCTGACCCTAGATCAAAACCTTTCTGCTAAAAGTGGTATTTTTCTCTTAATTCTAGGGTTCATGAGGTCTTCAGCAGAAATCATGCAGCACCTTTCTCCAAGGTTCTTACATTCTATAGGAAAGGTCCATTTGAGTTAGAAGCTTTTTATTCTGATCCTAACGGAGTCCCATATCCTGAGTCAAAAATTGGTAAGTAATTGTCCTGGAAATAGTGTTGTCTTACATTGTTTGGTCTTAAATTGGTTCTGTAACTGTTGTTACAGTATGGTTATATGGTGTATATATATTTAATTTTTTGTGTCTGAAGGACTCTATTTTCAATTCTCCCATTCCATAGGTAACTGAATTTGGATTTTTTTTTATTTTTCTAGTTTCTAAAGTTGCTTTGGTCCAGTGAAGAAATGAGGGGAAACTATAGCCGAATGCCCAGGGCTAGAATGGGGCTATCACTGCAAAAGATAACTTTTTAACTTTTTAAATCTTTTCTGCTTATCACTAAAGCAAGCTAGGAATACTTGAGAAATCTTTCCTGCATATAAAAAACTTAAACACATCTTGAGTAACCAGTTACTGTTTCTTCCTGTACTTTCTGGTTTTGACATAATGCTGAATAAGTTTTAATCAAAGCAGCCTGAAATAGTGGCAGCTACAAGACTATGGTATTGATTGCAATTGTCTAGGTAACATTTATAAGCAGCTCTTTTACTGTTTCTGACAAATTACAACACTGACAGTGTTGACACTTACAAAGAGTTTACAATGTGGTTAGTTGAAAAAGATAGTGATGGTAAAGACAGGCCAATTAAATAATTGCTCTTGAGTTCTAAACATGGAATTAAATGTTGTATGTTTGCATGTAAAATTAAGATAAAGCTATTATTAGTTGGCAAGTAATTGCTTGGTTTTGTTAGAAAGCTCAACTGTTTGGTTTTTTTCAGAGTGGTAGAAGAAATGACAAGTCTTGGTTAAGTATTTGATGATACAGCTATCCTGTTGGTTAACAATGCACTTAAAATACAGTATCACCAGAACTGTAGTGTTAAAGATAAGCTTTAAATATTCTTAAAATGGGTGGGAGAATATATAGGGCAAAACCATCTCCATATGATTTACCAATATTTCAGCTAATACCTAAAGCACTACAAAGTTACTAAAAACTATTACCCTAGTAGCAACCATCAGTTACTTTCTCTAGTTTCAAGTAAATTATGTGGCTGTTTCACTGAGAGTCATGAAGTTCAAATACCATATGTCTTAGAAACCAGCACACTATTTTGTAGATATAGGAACAGCAGACTTGCTTTCATGTTAACTCTTACCATAAAGACTGATAATGGTATTTGTGAGTGTTCAATGTATATGGCTTGAACAAAAAGATGTTTAACTGCTGTTCTGTAAACTGGGAAGAACAGAACTGAAAATCAGACTGGGTTTGGTGCACTCGCTGATTAACTCTGCTCAGAACAGAATTGTTAGTAGTGCTAATGGGTGAGTCAGTAGTTCTGATGAGACTACCAAAACGGAGGACAGGTCACAACTCCAGTATTATTGGATTTACAAAAGAGGGGGGATTACATTCTTTAGCCTGTAAAGTAAGTGGGTAAAAGCTTGTATGCTTGCGGTTTAGCTCTTTTGCTAAAGGAATGGTGTGTGTGAGCATGTGTATATCCAGCCTGTGATGAAATGAGTGAACTTGCACTTTGCAGCTGTACAAGCATCATAATCTCCAGGTCACTGTTTTGGTGATATACTTCTTCATTTACTGTTAAACTAGTTGTCGGTCTGTTTTAGTTTCACAATGCGTGTGTCGTAGTTTAACCCCAGCCAACAACTAAGCACCACACAACTGCTTACTCACTTCCCCCCTTCCAGTGGGGTGGAGGGGAGAATTGGAAAAAAGGTAAAGCGTGTGGGTTGAGATAAGAACAGTTTAATAGAACAGAAAGGAAGAAACAAACAATGACACTAATAACAAAGTGACAGTAATGATAAGGGCTGGAATACACACAAGTGATGCACAGTGCAATTGCTCACCACTTGCTGACTGATGCCGAGTTCGTTCCCGAGCAGTGATCCCTTCCCCTGGCCAACTCCCCCAGTTTATATACTGGGCATGACGCCCCATGGTATGGAATACCCCTTTGGCCAGTTTGGGTTAGCTGTCCTGGCTGTGTCCCCTCCCAACTCCATCTGCCCCTCCAGCCTTCTTGCTGGCTGGGCCTTAGAAGCTGAAAAGACCTTGACTTAGTCTAAACACGACTTAACACACTGATGTTTTCAGTTGTTGCTATCATCATTCTCATACTAAACCCAAAACACAGCGCTGTACCAGCTACTAGGAAGACAATTAGCTCTATCCCAGCCGAAACCAGGACAGCTTGTTTCAAGTATTACAGGACTTAAAAACAATTACATTCTGCCCTAGAGTAAAAGGTAATAGCAGACTTGCATGGATGTTACAAGCTGAAAAGAACACTTCTAGAAATACTGTTTTTATGTTGCGCAGTAACTTGTATTAAAAAGACATACCAGTTAACATTGGCATGAGACTAAATCTTTGTATAGTTTTCTTTCATCCCAGTATAGCATCACAGATAGCACAAGTAAGGGGGAGTGAGCTCTTTTTATATTTACTCTGTATTACTAGTGGTAGGAGAACCTACCCTAGATGATGAAAATAAATGTGTTCCCTTTTGATTTGTAAAGTAAAGTCAGCTGAAAAGCAGCATACTTTTTTTTTTTTTTAGTATTCCTTTCATGTTGGGGACCATGAGATGAGCACAGAGGCTTCATCAAATATTTAGAAAATGTGTCCCCTATGAAACAGGGAGGTGTTTTTCTGGCTCTGCAATGTTACCTATTTAATTCCACCGTGTGAATATTGATTCTTTTGGTTTTAGGTAGGTATATTATCCAGAATGTGGCAGCCCAGAAAGATGGAGAGAAGTCTAAAGTCAAAGTGAAAGTCCGTGTCAATACTCATGGCATTTTCAGTGTGTCCACTGCATCCATGGTAGAACCAGTTAAAAGCGAAGAGAGTGAAGGTTGTGGTGTTGAGACTGAAGTGGAATCTCAGGACCAGAGGCCTGTTGAAAACTCAAGTGATGTAAGTTGACCTTTTCTGTGTGTGGATGTCCTTACTGATGAAAGTACGTTCTGCTGTTACATGTTCTCGAAGAAAAGGCAGCAAAATGAGGTTAATTTTGAGATGTGCATAGCTGTCAGGAAATACAATGTCTTTATAAGAACAGGAGAAAATGTGCTCTCTTCAAAGTGTGTGAATTTCAAAATCAATGATTGGGCAAAGTGCCAAAGAGCAGCAGGTGGGTTGCTTGAGGGTGGGGTTGCTTACAACTGCCTTTGTTATCAGACTGTTCCAAATAGAAAAATTTGGTTTGGATTATTAGTCGTCCATGCTCTCTGTGTTAAAAGGATTTGTGTGTAATCCTTCATATTAGTAAAGTTCTTTGAAATTTTTTGTGAAAGGGAAAGCTGGATTGTTTTCTACAGCACTGAAGGGGAGGGGAACACTGGGGAATAATGCAGCATTGTTATGGTGTACTTGACGTTTTAATAGTTTTCCGGGGGGGGGGGGGGGGGGAGGGGGGGGAAGCTTAAAAGCTATGACT
>JAVKLA010000026.1:4165049-4181730 GCA_034782735.1 Sagittarius serpentarius
CCCCCCCCCCCCCCCCCCCCCCCCCCCCCCCCCCCCCCCCCCCCCCCCCCCCCCCCCCCCCCCCCCCCCCCCCAAGCTTAAAAGCTATGACTCAATAGATTAAAAGCCACTTCCTGTAAGAGAAAGTGGTAGCGTATGCACACGAGTATTACGTTGCAGGCCTGGCACTGGTAGCATTTTCACCGAGTCCTTCTGAACTTGGATGAGTCTGTATCTCCGTTAGTTAAAGCGTGTGTGTTTCTGCGTGTGCACAGAATGCTTCGTAGGGCACTTTGTACAGTATGTGCGTCAGAAGTGAAGTGCCCTATAACTTTCATTCAATACAAGTGCACATGCCTTCTACATCCTTTGTGCCTGGGCTTTCATTCCAGACAAATATCCAGCAAGAGAACAGTGAGGCTGGAACACAGTCCCAGGTACAAACTGATGGTCAGCAAACGTCACAGTCTCCCCCTTCATCAGAACCTCCCACTGAAGAAAACAAAACCCCAGATGTCAAGAAAGTGAGTGACCCTTTAACTCTGTTGAAAATGTTATGCTCTACAGTGGTGGCTTTTAAAATGGTAACATATTCCAGGAAAAAGTAAGGAACTTGGTGCTTGGAACCTTTTTCATTTTTATACCTCTCTTATTGTGAAAAATAATGTGTATATCTCGATGATTTTTCACATAGAGTTTGTAGAAGAATTCCTGCAGGAAGTCTCTCTACTGCTTCCCTGTCTTTATGCCGTGTTGTACAGCTAATGTGTTTGGATTGCAGACGTTTCAATTTGTTTAACAGCTGTTAGAGGCCAAGTTTATTAGGCCTGCTGAGGGAAGTTGGGATCAGGAATTCATAAACGTAAGAGGAAATCTATGTGAAAAACATACACCTGCATGATGTTGCTAGTAGTTTGCCCTTTCATCTATGTAAGATGAGAAATGTTTTGGGTTAAAATCTTACCACTGTTAGCGTCACTAGTGAAGTGCTAAGCTATAGACGGGCGCTTCTGGAAAACCTGCAAATACGCCATATATCTGAGAAACGTCCTTCCTGTAGCTCAGTACTTACTGTCCATGAAATAGACTGTAAGGAGACTAGGATAGGAGGTGGAATCCCTGAAAGGAAAGTGCCTCACAAGTATATTTTGAAGATTCTGAAAGAACACAGACAATCTCTGCATGTTCTTCCTGTGACTATTTCTTTCATCACAGTGCTCGTTCATCAGAAGGAAGTCAGGAAAATTATCTTATTTTTCTTCTCTCCAACTCAGGCAAATGAGAAGAAAGGTGATCAGCCTCCAGATGCTAAAAAACCCAAGATAAAAGTGAAGAATGTGGACCTACCTATTGAAGCTAACTTGGTTTGGCAGTTAGGAAAAGAACTCCTCAATATGTATATTGAAACAGAGGTGAGTTAGAATGTGGTTTAGACTGCTGTCTTGATTGCAGTTATTAACCATTGATCTGCTTTTTAAGGCAACCTCTGACCTTTTACTGTAACCCTGGAATGTGGACTCAGATAATTTATAGTGAGCTAATATACAGTCCAGCTTTAACACATAACTGACAAATGTTAATCAGAAAGACTGAAGTGTTGTTTATAGCAATAGTATCAGAGCACAGATCCATGGAATGACATCACAGATTGGTTCAAGCTCTTGTAATCTAGAGAATTGCAACCGGCTTCTTCAGGTGAGTCCACTGCGTAGCAATGAGAATTCCAACAGTTAGGTGAGCCAAGGCCTCTGGGAGATTACTGTGTTTTACAGGAGCTGTGCTGTTTGAACAGAGGTGTTCTTCAATTAAAATATTTTCTGTGGTTATACAGGGAAAGATGATTATGCAAGATAAACTGGAGAAAGAAAGAAATGATGCCAAGAATGCAGTGGAGGAATATGTGTATGAGTTCAGGGACAAGTTGTTTGGACCATATGAAAAGTTTGTCTGTGAAAAGGTAGGTTATGGTTTCAGGAACTTCTCTGAAAATACTGGTACCGAATATCTATTTTGTATTCCTTGGTCAAGTTTTCTTATAGCCACCCTCAAAATAGCTGAAAACTGTAGCTCATTTGAATGGTGCCTGGGACTGATCCAGAACTAGGTTCAGGCTTAGCAAATAGTATATATCCCTGAAAATAAATTTTGTCACAAATGGAGTAAAGTTTTGTTTCCAAATAAAGTTGTTGACTAGAAGGGGAAGCTGTGTTGCCGTATCCATAACCAAAAACATGAATTAAAGCTGCATCCCAAGCATTGGCCTAATCAAAGACAAAAGGCTGTAAATGCTACCTGTGTTGTAATTGTGTGTGTGTGTTCCTCTGTTCAGAAGCTGGTGTGGTTTAAGTGACTTAATTAGGCAAAAGCTGCAGTAGAAAAGTAATTTTTATGTAAGGGGCTAAGAATTAATGTGTATATTTACCAGTGTCCTGTTACTGCAAGACAAACACAGTCAATTGGTGTGTATTTTGGTGTTTGACATGTTGATTTATATTGACACATAGGATCTGCAGGGATTCTCTGCGCTCCTAACAGAGACAGAAGGCTGGCTGTATGAAGAGGGTGAGGATGAAGCTAAGCAGGTGTACGTAGACAAATTAGAGGATTTAAAGGTAGGTCTGTTAGTATGCTCAAAATGTGAAATTTCCAAAATATCATGCAAAACAATGTTAATGAATCACATAACACATAGGAATTGCTTTTTCTAGAAATTAGGTACTCCAATTGAAATGCGCTATCAAGAAGCAGAAGAACGACCAAAGCTGTTAGAACAATTGGGACACAGGCTCCAGTATTATGCTACAATAGTTGAGGAATTCAGGAATAAAGTAAGTGGCCTCAAAGTACATTTCTTTTTACCACATGGTGTTTCACTGAGGCTCACCAGCTGGCAGAGGCTTCAAATTCACTCTCAGATGAGCTGCAATCTACTGTTATATGGGTCACAAATTTAACACTGCAAATGTTTCCCAGAACTCAAAAAAAAAAATCTTGCACAGTGTGTCCTATCTTCAGTTGCTTGATACTTCTGGATGTTTTCAGGCCAAAAAGGACATTCTTATAAAGAGTGAGGGTTAGACTGTGGTCTGATTCTTGACCTTTTAAAAGCTAGTCTGACTTTTTTTTAGAAGTGTGCTGCTCTTCCAGTTCTTTTGGGAACAAAAACTGTGCCATGGTGAGAAGCATTAGTGTAAAAGCCACTCAGGATAATAAAATTGGATGGTTTAGTTTATATCTGGGTGTTTGGGGTGTTTTTTTTACCATTGGTATTTGAAGATTACTTTTGTAATAAGCTTTCCTGCCTTTTGAAAGTTTACTGCTTGGGTTTCAACTTAATGACTTTTAATAGGGCAGCTCACAACACTCAAGCTAATTGTTTGAGATTGAGGCTTGCATCAGAGACAATTATGTCCTCACAGCTATAGATTACAATACTGTCATTAATTGAAGTCGTTCAGTAGTATTACAGTCTTGAAATAACTAGCATCATTGGAAATAGTGCATTGAAGACTTGAATCCATTATTTAGAATTCTTAACTAAAATCACAGGTTGTGTTGCTGGGTAGGTCCTTCTCCTGATATCAGTTAATTGTGTAACACTGGCATTGTAGGGAGTGCTCCTAAAGCTGAACAACTCTGATCCTTTCCCTTTCTTTGTACAGCAGAATCACACTGTCTAAACTACCCTGGGCCCATGTAAGACTCTCCAGGAGGGAGGGGATGTTTTTTTAATTAGTCCTGTTATATTTTGTGTGACCTGTTTGTGAAGCCTGTATTCCCTCTGAACTAGGTTTCTTGTTTGATTTATTGGGGGGGAAAAAAGCTTTATTTTGACATCCCCATTTCTTGTGTCATGCTCTAACAGATCTGGCTGGTTGCCAACTTCTGATTTTCAAAATAAACAGTAAAGATTATAAGTTGTAAATAATTGGGTTAGTCTTTTTGGCATAACTTGATGACAGTAAACTTGATATTATTAACTAATACAAAACATTTGTATTTGGGCAGGATGAGAAATACATCCATATTGATGAAATGGAAATGATGAAAGTAGAGAAGTGTGTTAGTGAAGTGGTAGAGTGGATGAATAATGCTGTGAGTGCACAGGCTAAGAAGAGCTTAGATCAGGATCCGGCTGTGCTTTCAAGTGAAATTAAGGCAAAGTTACAGGTAAGTACTGTAAGAAACTAATTTGAGAGGCTTGTGCTAAAGCTAGGCTGATACCTGTCCCCCTCCGTCTCCCCCCAATTTCATCTTACTGCTCCAGTGTTCTTAAAAGGTAGTTAGAAAGTATGGACAGAAGGACATGCAGTAGAAAGCAGAGGCGCTGTACTATACTGTAAAATTCTGTGGAGCTTATTGACATTTTATGTCTTTCAGCCACCTTAAAAACTCAAGTTGTTCTCCAGAGTTTCTGGTAGGCCCAGAATAGTCTTGAAAAAAAACCCATGCGAAACCCAAAATATTAAGTTGAAGATCTTTGCCTGCAGAACTTCAGAAAGTAGACCAGTTAATTTATTTCAGGGTAAAATAAGTACTCGTCAGTTTGGACTCGGGGGGGAAACAAATACAGAAGCAAGTTTCATACAGTCTTTTGGGCATAGGACTCTTCACGCTAGTGAAGCTGGTGGGTCCTTAATACATGTTCTGACTACATCTTTTCCCTTAGGAGTTAAACAATGTCTGTGAGCCTGTTGTGACACAACCAAAACCAAAAGTTGACTCTCCTAAGGAAGAAAACCCATTAAATGAACAGAGTGATTTTAAAACTGAAGACATGGGTGAAGATGACAAAAATTCTGAGATGCCTCAACAAAATGGTGAATGTCATCCGAGCGATCAAAACACCATGAGCATGGACTTGGACTAAACCACTGCACTTGCAGCAAGTTATTTCACCCCATGACAGAAGATATTTTTGCTGTTGTATGTGATTGGGGGGGTGGGAATGCATTGTTTTGGGAACTATTTATATTTTTTTCTTAAGACTTGTCTGGGATATGTTGTGTTATGGGAGGAAGAATAGTAATAGTGTTGGTCATGACTATCCTAAAAGGAAAATTGCCTTGGTAACTTTCAGATTCCTGTGGAATTGTGAGTTCATACTAAGCTTCTGTGCAGTATTTAACCATTTGCATCACTAAAGATGAAAAGAAGCCCTTGCTCTGAAATATACTGCTCCTTCAAAAGGTTGTAATCGAAACCTTCGTAGGCATTTGTAGATTCCAAGGTAGTTTTCTTTCGTCTGGACATCTATTGGGTATGTCAATAAAAAGCCAGTGTCTGTCCCGTTCATAAGGACTTTCCAGAAGAAATCCATCTATTCAAAGGTTTTTGATTATTGCAGTCCAAAGCACTTACCAGATAAGATGGTGAAATGTGTTAGTAGCATGCAGAAACGCTTACGTTTCATCTGTTGCTAAACAATACATTTTTCATGTGGGGTACATAAAATGAAGGAAATGCTAATTCTGTTAGTGTTATTGTGAAGCTTTCTAATGAGCTTTAAAATAAAGTTCATTTTACTGGTATCTCCTGACTTGTTGGGTTTACCTGTTTTCAGTACTTCTGGTGTAAGTGTTGCCCTTTTTCAGTTTGTGACAGGCTGTTGCTTTGTGTTCCTGTGTGCGAGAGTCGTAAAAAGGCTTAAAACTCTCATGCTTAGAACAGTTGTGCAGTGAGTTGAAGGTAACTCAGCTGCTTAACAAGTTATGCCTCTTTCTTTTCCATGCCCCAAGGGTTGTACACACCTGAAAACCTGGAAACTTCACAGGTGTTAAGGCATAGGACAATACTTGTAACACACAGAACCCTGTAGCTTAGAGATGGAGTCTTGCAGTTCAGAATAAAATGGTAAAACCTGATTGAATACTTAAGCCAGGCTCTGCTGCCTTTTGTTACAGACTAAACTGAAATGGTAAAATGAGATTTCAGCCCATTCTGCTGAGCAAGTGGCTCTGGTTGGGCCTATGTAAAGGTGTTAAAAATTAATCATTCCCCTCAAGTAAATCTCTAGTCTATTGAAGAAGCTTATTTTCAGGTACTTGGAGCAGGGGATGATGCTGAAAGATTGTTTGTATCCTCTGCTTTTGACATCAAATTACACCAGGGAATCAGGCACCTGAAGTACTGAGGGACTGATTTGTTTTTTTTTTTCTTGGAAGCCTGTTCCAAAGGGTGTTACCTCTCCTGACGCTCTGGAGCATAGACCTCATATATAAGCATGATGTGACAGCAGATGCTGGAAGATCAGTGTCACTGTAAATGCAAAGCAGTTTGGTTTTTTTTTTTTATTTAAAGAGTTAGTGTGTCTCCAGCAGTATTTTGTCTGCAACAACAAAGCCAAAAGGAGAAAAGAGAAATTAGTCCTGCTGGCGCTACTGAAGAGGGATTACAGGTGGGAGGACTGGTGCTTTCTAGGGCCAGGTAATCCTACTCACGGCTAGTGTATTTTCTTCTAGTTGGTGCTTTTAGCAGCACCCTAACTCTTCTCACAGCCAGGGGCAGGAGCAATACTTACAGTGTGTGCAGCTTCCCACAGTAGTGCCCAATTTTCTGCATTGACTGTAAGCAACTGGATTATCAAAATTCACATTCCTGTTACTGGCTGCTTTGAGCTGTCTGCTCTTTACCATTAGACAGTTGTGTGCAGTAGGCAACACTAAGAGTACTTTGATTGTTCCCCATCCTTCTCCCAGAGCTAAAGAGTAGGAAGTTAGACCAGACTTCATGTTTGGAGTGTGCAAGTGTACTTCTGTGTTGCTATTGGTAAGAGTGGTAGCATCAAGGGTTAACTTTTTGTAACACACTGCTGCTTGCTTAGATTGCTGCTGAAATGGAAGTTATGGTTCTAGCACTGTAAAAGGTAACAACCTTACACTGCAAAATCAGTAGGATGCCATAGGAGGAAGCTTACCCTGATCAGAGGAAAGCTTTGTAGAGATATTTAAAGCAGAATTCTGTCAGGATATCTACTCCTGGACCTGGATCTACAAAAAAGAAGCTTTGCTCTTGCTGGAGTGATGGATGTGTTCAGCTACCTCTACAAAAGGTACTGCTCTAATTTTCCTCTGATAAACCTTCATAAAAGAAGTCTGCATGGAGAATAGACAAATCTGGGTGGTTTAGGGTTTTGGGGGGGTTTGTTCTGGGGTTGGTTTTGTTTGTTTTTCCCAGATTTCTGGAACATTAACTCTTTCATAGCAGCTAATGGTGTGGTAAATGATTGATCTCTTATGAAGTGGCTTATTTAAATTCTTACAGTGCTTGTGCTTTAACCTGAAAGGGGGGAAAATGAAAGCAGAAATCAGCAATTCAGCTTTTCCTCCTCTCCCCTCCCCCCAATTTAATGAATTTCTTGCATTCTAATTTACCTTTTACCAGACACATGAAAATCACGTATATGTTTCCACTTTGATCTCAGCATCGGTCACAAGGAGGTGAGGATGTTCAGGATGGCAGTTTCCTTCATGCTGCCCCGTAGCAGAATGCTCAGTGGCGCACGGCATGGATTGCTGGCCCCTTTAATCTTACAGGCATGGGGCTGTAGTTGCCTCACTGTGTTACTGACTAAACACTGCACAAAGGGTTGAATCTTTTTTTTCTTCCAAAAAAACAGAACTTGATTAAAGCAAGCTTTTGAAATCCTTTTGATGGAGTATTTTGGATAACGTGTGTTAAGTTGTTACATTACTTTAAAATGTGCTTCTCTAAATTCCCCATTTTACCTAAGTCTTTACAACTGTTTTGCTATAGTGGCTTTACTAATAGGGAGAACTTACATCAGTATTCAGTGTGGTTTTATTTTTGAGGTATGGTTTTCTCAAGCTGTATTCTGAGATTCTTTGGTCTCCACTTCTTTCTAAGATCCTGGGAAAGTGTCTAATAAATACAAACATTTATTTCTTACCCAGAAATCTGTGTGAAGTATGCAAGGAGGTCAAATCCATGCTAAAAAATGTTCAAGCATGTGAGTGGAAAATGCTCAAAAAGCACTTACTTAGGCTGCCTAACTGGGTCATTATTAACCTTAGTTACACATATAAATATTCCTTAACTGCCATTGTCTCCCTGACATAAGACTTGTGAATTAACTCTGTCTTTAAAATAAAGTTTATAAGCCCGCAACACATTGAATTGCCTAAAATTCAATCTTCCTGTAATTCTGAATCTGAGATGATTCAAACTTATGTAAAATACATGAGACTTACCAGAACTGTTGTATTTTACTTTGCTGTTATGGGGTTTTTTTGAAAGGTTAAGTGGAACTAAAAATTGTGAAATGATGTACAGTCTGAGAAATTATTTTGCAAAACGAAATTTTTAAGTATTTTAAGCCACTAAGAGCTTAGAACCACAAAAGGATAAGGACAAAATAAATAATAAAAAAGGTAAAATCTTAAATTTATCTACTATATAACCTCTCTCACAAAGGTTTGATCTAGAATGTTTTGATGGACTAACAGTGCATAGGCTGACTAAAGTTCAAATTATGCATTTTAACACTTGGTCAGGTATGTTGCTTCTCAGTGAAATGTTCCGTTTATTATTTACTGCTTCTCCCATTTTTGCGATAGGTTTTTACTTTCTTCATGGATGTACGTGGTGAAAATGATGGAGCCAAAATAAGATAATCTCTCTGGAACAGCAAATACATTTGCTGCATATATAATGAAGTTTTCATTTATCAGATGGTAGTCTAATACATCGCATGCTGAATGAATTTCATCCTTGTGTTCCGTAGCCGGTTGTAGGGCATGTCTTTGCATTTCCTAAGTGCACCATCTTGTTTCCGTCACATTTTTCACTGGAGGAGCTCAAGTGCAGGTACAGGAGACCTTGCCCATCGCACAAAGAAAAGCTGCTGCCTGTGCACAGCCCTCCGCCACAGGCTTCCCCCGAGCGAGTTGAGGACTTGCAGGACGGAAGACTCTCCTTCTAGCCCTGGGTGAACGGGTGGGATTCTTGTGGGCCTTACCAGTATTTCATAGGGACCCCAGGGGTGTTTCCAGGAGGGAGGGGTGGAAACCCCCCAAGGCTCAGCCTGGCTGAAGGGGCCGGGGGGGAGGGAGGAAGGCAGGTAACTGTGTGAAGAGGGGCACAAGGAGGGCTCATCCCAAAGCATAGGGTAATACGAAGTTGTAAAGCTGGTAGGAAGTCTTTGGTTAACTTGTGGGGAGAGGAGGAGCGGACAGCAGGGTCACAGCACATGCATCACTGAAAGCTCAAACAGAAAAAAGTGTCACTGTTTTAAATAAACACGCTGTAAAGGAAGGAGGGACTCTGGAAGCATTGCTATGACTGATCTGGCTCTTTACTCGTGTGATTTAGGACTACTGGTTCTCTTAATTCTGTAGATGAGGATACTGGACTGGCAGGTGAGTTACTACAGAGTGGAGGTTTTAAATTCTCCATTACAGCTGAGCACCTGATTGCCATGGTATCTACTGCTCTGGTACAGATAATGTTTGTGTCCTACGCATAGATTTCTGTATTTTGTATCTCCCCATGATTAAGCCATAGCACAGCTCTTGGAAAAAAATATTCCAGAAATACATGTTTATGTAATCTTCCAAGTGAGATGTTCTTTATTCCATGGACCTTGATCAATCCCCCAAACTGGTATTGATTTCAGTGGATGTTAATTCAGATAGTTTTCAGCTGACTTTCAAAGTGGTGAAGGAGACAAAACAGCATAGAAGAAAACAGGATTTAAGCATAAAATTTCCACAGTTATGCTTTTTTAACAAAAAAAAAAAACCCAACAGGCATAATAAAACCTTGTAACATCTGCATTTTCAGATTTTTGAAGTGTCTTAAAAGCTGGCCTCTAGTTCTTCTGGCCGAAGGAAGTAAATTTTAAATATTGTTTGACCATGATGTTCTTCCTTGGAATGTAAGATGCATGTGGGAAAACAGAAGTCCAAAGGCGTTCCCTGTGGAATGAAGAAACCTCATCCTGTCACTCAAATGTAGCCCCTAGTGATTTAAAATACAGATGAAGGTGCAAGACAGAAACGTATAGGTCTAAGCACTAACTGCAGTCTGTGAATCTATGCCATAGGGGCTCGCCCACCCATGGCTCCAGCAGTAGGGTGATCAGGAAAGGCCACGTTGGCTTCCTGCAGGTATTTCTTCCCCGTGCATCTGCTTTATGCCACTTGTGTGCTTAGCCATTAGTGTTACTTACCCATGTGTTCGACTCCAGAGATGAGCTGTGCCAGCTACAGCTGAGGACAGCAGGGCTCTGCCGTCCTCCATCACCTCTGATCTATCAAAGCAGAGGCAGAGCAGCACATAGACGCCCAACATGCCTACTAGGAAACCTGTGACAGGAACTGAGGCTCCGGGAAGGATCAGACACATCCAAATGGTGCTGAAGTAGAAATGGCACCGTGAAACGGCACTGACTTGAAGTGATCGCTGCCGGCGACCTCTGGACCACGCAGAGGGCAGAGCTGAGGTTTCCCGTGCTGCTGTGGGAGGACGGTAACTGAGGAACCGCATCGCATTGCCATTGAAAAGCAGCTGGCTACAGGCCTGTGTACTTCGCGGGTACTTCCACAGCCCAAACTGAGCTACGTAAGACCATACTTACAACTGTACCCAATACCTATCTACAGCCAAATACAGAATAATCCTGTAAAATCCCATACAATTTGCAGTAATACAGATATAGGTCAACGGAGAAGAATGTGTTGCTGAATGATGCAGCAAAGAGGCCCCGCTTTGCGCACAAAGCCTAACAAATGAAAACAGTAAGTGCCTCAGTAATGCTGTTTCAGTACAACGAAGTGTTGAAATAGTTTTCGTACAGAGTGTGAAACAGACCCCTGTGGGTAAACAGCTCCCACTAAACTGCAAGGACTGAGCGTCGCAGGATGCTGTGCCAAAATCCTCGCTGAGATTTTGCTCAGTCCTTACCTCCTACTGAATTCAAAGTAGATTTGTCAGCGTTTAGCCAATGGGCCATTAAATTGTTTTACTTGAAATGCTACACAGGGGCAAACTTAGCTGTGCTGAAAACAAGCCACGGCAATACCAAGGACAGATTTATGAGCACGTACAAGAGGAGTAAAGAGATTAATGGGGGGAGGAGAGAGGATTTGGTTTGTGGTTTGTTGTTTGTTTGTTCTTTGGTTGTTTTTTTTTTTAATATAGCCACAAATCATAGGCAGGACTTTGCTCATTATTTTCTCTTACTGTGTTTGCTCAGAAGCACACACATACATACAACCCCTCAAACAGTTTATCTAGGTAGGAACAATCCGTATCACGTACGTTGTGGTGGCTCCTGCTTTGGATTTCCAAGGGCATAATCCTTGGTGCTGTTGGCACACCCATCACCATCGGCCGTGCGGAGAGCTGAGCTGAGCTGCCGCCGTGCTCCGGACCGAGACGGACATCCAGGCCGGTTGTGTGATTAACCGGTAATTTACAGTCTGTGGCAATACAGCACGGGCTGTTTTAACGGCCATACACTGCATCGTGTGGGGGCCTATAACAAACCCGAAGAGGGGAATGCACGTCTGCAGCAGCTCGGCAGAGGGAACGTGCTTTTCGTCCCTCCTCTTCACGCACGGTTTGCCTGGAGCTGCGCCAGCGGTGCCGAGCTCGGCTCTGCTTGGCGTGCACGTGCCGGCGGGCAAGCTTACAGGTGCAAAGCCAAGCAGGCTCTGGGATTAGAAAGAACCCTCAGAAAAACAAACGGTGATGGCAAAAACAGTTGTCAGTAACGGTGGAACGTGAGTCTGTTGGGGGGAGGAGCATACAGGGGATGAAATTACAGTTAGAAACGGCAATCCCAAACCTTCCTCCACTGTTCGTCTTCTGCCTACAACGTATTTACTTACTAGTGTCCTGTAACACACCAGCTTTTTATTATTCACCTCAAGTATTCTCTGGGTGTTTGTCTTCTGAGCAAATGACTGCTTTCATTCAAAACTTTAACATAAAGAAAGGGATCAATAAAATAGCCACATGTAACGAAAAGAAACCAACCCCCAAACAGTTAAAAAAGACTAGAGCAAGCCCTGCTATCAGGGAGAATTGGAGCTGTCCTGCAATCACCACGTTATGCCAGGCCCAGAGGTCCTGCAGAATTTACCCCACAGGAGAGGCATGCTGTGCCGTCACTAGTTTAAGGGATTTGTTTTAAAATGCCGAAGAATCAATAATCTTGCATCTACATGCTCACGGTTTAAAAGCGGAGGGAGAGGGAAGATTAGTTATGACTGCAAACTGAGAAACAACTGTCGCGAACGAGGTTTTGTTACATGGCTCTGGTTTACCAGCAATTTAGGTTTTATTAATCTTTTTGAGACAGATCACAAGATCAGGTTGTATAATTTTAACAGTACTTAATCGTCAGCCAATTTAACAGAGCGATTCGATGGAATTTGTTACAATCACGCATGGCTTATCCTGAAATCTCAGAGTGGCCCGAAGGGCTGCGCCACCTACCACAACAACCAATTCACGGTGTTCCAAAACCACGTAAGCACAGTCTTTTTAAAAAAAAAAAAAACAAACCAACAGATTATTTTAAAAACCACCCCATAGAGCACAGAGCTGTGACACGGTGCTGGGACGCGCATGACATCCCGGTGTTAACTCCTGCCTTGAGGCCCACTGGAAATGAGAGCCGCTGCTCCAGGTCCCAGCCCAGCCGTGCAAGCCTGTAGAAATACCGCTCGGGTACCGCTTGCGGCTGCAGCTTGGAAAGCAAAAGGAAGAAAAATGTCTGTGCATTCACTGTAAGATGGCTTAAATGCAAAAGAATTTAAGAATTACTTAAATTACACAATTCAGAATTACTTTTCTGTAATGAATGAGGTTAAATGAATAAAATACATCATGTTGACGCAGCAAGATGCCCCCCTGTTGCTGTGTTGAAATTATGGTAATAACCCCCACACCTTTGCCATTTCCTGAAGCAGTTCTAATGTACTGGTAGGCATTTATTACAGCTGCCCCGTCACAGCCTCACAAGGCCGCTGTTGGTACTGGATATCACCACTGATGGCTTTCAGCACAGCTAGTCAAAGAAAGATGGAGGCATTTTACACTGGAATTCTTGAGTCTACTGAAATGCAAAGCAGGCTGCTGAATGATGGCTTTTACTAAGGTTTCACTTTGGGGCAACTCCTTAGTAATGAAGGCCAGCAAGTCTCTAAAAGAGGCTGTTTCAGCACTTTCAGAACAAAACCAGTTTTGTTTTCCTTTAGAAAAATGATGTTTATAATCTGTAAGAGGAGCGTCCCAGAATAGCCAGCAGCTAATCACAAGCTTTTTCTTTCCCATTCAGTCCCATTCCCAACATTGCCCAGTTTGTTGAAGACATTTGCTTCCAAAAAATTCATATCTAAGCAAGTAAAGGGTTAAAAATTGAAGAAGAATTTAGAGAAGTTAGATGTTGCACATACTAAGAAAACCAAATATGTACACAATGGCTAGGATTGGGATGACTGTCCTTGAGCTTGTTAGAAGCAATGACTTAGAGAACTTTTAATCAGGAGCTGACTGTCCTTGAAGGTGAAACATCCTGGAAAATATGTCAGCTATACATACTCTAAATTATCATGTTTATACTTAATTTTAGATAGTTAGCTAAACTGCGTCCTTCAGCAAACTACCCTCATTATAATACTAAAAATCACACCCACTTGGCAGGAGACCCTGGCCCGGGCAGAGACCCTCACTCATAGAGCACGTGGAATAACAATAGAGACTGTGTAACCATATGGACATCACCAACCGATCAGTATTACCGGGAAGACTGTGAAAACCTACCAACTGATGATAATGTATATAAAAGGAACTCTGGAGACTACCCAGGTGCGCTGGCTTTGTGGAGTTACCACCTTGCACCCAAATTTGCGCAACTCTGCCATAAACATTATCTCGTCTCTGTGTGTGAAACTGGCTCTTTGCACAGCAGGTACCGAAACCCACTTTCGGGACAACAAAATGACCATTTTATGATGATGGCAAAAACTTCTTCTGTGGGAAGATGCCTGCTGGTGCCTCTTGGGGGCTCTGAAGGGAATCCTGGACCTTCTAAAGGAAGAGTAAACCCTTCAGGTCAGCAGAAGTGACAAACATGCTTCCTTTCCACATTTTAGATCCAACCTTGGTCATTGCCACCACGATTTGGCTACCCAGCAAAAGGCAGCTGGATGCTTCTCTGACCCCTGGCAAATGCAGCTTTACACAGATTGCCACCCCCCACCCCACCCCCAGTGAATGGTCCAAGACTGTGTTTAGAGGACAATAAAACATCGCGGCACTTCTGCGAAGACATACAGACGTATCGGGCTCCCTGAGCGGATTAATTAAGCTGAACTCAACGAAATTGTTCCCAGTTCCCAAAGTCAGACCACGGCCAAGCAACTGGGTTTTTTTCCAGGAGGGCAGAGAGGGTGGGCAGCTAGTGTAACACCACTTCCTCTGTGGAAAGGTCCCCAAGGATTTGTGTATCTTGGGCACAATTTCGGTTTCAAGCCCAGACAGCAGATTCAAGTGATGGCAAAGTGATTTTTCCTATGTTTTATTTCTTACCAAGATCTAAACACTGAGTTTGGGCTTTCTTTTAAAACAATTTTCCTAGTATTTTATCCTTATAGATCATCTCTTTTAGATGCAGTCTTTCTACTTGCAAAGCACACATTTATTCTTCTGTCCCACCTGACAGCCACAGTATACCTAGAAGCACATTCAGGACACTGCTCAGGATGTCTTTGATTTATCAACATACTTTTCCAAAATTAGAAAGAGATGTGGTTAGTTCAAATAATCAAACACGGGCAAATTTACCCACTGGTCTCCAAAAGGATGGAATAGTAATAATTTTCCGCTCTGGAATTACTATTCCTCTTGGAAACTACAGAACCCTTCATCGATGTACGTGGTCCTGTGCTTAGCGCAATAGGCTCCGGCTTCCGTGCGATGCTGTATTACAAATAGCACCGGCATGTTGTCTAAGGTGTAGCAGAGCAAGGGCACATAGAACTTATTTTTTCGAGCACCATCTGACTTGCACACGCTCTGCGGGTGTGCAGACCCAGTCACGGACAGCCTGAGCCTGCTCGCACAGGCTGGGCAGCTCCCTCTGCTTGCGCTACAGCTCTGCTTGACTTTATTTTTGCTCTTTTCTTTCCAGAAGCTGTAGTACGTGTTCCTTTCAACGGCATACGAATCTGACTAATCCCTCAGGAATGTCTCATGGGAGGAACTTCCCACAGAAAAGCACGGTTACTTGCAGCGTAAACTCCCACCCAATGCATCTGGTGCTGGGACAAGGCTCACGCAGTATCAGGGAAGACCTTACTTGCTCCTGTTCACCTCTGCATAGGTGCAGTCACAGATCTCATCACATTTTCCTTCTGCAGGGCAAAAAAAAAGCCCAGTCCACTCTCACTTATGTCCTTTAAATGTTTTCCAGTCTTCCAGAAATTTGCAAACTGCTTACCCCTCTTCATGTAGCCATATGTTTGCCTTACGGCCCAGCCCTGGTAATGCTGCTCCGTTTAGGGTTAAACACGACACACCGCCCTTTAAGGAGTCCGTAGCTTCACTATGCAAGCCTGATTGCTTTGTATAAAGGATGCGCGCTTTGCTAACTTGGAGAAGGAGCTAAAGGCTGATAAAAGCAGACATCCTGCCCCAGAAGGCTCCGAAGGCCGGGTGGTTGGTGGTTGCCAAAGAAGGACGAGCTAAGGGAAAGGCGAAGGTGGCAGAGGGAGATCCCGACCTCCGACTCCATTCCAGGCTGGGCAGAAACTGCTGTGAGGCTGAAAGTTTAGAGGTAAGGAAGAGCTCCAGCCAAGCTCCCATCGAAAACAGTTTGTGTTTTTGCGAAGCATTTATTTATAGAAGCGATTTCTCTCTGGGGTTTGTATGCGCAAAGCGATCGCAGTAATAAGAGCCGTGAGCTGCAGCGCTGCGGTCTGGGGTGTCTAACTGTACCCGAAGCAATGCAGTGGAGCAGTGGTCCTGAGCTCACGTTCGGCAGAGACACCCGTGACTCGCTTCCTACACCGGCAGCCGGGACACCATTAGCTGGCGGGAGCCACTCGCCCTCCGCCCCCAGCTCTGCGCCGGCACACCGCGGCAAGGGCTCCCACAGCCCCTTACCCGGGCAGGTCGGGGACCCACGGCCAGACCGCCCAGCCCCCTCCACCTGGCACAGGCAGGTCGTGCTTCTTAATGAACACAAAGGCTTTTACTCCCTGGTGGAGTCCGAACACCGTCTGGTCCCCTCTGGCTCTCCTTGGAGGGGCTGCCAGGGCCAGCCGCCCTCTCCTTCCCCTTGAGGCTTCCCCCTGCCCCTTCCTCTCCTTAGCCTGCAGCTCAGCATGAGGAGCGCCAGCGGTGCACCCTGGAGAAACACGGAAACCACCCCTCAGCTGGGAGGGGTCCAAGCCCCCGCAGTACCGGCCACTTTTTGTGAATTCAGCGTTTATGATCCCAAGTCACCACGTTTTTCTCTTTTTTAATTTTAGAAGTAGTTAACTCCTCTCCTTTTTATCAGCTCGATGTATTCCTCCCCCCGTACCCATAAGATTTCCTAATCCTCGATGCCACTTACTGAGTTTCCCACTCACTGACACAGAGCTCTTTTGCTCTTCCCTAACAGGTGAACACAACCCCGCGGGGGGGGGGGGGGGGGGGGGGGGGGGGGGGGGGGGGGGGGGGGGGGGGG
>JAVKLA010000026.1:4187671-4256697 GCA_034782735.1 Sagittarius serpentarius
TTTTCCTTCTCAAATCTGTTATCCCAGAGGTGCTACCACCGTCGCTGATGGGCTCGGCCTTGGCCAGCGGCGGGTCCGTCTTAAAGCCGGCTGGCATTGGCTATATTGAGCACAGGGGAAACTTCTAGCCACTTTTAAAGAAGCTGCCCCTGTGGACCCCCGCTACCAAAACCTTGCCACGTAAACCCGTTACAATGGAGCAACCAGGATGGGTATTCTTAACCAGAGCTAGACTGCGTGGGGAACATCAGTTATCCTGCAGACAGAGCAGGATAATATAGGACAAAAAGAAGAAAATTAAACGCAGTGAAAATTCTCAATAATTTTGTCAGCGTCCAAACTGAGCATCATTAAAGACCTTCATTTCTCACCTGGTTTTGCATTGTATTTGAAACATAAATGCTTACCTCTGCAGAGGACATGAGCCAAATATTGACACAGCCTTAAAAAAAAAAAAAAAAGCCAAAATATGTTTTGCAAGAAGACTGTACGCACAGACTCGCTTTCCCCCCTCAGCTCCTGGTCTCAAATAAGGATGTGGGGATTTGGCACAAACATAGCGGGGCAGCATTTTGCAGATGGCTAGTTTATGCTGTAGATATTGGTTACCAAAGGACCAGTGATTAAGCCAGCGAGAGCCGAAGGCACACATCGGCTTTGCAAAGCTGCTCAGCAATTTACAAAAAACTGAACCCAGAGCACCAACAAAAGTAACAAATACATAAGAATTGCCAGGTCCCAACCAACCAGCAGAGCCAGCCCCAGCCTTTTGCATTCAGACTAAGGCAGCAAATGCCACATTCACAGTTAATTCACGGGAAGGCCTAATCCTGCAGCGCTGGAGCCCAGGACTATGCCATGTCCCCCGTGGCGGGCATGCGGAGCCCCCGGCCCTTCCTCAGCTTGACCAACGTGGCGGCAGGGCCTCCGCCATCCGAGGCACCTCTTCCCCATGCCGCGGGGTCTGCATGGACTGGCCAGGCATGCAACGCCTCGGGGGAGAAGAAGGGTCTCTGCGTGCATCAGAGGGGAATTTCCCACCCCGCCCCGCCCCGCCCCGCCCCGGGGAGCGCTGGGGGTTGGTGCAAGGAAGAGCTGATGGAGGGAGGCTGGCTCAGGTGCACCAGACAAGGCTTCCTACTCCCTTGCTCAGCCTGAGCACCGTACACCCGGCTTGTTCTGCCAGGCAGCGATAAAAGGGGCAGGATACCCATTTTGCTGGCTCTAACAACCACGGGATAGTTCTTTCTCAGAAGATGCTCCAACAAGCATTTGGAGCTATCTCCTCAGACCACATCTGCAAAAGGAAAATGCTGAAGTTTAGCTGTTTTAAGCCTACTCTTGCTTTTGACTGCAAGAGGAAGCCCAGTGAGGAACGTCTTCCTGACTAGGTTCGTCCTGCCAGACATCCCTGGGAAACGGTGGTAGCGGCTCTTCTACGCTCGCACAGCAGAAACAAACAGGAGATGGCTTAGTACTCCGCGTTGCTGTGGTCAGTGAACTAAGGATGCAACATCTCTGCTCTCTGGTTAGATTAGAATGAATCTCTAACAGTTCCTTATATGCACAACCTCTGGCTTCCTGAGAACAAGGTGAACGGCAGGTGTTGGAGGTTTCACTTCAGCACAAACCCCTCAAACGTCTTCTTTCAGTCTCTAATCTGCAAATTAGACAATTTAGTGGTGAATGCTGGGTATGTTCATGTGGCCATAATCCACTGAGAATGCCTTACTCAGATCATGAGCTGTTATTTCAATGCTAATGCCAGCACTCAGGTCATCTAATGCATCATTAGGTACAGCTTGACCCTACCAGTATCTTTAAACATTACCTGTCAGCAAAATCCAGCTTCATTAAAGTGTCTGCTAAAACATCCTCATTACTCCGTTACTGTAGCTCCACAATAGCATGTTCATGCATGGCAAGGTTTATTGCTTTATCACCCCACTAACCCAGCCTTTTGTTTGGCAAAGGTCCTACCCCACACTTGTTTACAAACAAATAATACTAAGCTTCCCAGGAGCTATACTACAGCTTAATATGGGCAGTTATTTGTAGGTAGTCATTATGTGTCCTCGTAGTACTTGGTAATAAACTGTGAAACATCATGTGCAAAATTAACTGGAACATCGCTTGTTAATTATAAAAGGTGCCCTGAAGTACACATTTCATTTAGCAAAACGATTAGTTACAAATATTTTACTGCAACAGCAGGCTGTTTGGTACGCTACACAGTAGTTAACAGGGACATTTTGTCGCACTGGGTCCAACCCTGTTTTTCGTGACTGACTCGGAAGGGAGCAGGATTAAACCTGTTCACCCAGTGCTTTCCTCAGGCGAACGGTCCCTAGCTCCCACAGCAGAAGGCAAAATGCCTTTCTCTGGGGGACGTAACACACTTCCCCCACCCCCAGTGTAAAGCAGGGAACGGCTAGGTGTGAGGAAGCATCGGGGTCCCTGGCTAAGCTGGTGCTGGTGACTGCATGGCATTGCCAATCAGTGTCATCTCCCTTTTGTACTGGACATTTTTTAGTGCCAAGTGTATGTCCTCAACAGGCAGTAGCCGCATTTGACGTTCACTCACCATCAAGGGCAGGTTGCGCCCATATACTACCATTTATGTCTGACTTCAAGCCGAATAAACACCCAAGCACGTCGGGGGCAGCGGGTAGCGTAATAAAATTAAGATCGTAATGAAGAGAGGCAAAGTGACCTACTTAACGACACGGTTTTGTACATCCAGCGGACATTGTGGAGAAACATCACGTGAGACTGATGTCAAGGCCAGAGGAATCCAACAGCACAAGCAGGAACCACTCATCTTCTTCCCAGGAGGAGTCTGCCGTACCGTGTCACGACAGTGAAATTCAGCACCTGCTTAGGATTCTCCTTGATGAACTTCTCCTAAAAAAACCAAGCAAGGACGGTGCCGTCCCCACGCTCCACGAGGAGATAAGGTGCTGCTGTCAGGTCTGGTCTCTGTGCACGGCTGCCCTCTGACGCTTCCAAGGACCTCAGACACCTTGCAGAGATCGAAGGCGAATATTATGTGACCCCTCACCAGACTGAGCGCAGTGTAGATTGCACCCTATTAAATATAATGGAGAATGGAGAGCCACCAAATCCCACTCAGGATGAGCCCCTTGCTCGTCACCTATAGCGCTGACAAATGGATTATCCCACAACACCCTTTTTTGACGGTGGGGCTGACCCTTGCCTCATGTCTTCGCAAGGTATGGCTGCATTTGGGAGCGGCGTGGTGAGGCTCGGGTGGGTTTCGGAAGAGTGTCCAGCACGTGCTTACTGCTGTGCAGGGCGAGGAGCAGGGACAGCGGTGTGGAGGCTGCCTTGGGTCAGTTTGAGCAGGATTAGGGCATTAGGACCGTTTTTCCAAACTTCTTGCTCAGTTTGTACAAAATCGAAGAAGGAAGCTTGGATCCCGTAACAAGCAAACTGTCATCTAAAATAGAACAAAATAGAGCATTTTACAGAAGAACTGTAATGTGAAAATCTGAATCCCATTTAATACTTCCTCTCTTTAATATACTGTAAACCGTGACTTAGATCCTGTTGATCAGCTTCTGAGGCTGCAGTTCTTACTCCTTTTTTTGGCCAAAAGACTCGTTCTCCAAGTGAGAAAAACAAATTAGAAGACCCCAAAGCTGTCCCCCATGCACACTCACCCACTGACTTCTTCCTGTTGCAACGGAGACTTTTTTCATGAAAAGTTTTTCAACTTGCTCATGGCTCTCAAAAGTGTGTATGACACGACTTGAGACAAACATGTTATGCGAAGGGTATACTGAATTAGTATGCTTTATTTTCGTAACAGATTTTTACTCAGCTGGAGATAATAGCATTTTGCAGTCTTGGCTTCCATACTGGTTTCTGGACAAGTATCAGAATTTCAGGAATAACTTTTTTCCCAAATATGGATCAGATTAATTCAATTATGGGTTCCTTTTACATAAAAAATGCTAAAGTCATCATGACTGAGCAAAAATGAATGTGGCCCAAATATTGTTCAGTTCTGTTTGCAGGGCTGTCCTGCAGCCCCACAGTTTTCACTTAAGGCAAACGATCCTCCCTCACTCCCTCTTTCCATAACCACTCTGGACCCAAGGAGAAACTATATATTTAAAATACAGCTTTTCCATATTACATCTTTTTTAATTTCTCATATTCTGGGTTTTAGAATATTCTCGGAAATTCAATGACTACAACAGCACAGAGGCTGTTGAAGGATCTCCTGTCTGCAGGATTAGGTCTGTAGAGCAGAGCTATGCTTTAGCAAAACATGGTCTTGCTTTTCAGGCTTTTTGAAATTGTAGTTCATGTACTGTGCTATGTGGACTCGTGCACTTCTTCATTACCCGCCTGAAATTCTCTACATGCGGTGATTTACAGCCCTTCTTTTCCATCTCCTGGGAGTGGAAGAAACGACATAACATTGCTAAGAAAGATTATATTTGGTTTGCTTAAAGACCATTCATTTATCGAGTGTGTTAATGTGAGCCTACACTTCTGGACAACTTTGTCTAGAAATACAATAATTTTCTTAAATCCAGCACGAGTTCATTATTCTAGTAGTTGAGAAACTCTAGCTTTGCATTAGCACCTTGGGATGGATCCTGTCACCTGACTCCAGCAAATCACAACAACTGGGCTTAAATCTCTTGTGCTTTTTGCAGCCTGGCTATACTATTTAATAAAATGAAAACCTGTTTGGCTACTTTTTAGTCATCCGGATGCAGTGATATAATTATTGTTAAATAATGAAAGAAAACAAAAGCCAGGAAATAAGCCCAGGGCTTTCTCTGCACTACAAAACAAATTACGGATAATTTCAGGCTCCTTAGAAATATATTGTTGAGAAAAGCATAGTTTGCATCTTGTGAAAAGTCTACGTAAGCATGGAAGAGTGCTTTAAAAATGTTGTGGATCAGGTTAAATTATGGCTCTTGTGCGTACCAAGTACAACTCTGGGACAATTTTTCCTGGATACCCAAAAGTGGTCCTCTTGCCACCTCCAGAACAGAGACCTCCATCACTCCCTTCTGATGGGCCAGAGTGGATCTACCTGAATGGCGCTCAGGCCTGGAGGATCAAGATTTTTGCTACAGAGTTGGATTGACATCCTGATCATCCGTTCCCTGGTCTTGAGAAAGGTATACCCTGTTTGGGCAGCCTGTCTGAACAGCAGAGGATGGCAAAGGGGACCGGGACGGAGGCGGCTGGTGGTGTTTGCCACCTGCCTGGGCAGTGGATGGGGTGGCAAGACAGAAATTCCCCTGAAGCCTCGTCAGAGTTGGATATCCCCTTTGGCCTCTCGGGGCTTGGGAGGTGAAGGTGGAGAGCAGCTTTCAGGCAGCGGCTGGCAGGTAAGCCATGGCCCCAGGCATCTGGGAGTGCAGACCAGTGCCCCCGCTGCAGCCCCGGCTCCACTGCGGGCCCCCGCCCCCCCGCCTTTGAAAATGTGGAAATGTGCTTGCTGGGAGACTCTAACCTGAGAGCGGCCAAGTCCTTCACGCTTTTCCTCTCTCCTGCCATCTCTGAATCTTGCTGTCTGATTTGGGCTGATTTTCTTCCTTCTTGCACATCTCCCCTGGCCTCAGACACCTCCTCTTCCCTGGCTGCTTGGGCTTGTTCCTTTCCCTGATCCCTCTGTTCCACTTTTTCCCCATGCAGGCCATTTCCCCCCTCTTCTCTTTCCTGAGGGTCAGCCTGTTGCGGACGGAGTCCAGCCCACAGAGCAATTCCTATGGAAAAAGTGGTGAAGCCAGGTGAGTGCTGCGTCCCCTTCCCACAGCCCTGCCCTCTGCCCAACCCGTGTCGCCTCCTCACACAGCCCTTGTCTCCTCCTTTCTTTGCCGTCCCTCGTGGCCATCAGGGCAGTCTGAGCCACGACTCAGCGGGCCAGTTTCGGGAGGTGCGATCACATCAGGTCATCTAGAAACCAGGACTGCCTGTTTATTATCTAACGGGTCGCAGCGCTATTCCCAGGACTTGTACCCAGCCGGCCGGGAAGCTTTGCACTGCTGGCAGGCTGCTTCGTCTGCAGAGCCCCTCTCCTTCTGCAGCTGGACCCTTGACTCCATGGCAAGAAACTTCCAACCCGAAAAACCTGCTCTTTTCATTACTGCCAAAACGCCCGTGCTGGATCAGCATCCTGAGCTGGAGCACAGCCGGGAGCACAGGCAGAGGCCTCGGTCGCCCCTGCTCCCCACCACCCGCGGCCTCGGCAAGCACCTCCCGGCACGACTCTAGCCTCTCACCTCATGAACAGCAGCAGCAGAAGGGACGTATTTAGCTTCCTGACGACAAACATTTTGGAGGGTGAGCAAAGGAATAGCGCTGCCTCTTTCGCTGTGCCGCGGGCCCCTTTGTGCAGGCTGCCCAACCTACAGCTGCCTTTCTAAGCGGGCGCCAGTTTCCTCCTCTTCCCCTTCTCACAGCTCTTGGCTCCTTCCCTGTTACAAGCTCCCAGAAGCAGCCGGAGGCTAATCCCGGAGCACAGATCCCTTTTCCCTTCCTCTTCCTAAGCTGCTTCCTCCTCCAGAGCCATCACGCTGAAGGAGAGCAAGTTTATCACCAGCAAAACGCTCATGCCGCCAGTAGCCACCGGCTGGGCAACTGGTCTGTGCTGGGGAGCCTTTCCTCCCTCCACCTAAACCTCGCGCTGGGTGAGGAGACCCGTCTGGCCGAGGGGTCGTGTCTCTCGCAACCGCTTGGCACAGTCCTGTCTGCCTTAGGGGATCCAGCCGCTGGGAACGTCGTTCCTGGCCCGCTCCGGGCATTTGTTCCCACAGAGATAACTATTTCACCGGCAAACCCTTACCTGAGATACAGAACGCAGCCTCTGCAGTTCTTCAAGAGTCATTTGTTGTTCGGTGTTGCGAAGTAACAAAAGAAAGCAGGTGTTAAAGAAAAAAAGTCACCCGCAGTGCTGTCAGTCACGCTCGCAGCGATGCTGTGCAGCGCATTGCCTGGAGTGCACGCTTCTAGAAGGGGCAGGTCTGAACTTACTAGCAGACACCACTCTTCTTTCCCTCTCGGATTATTTTCTTAAAGAAATTTACTGTATCTAGGCAAACAAGATCCCATTTATACATATTCCCTAAATAAAAAACTTTCCTGTACCTACTGAAGACAACGAGGATCCAACACTACCTTTGAAGGGAGCATTCGGGTTTTAATCCACTGGTGTCTCCTCGCTGCCAGCTAAGTGTCTTCTGGCAGCTGCTGGGAGCTCGCTACACTCCTTAATTTGTATATAGTTCCTAGAAAAATCAAATACTGTTATGGAGAAGCAAAATACTTTCTGTGCCTTTGTAGCCATCCAAGGAAAGTGCTTTTGTCTGGTTTTCCCCTCCTTTTCTTCAGATCAGGGAGACACGGTGTTTGCTGCAAGTGCTCCACGTACCATTATTCGTTCAGCAGAATGACAGCCAGCAGTTTCAAATTTTCGCAGAGCTGCATTCCTCAGTAATTTACTGCATAAATAATGCTCCTTGAGCAGCAGTAATTAACAAGATCCTGAGATGGTAAGCATCGGGACAGAGCAGCACTTGGCTTCCTTATCAGTATACATACTCCGAATGGCACCAGCCAGGGATCGATCCAGAGCCATGCTGTCATACTGTCGACACTGGACAAACAGCCTAAAGCCAGGGTGTAACTGCTGAACCGGGCACCGGGCAGATCCTGCAAGGGAGGCGGTAGCGTCAGCGCAGCAAACGGACCGGCCACAGCAGATGTGCTTGTGTTAAGCACAGGAAAACTTTGGGAAGGGAGCTGAGGAGAGCAGGAGGGAAGAGGGGCAATACTGGAAGCGATGCACGTCTGCTCAGCTCTCCCCCTTGCAGCGGCAGCCCCCGCAGGGTGGCACAGACATCTCCGAGTGACCGGAGAGCCCTGCCCCGGCGGCTCCAGCCGCCGCTCCCGTTATGGGGGGATCTCTAGTTGGCTTCCCCAGCAGCTCATCCTTTTTGTCCCCACCGCTGCATGGGAGGGAAGAGGAAGGGGGTGAGCCCGGGGTTCATGGTTCCCAGAGCATGGGGAGAGAGAGGAACCTCCCCTGCATTGGGAGATCTCAGCCAGACTTGACTTTATTCTAACCCCATGTTGTAGCCACCCCAGCCTTGGCTCCTTCTCTTGCTGATGTCCTCAGGTGGAGTCGCTGGCTGGTTTCCTCCCCTCTCTTCTCTGCATGCCCAGACTGTGGCAAAGCCAAAGGACAACAAGACTCCCCACGCCAGCAGCGACAATGCATATTCATGCAGCCATCATAATAAGAGCGTGCAGTACTTAGCATTTATATTGAGAATTTTGCCTCCCGAGTAGCAGACATAGATTAAAATTCTAATTCTGCTCTTGAATACCAATATCTGCTGCTAGTCTCTTTCTCTCTTCCCCTCCTGCTTTCCTGAAAGTGAATAAATAATTGGCTGATGAGGGAGTCGGCTTTTCTTTATTCAGAGCGATTGGGCTTGTGGAAATCTGTTATTCATGCCATGCATGCTCAGGTCCTGTGCACAGCCTCAGCATTGTCATTCCCTGAGAAGCAGTTCGTGTCACTGTGTCCTCCCAGGGACCCAGCCCTAATCAGCCAACATTCACGGACAGAAATTTCCTCCAGTTAATTATTTATCCTACACCTGTCTCTCTGCATCTGCTGCCAGAGGTTTCGCATCCCGTTAGCTTTGCTTTTCTTCAGGCAATCCTGTAGGCTCCAGCATCCTAACTTTTTCTCAGTGTTACCTCCTACCCACACATTCTTGTATTTTCTCCTCCGTCACTTGGAGGCTGAGCTCAGTCAGGAAAAACAGAGTTCGCTGGGGTTCGCTGTCTGCTTGTGGCCCGGCTGACGCAGCCAAGTGTCTGGGAATGGCTTGCCTGAGCGGCAAACTTCGGTTTGGGCAGCTCACACTATGAAAATGAAAGGTTTGCTTCCTCTGCCAGGTCACAGCTGCCTGTGGCAGAGCCAGTAGCTAAGACTATTTGAAGTTTGAATTGCATAGCCACTTGGATATGTTTTTGGCTGGCTTATACTCTACCTTCCACCTGAACAGCTACCCATGTAATTCAGCATGCCATAAACAGGGCTGTTTTCCCCATTACTGGGTAATTAGGTTCTCCCAAACCGCCAGTGACAGCTCTGTGTCTGGCTGCCTGGCTCCTGTTTGCCAAATCCTATTCACAGCAGAGACATTTAGAAGTTAAGGGATGCACACTGTAGTGTTCCTCATGCCTTTCCTCTCCGGAGGCTCTTTGCAGGGTTGAAGCGATGCTGAGCACTTGCACTCGCTGATAGGTTTACCGTGAACCCGAGGGAGTTGCCTTTTTGCTGCCCTTTCTATGCCTCCTTCACCAGCCATTCGGGGAGGGGAAAACCGTCCCGGGCTTCTTCCCTGAAGCTGTTGGCAGGAGATGAAGCTTGCAAGGACCTCAAGACAAGCTGAGGCACTCGAGGTGCAGGGTGTCCTGCGGCCGGTGGCCCGTGGAGCTCGGTCAGCGTCTTGCCAGACACAGCTGCAGGAAAGCGTGATGGGCAGTGGGCGGCGAAGGTGGCTTGCTCCCTACCCTTCATTTATTTAGCGGCAGAGATAATCCGAGAGAAGAGAGAGAAGACCTAAACCTTTGGGAAGGGGATGAGGCAGATCACACCCTACATGAGCAGTAGTTGCTGCTGTATACTGGTCATGTTTTCTCAGCAATGTTACGTTGAAGCTCTGGATGCAAGCAGAGCATGGCTGCAGTTACGGACATGTTGGCTGCAAGGGACCTCTGGAGGTCTCTGATCCGATCTCCTGCTCAAAGCAGGACTGTTACCAAAGCTAGATCAGGCCGGGCTTGCATTGTCTAGTAAAGTCTTGAAAATCTCCAAGGATGGGGATTCCCCTCTCTGGGTAACTGCTCTGGTAAAGAGTTTACTCTTCTGGTAAACCTTTTATTTCCTACCTAAAACTCCCAGGCCACAACTCATGGCTGTTGCCCCTGCTTGCATCGTCCGGCACGACTAGGAAGGGTTTGACTCCCAGGTCTTCCCAGTAGCCCTGTGGGCAGTGGTAGGCAGTATTAGGCAGCTGTTAAACCAGCCTTTAGCCTCCCCTTCCACAGAGTAAACCAGCTCAGGTCCTTCAAGCGCTCCTCCTGGGTTGTGTGCTCTAGGTCCCAACCACCCTGGTAACCCTCTGCTGGACCTTCTCCAGTTGTTCCATAGCTCTTTTGAACTGGGAGGCCCCAGATTGCATAATACTGAATATTATCCTGCAGCCATTACTCAGAGACCTGCTCCCTTCATCCACCTGCCACCTCTTTGCTGCCCTTCCCATGGGAGGAAAGCTCCCTGTTACTGCCCGTGGAGCTACGTCTGTGCTTTTCTTTCCACTTGTTAGCAACTGTGGCTACACAGCACAGGTGCAAAAAAGTCACTGTGTCCAAAGAGCTCACGTCTTTTTGCACAGCTTTACAAACCAGTATTACCTTCCCACTACGACCTTGCCCTGCTTAAAGTAGCTTGACCAAAAATGTTAGGCTGCTCACGTGCCAAGAACAGTCTCTGCCACGATCACGGAGATTGTTTTCTTTGTATTTCCTCCTTTACCGCATTACATAGACTCATGTACTTCATATATACCTATCACATATACTTCAGCTCTAAACTCCCATGGCGTAGCTCATCACCTTCTGGGTTTGTGGAGTCACTAGCTCAGTGGGAACCTGCTCCAGAGTCAGGGCTCCTGCCTATCACAGCAGCGACTGTCAACAGGAACATGCTTAATACTGAAAGCAACAGACTGATGCCCTGGTTGGTGCTTTCCAGCATGTGCTCTAGCTGCATCTGTGAAAAACACAGATGAAAGCTAATTTAAGGGAAGAAGAAAACTGCGGTATAAAACACAATCCTGAAAAAGTCATTTTCAAGTGACAATGGTGCTCATGCTGTGAGATTGCAGAAAAGAACTGTTTTTTTCAGGAGAAGAGTCTGCAATTTCCAAAATGTTAGTAATCAAATACACTGCGTAACTGAGAACTATAGGCATGTAGCTCAGATCCCTATAATCAGAAAACAGCGCGTTTCTTCCAGGCTCCAGCATGCAGAAAAAAACCCCAACATCACTGATACACACTTGAGCAGAGATTACAAGTGACAAAACACTAATGATCCCTGCCTCCTGTATATCATGCCTGTGAGCATCCTTATGGAACTGTGCGATGCAGCAGTGGTCCATATGGCAGCTGGTGTTCCAGGTCACCCGTGAGATCATCCTGCAGCACTATGTCATGGCTTGTCAGCATAGCTGAGCTTGAAAAGGTGAGGGGGTGCCTGGTTCATGCATTACTGAGATTTTTTTGTTACCTTTTGCAGCCACAGAGTGATCATTATTTCTCCTAACACGCCAGCAGCGGGGGAGGAGGTGGGGGAAGGCTGTACGTGACTGCCACATTGAGCTGTTGGCACGAAATGCATGCATAAAGCTGCAAGCAGGCCAAAAATTCTTGACTCTTTTCACATCAGGCTGGAATTCGTGTCACATCCATGCAGAAGCCAGTAACCAGAGACTGCTGTAACCACGACTGAGTGGTACCAGGAGTTTGTATTTTGTCCTTAACAGTCTGTGTTACTCCACTGCCTTAAGTGCTACAAAGAGCTTACAAGGTAAAAACAAGGCAAGAGAGTAGGGACGGGTGCCCTGCTGTGGATGGGAAAGATAAAAAGGAGAACAGGAGAAGTCTGCTGGCAGCAACTAAGGACATTTTAGTCACACAATCCAGCCAGCGTGGCTTGGTAAGTCAGACAAGCCACAGAAACAGCTGGGAAGGGCCAAATCCTTCTCCAGTTTTGGGCACCTTGGTTTTGTGGATGTACGATATGAGCTGGGTATCTGACCTCCTCCTACAGCCTAGTCAGCACAGCCATGCCCTGCCCCTGGTGCACCCCCTCCGCCGCCTGTAGGGTTTATTGTGTGCCCAGCTCCTGGCTCCTAATGCCACCTGAGATCTCCTGGGGTATCTCCGACGTTTGTTTGGGAAGGCAGCTATAACAGCAGACCTGAATCAAGCCCCTGTCAACGCAGGCAGTGAAAGCAAGGAACGATTCAGCTCACCCCCGCAAAGTGGTAAGTCAGCCGAGCTGCCCAGCCGAGCACCCTCCAGACACTGGCTGGGTCTCCAAGGGCTGTAAAGGGAGCTTCAACGGGCAGCTCACATGGAGCCACCTGCACTCAACTATCCAAGCCCAACTCCACTTGTGGGACCACGGAGCTGAATCCCGCCCCCCGTTTACACTGTCTTAGCACTCCTCAATTGCTAGACAAGGTAACTTAGCCTAGACCGCTCTCAGCAAGACATTTGAACACCTCTGGGATAGGCTATGAGAGTGGAAATGCACAGTTACGGCATAGTAGTTAATGGCTTGTAATTTGTTAAATTGCCATTACTTGAGTCTCCATCTGATCTACAAAGGAGAAAGAACTAGAACAAAGACCCGTTCTGGCGAAGTGGATTTCTTCTTCCTGGTTCTTCATCTTTTGTTTTGAGCCCGTCATTAAATGGTCAATATTGGATTAAATGAAGACGTACATAAATATGCCCACCATATTTATGCAACCATGCATGTTCATAACTAGGGCTGTTCTCCCTAGTTCAAGGGAAGAACCGACTTCTCCAGGCATGCTGAAACCCTGATTTTGTGACACCTGGATTGTCCCAAAGACCTGTGCCTCCATGCCACAGAGCTGCATTCCTGAGCAGTCACAGTGCTGGTCAGACAAACAAGTGGCTTGTGACGGATGGTAAAACGACAAAACATTTCTGTATGTTCTGTCACCATACGACATTACTGAGACCAAACGAGCCAGAGATTAAGTAACTTCTGGGACGAAATGATTCTTGTGCCACCACCGTATCATTTTCAACAATTTTATCTAACTAACTAGCTAGTAACCTACACTGTTGTTAGGGGGCTTTTGTTTCCAAACTCTTCCTGATGTCCCTGAGCCACTCAGCCGTGGGTCTTTCTTTTTACTGTGTTTATCAATTCCCTTCTCATGACAGCTTCTAACTTGCGTCAATTTACATTTTTTATGGTGTTTTCAATCCTATCTAAACTCTGCCCCTTTAGGACACACAAACACACCCACACTATCTATTCCTACTTTGGTCCAAAGCTTTCAGTCTCTCTTCATTTTCCTTGCTCACAGCTCAGACATTTCTTGGGGTTTGACTCCGTCCACTTCCCTGGAAACCCTTGCCAACATGTGGCCGTCCAAGAAGTCTTCCTTCTTCCGGATGTCGCGTAGTGGGGGAACGTCTTCACTTAGGAACTGCATGCACTGTCCTGCTTGACAGGCTATTATGGAGTGATAATGGCTTCCTTATCCTCTTCACTCCTTCACGAAGAGATGGGCTTCTCAGCCAGACATTTCTCAAGACAATGGCATGATAAAGGGCCAAAACCCAACACCTAGCCCTGAGACTAAAAGTGACATGGTTTGGGTTTTGGCCACTGTGGCTTAGAGCTAGCTCTATCTACAGATTCTTCCTGGAAAGGGGTAGTCCCAACGAAAGCCAGGGTATAAGCTATCATTCAGTGCTGTAGACAGTCAGGTGCTCTAACCATCTCTTATTTTGCAACACGGACGCAACCAGAGGTTGCAGAATCAGGAGGCAGGCAGCCCTTGCTGCCTCTCCAGCAGATAGGTCTCACTAAGCCTATTCAGCCGCTTGGAGAACAAACAAATCAACAACAATAAACCACATTTAAAATGTTAGTCATTGGTTTCTTCTGCTTCCAAAGAAGTTGTGCAGTTTTGGCCTCTGAAACTCCTTTCTTGGCTCCTTCTGTTGCCCAGTGAAAAACGGCTTGTTTGGGAGGAAGAAACAGTGGCCTGCCAGTCACAACTTTTCCAGCAGAAACGTCCTTCCTGAGCCACGCCGTGTCACAGCTGGTCCAGGGCAGCCCAGCGGTCGCAGGGACACATCCTGCTGAGTGATGCAAGACCAGTTTGGTCACAGGAGGCTGAAACCCGCTCCGTTTCCAGCCCTGGCAGGAATGAATGGGCATGGTGTGGAAGAAGACAGTACATTGTGCACAAATACACGTTGGCCTCACCTCTGGTGAGTGTCACAGTCAGAGGAATGTGGCACCTGGGTGACACGGGGTATGGTCGGTGGCAGGGAGCCTGTCACAGCTCGATTGATCTTGGTCAGGCTCCGTTGAACACAAAGGCACTGGGGGCAGATGGCAGCGCACTGGCCATGGTGAGGTTTTGGATGAGGACACAATTCTCCAAGTGCTTCTAATTACTGGGGGTGACCAGAATTTATAATTATTACCAGTCAAGCGTTATTCCCTTATTTGAGCATTGCTAGCATGAGTTATTCTCACATTTAGTAATTCTTCTGAATTTGTAAAATTCAACAAGCCTTCTACAAGGAACTGTTACCACAGATCGTAGCCATATGTTTGCCTTACGGCCTAGCCCTGGTGATGCTGCTCCGTTTAGGGTTAAACATGACACACCGCCCTTTAAGGAGTCCGTAGCTTCACTATGCAAGCCTGATTGCTTTGTATAAAGGATGCGCGCTTTGCTAACTTGGAGAAGGAGCTAAAGGCTGATAAAAGCAGACATCCTGCCCCAGAAGGCTCCGAAGGCCGGGTGGTTGGTGGTTGCCAAAGAAGGACGAGCTAAGGGAAAGGCGAAGGTGGCAGAGGGAGATCCCGACCTCCGACTCCATTCCAGGCTGGAAGAACTTGCCCCCCACACACACCTGCAAGGAGCACGCGTGCTAATTTACATAGTGAGCGAGGCTAATTTAAATGTAACTGGCCGATAGTAGATGAGATGGTGACTACTAACCAATGAATATAAGTTTAGGCGTGTTTTTATGACTCATGTAACAGACTAAATACACGGGTTTTCTTTGGCGCGGTGTGCCCGCTTTGTGGAGTTACCACCTGCCACCCGCCTCTGCGCAGACACGGAATAAACAAATCTCTCGGCTCTGGGGGTAAGATTGGCTTATTGCACACTGGGTACCGCACCCCGCTTGTGGGACAACAAGGTGAGGAATGGGTCGCAAGCTCCTGGTGCTGCTGTCTGCAGGAGAAGCAGACAGTATGTTTGGTCAAGTATGATTTATTTTAATTAAGGAAAAGCAGACATGTAAGTTTTTCTTTCCATGAAAGAAAAAGGTGAACCAAAATGCATTGTAGCAGTTTCTGGATTAGGAAGAGGGCTCTGCTCTGCATAAACTGAATAACAGCTCCTCTTTCTGGTGACAATATATATAGGGTGAAATTTCATGACCTCTGCCTCTAGCACATAAATACAAGTGAAGGAACAGGGGTTTCATTTTTCATTAATTGTGTATACCCTGAGTGGCGTTTTACTTCTCTGACCAACAGTATCACTTTATTTTCAAAATTGTTTGTTTAAGTTATCATCAGCCCTAAATTCAAGCCTGGCCTAGTTCCTCTGGGACTGCTAGCTGTATTACTACATCTCCCATAATTCATTGACGAAGAAAGAGCTAGAGGCTCCAGAAGGCCTCTGCGTGGAGGGTATCTGAGAAGACTATTACTTTGCTGTTGGCTCAGAAACGTCTCTTGGCTGAATTAGCCCCAGCTGTCATTTGGCTATTCCCAAACCAGCTGGCTCCTGGAGAAGATTTTTTTTCCAAACATCATCCTTCATTACTCCGTTACCGTGGGCTGAGGGCAGGAGCAGACCCGCAGCCCCACGTGGCCCCATGGAGCTGGATCTCCTGGTCAGGCCACCCATGCATTTCTAGGGTCCCTCCATGCCTGCTGGGCCACAGGGGAGGTGGGACAGCAGCATGTAAAGGGGAGAGAGGAGTGCTTTTCGGGCACATCTACCCACTTTACAGTTCACAGCCTTGACAGCATCCTCTCTGAAGGCTTAGGGGCACCAGAATAAGACCAGGCTTTCCAAGGTGAAATCCTTTTTCATTTATACCTTTATAATGCAGGTAATACCCATTTAACTGCTCTGTGGCTGTTAACGATGTTGCAACTATGACTAAGAACAACCTCCATAATCCAAACCTAAGCCTTCCTCTTGCTTGTAGGAGAACATTTAGCTGACTTAGTCAGATCATCCCAACCATGTGAGACCCAAGTGATTTCCTCATAATCCTTAATGACGCTAGCTTGTTTAATGTTCGACTGAACCAAGCACAGGATAGTCCCCCTTGCCAGATGTCTCAGCAAAAAATACAAATTATGCATAGACAAACTTTGATGAGCTGCCAAAAAATCAAGTTCATTTGGTGCAGCTGATGAGCAAACCTGCTTCCTAAATTCCTACAGTCTTTATAGGGAGCCTTCTTAGGAGGCAGCCTGGGGCATGGTGGACATTATCTCTAAATGCTCATTCGCTGAAGTCCTTGCAGGGTCAGGCCTGGGCTTCGTATTTCACCTGGAAGAACCCTGACTACTGACAAAGAAAAGGTTACTGGAAAAATTACTGGAAACGAGCTCCAAGAATGATCATGGACTAGGCAGTACTTGTGAAGAGGCCAGCCTCAAACTGCAGGCAACAGAAAAATACTGTGGCAAGAGATAAAAAAGCTTTTGTTTGCAATTCGTTCTTTGCTTTGTAGACTGAAATTCCAAGTGTCACAATTTGTAACAGCATTCTGACTTCTGATTTATGTTGCAAAGCATGTAATCAGGTCTGCTATTTACCAGTGACTACACGTGCTGAGGAACATGCCTGATTCCCGCTGGACGTAGCGACTGATTTCCACAAAGCTGATGTTTCTTCAGTGTAAATACTTTCCTATAAGGTAATGGCCAAGTATTCTATTTCTGCTGACGTTTTTGGACAAGAAGAAGAATCCTTATCACAAATCTTTATCTGCAGATCTGGAAGTCCACATATCTTGCTAAAAAACAATATACCTGCTAGCTGAATTTCGGTACTAAACTATAATCCCTGCTTCAGAATAGATGGATTAAGTTCAAGGGCAAGAGGTGCAAAAAATTTGATCATTTCTTATTGGCACATTAAAAAAAATATGTAACTCGGACCTTGGCACTGAAGTATAATCTCAGCTACTAGATTTAAATATCTGTATGTATACAAAAGTACACACAGAATCGCTTCAAACTAATATCAAATAAGAGAGCAGAAAGCTGGTCCAATATTAAACTCCTTAGTGTCATGAAGTTAACCAAACAGCATAAGACGCCAGAAGCGTCTGCTATAAACTGTATTTGTCTGTTGCTACAATGCTTCAGCAAAAATAATGGCGTGGCAGGGTGAGGAGAGTCCTCCCTTTCAAGTAAAGTACCCAAAAGCAATTTCTTCTCCTGTAGACATCAGAAGCCCTCACAGGTTTGGGATTTGGAGGACCACAGAAGGCTGCTTACAAAGTCTCCTCTACACACTTTCCTTCAAGCCCTGTGTATCACTCTTCATTTCACAGCTCTTCAGTGGGATCACATGCAGCAAAATGTTTCCACCTGAATAATTTACAAGCTAAAAGCACTCAAGAAGGGTATGACAACATTTACAAAGATACAGATGCAAAGATGGTTTTTCACTAGGCCATTGCAAGGTACTTTTTTGTTGAAGCTTATTTCTGTGGGAAAGTACATCCTCCAATGAATAGCTACTTCGAATGTAAGTCAGTTTAGTGAAATATGAAGTGTACTTTTATGCTTTATTTGGATCTCCAAATCTGGGTTACTATTTGCTTAAATCTTAAGAACACTGGAAAAATAGCTGCCAGAAATTGTGTAAAATAACTTCAGGTCAAGCAGCCAGCATTCACAACTACCAGCAAATAGCAATAGCTGTAGAGGGGAACACATACTGCAGCCCAAATGATCAACGCAACACACTCTTACTGGGGCAGTTAGCACCAACCAAGCTCTTTATTTTTAATCAAAAAGAGTTTCAAATACAAGGAGAAAAAAGACAGAATAGAAAACATATACTATTTAAGGAGACATTTTTTTATTTTGACATTTGTGAAGAATACCAGTGGTCTGCTTAAGATGACTTCTCTGTAGACTTCATGCTCGCCATGGGTGGTGAGTATTAAAGCCCTATTAAACAAAACATCATTAGTACTGCTATCAGCTATTATTTTGGAATAGAGCATTTTTTTCTGGTTTTGAGTGTGTTTTTTTAAACAAGGGGAGCATATTTTATGAAAAGGCAAACAACATATAATCGAGTTTCTGTTACCCAAGCCATCCCTCAGCTGAAGTCACACAGAAATGGAAAGGCTTAAGAAATGATTTAAGGATAGAGCACAATTCTTTCCAGTTATCATTACAAGAGCTAGGTAGCTGAACAAAAGGCATTTGATGAAGCTGTTGTCCAGCTTTATCCACCAGCCCTTGAAAATCTTGACCATACTGTTAATGTGTGTTCCCAACTCTCAGAATCTTATTAAGATGTAATGTATTAGTTATTTATCCTTTAGAGTCAAAGGAAAATGGAAAAAAACCCACTTCTTCCATTAGAAAGCAAGTTCCTTGTCCTTGTTCATATCAGGAAAAACCTGAAAGCACAATCCAGATTACTTAAGAAGGAAATAGATTTTCAGATTGAATGATTTGGAAGAATCCAAATCAAAAAAAGAATCTGTCAATACCAGATTTATTTTTAGCTAATCCCATCATGCTTTGCAAAAAAAGAAAATTAGCTGAAGTGAGTAAAGCATAAGAATACTTTCTCTTCTTCCCCTCCCAACAAACAAGATGCAAAAATGAGTCAAGTAAGCAATGCTGTTACTGTAAAAGATAACAGGGCGAAGAAAATGCTTGATGACTGAGGCAATTTAATATAATCCTATCTGTTGCATTTTATTTGTAGCTTAACATCCACTCGGAAAAAAACTTGTAACAATTTCTCTCTATCACTCCTGCACAGACTGGTATTAAAACCAAATGCAAAAAGAACACAGAGAAAGCTTGTAAAAAATGCCAGTTCTAAAACAACCGTCTGTATGCTTTCACTCTGAATCAAACAATAGTTATAACTTAATGTCCTGTATCATTTGTTCAACATTTTTCCAGCCATGTACAAACTGTTCGTGATAAGCAGTAATTATTATAATGCTATAGTTTATATGAAAGAGGAAGAATAAAGATTCTTGCCCATAAAATACAGATGTGGTACCTCTACACCTTTCATTGACAAACCTGTAAAAGTGCAACTGAAAAAATACGCATTTCCTGTGCAACACTTTCAGACTGTCTCATTTTCAATAATTCTTCGTTGTTTCTCTGTAAGACCAATTTTTCAATGCAAGAAAATTTTTCAGTGGCAAGACTAAACCCCAAAATAACCTTGATTCTTGAAAAAATCAGCTCTGCTTATTGACCTCATCTAGGGAATTATAACCCTCTTAATGAGACACATAATTTTTTTTTAGATTACTTTTGATTTAGAGGATTGACTCCTTGTAGAAGAAGAATATGATAACGGGCATGGGGCTACTCGACAAGGAAACTGAACCTGTAAAAACTCCACTAATTATAACTCACACTTCTTGGCTACTTTGCTGTGAGTCTGTGCTTTTCTGGAATTAAAATATCAATTTAAGCTGTTGCATTTGGATGCGCAGATAATGAGTTGCACGTTTAGGTCCGTTCAAGGTCTGCTTGCAGCTGAGAGGATCCAGGAGTGCCTTTCAGGCCCAGGTGCCCATCGCAGTCGGGTCCTGGCTCCATGCTGGAGCCAGTGCCGTTGCCTGCCAACAAGTCCTGGCCAAAGGCACCACAGCACCTCACCGCAAGTCCCCGACTTTGATGATGGGAGACCCAGACCTCAGAGCACTCTTCCTCCCCACGGCATGACTTCAGGAGAAGTTAACTTGCAGCTCGTTGTTGCAGGTTACAACCACGGGCCTGGTATCGCTTTGTATATCTGCTGGACTAATAATGGCGGATTTAAAATGCAGCCTGCCAGCTTCCCTCCTTTGCCATGGCTAACAGGAGCCATTGTTTTGGAATACAAAGGTACCACTGCAGGACATGGGACAGAGAAGAGAAAGCTGGGATGGGTGGTGAAGCACGAGTTGCACACATATTTGCATCAGTAGAAAAATCTCTCTGACCATGTTAGTGGTCTCCCGCTGCCAAAGACAGGATCCATCCCAGGGAAAGCAAGGCATTTTTTTTTCCTTTGAAAATTTATGATCTTACTGCTTTCAAGGACCTGCTGCTGTATTTGTACCATGCAAGATACAGACATACATACCATCTTTTTACCTAAACCTGTACACCACAGTCATGTCTATGAAAAAGGCAGAGAGTCCGAAGAGCAAGCAAAAATACCAATTATATGTTGCGTATAACAGTGATCAGATATTTCTTAACAGATTGAGGGAAACAAATCAGCCCACCCCCCCCCGCAACAACTCTGTCCCTCTGGCCAGGATCTTGATGCCAAACATAAGTGCTGAAGTACATCATTAGGGGCCAGATTTTCAGAAATATGCAAGAGCTTTGAAGGTTAAGCTACTTGTATTCAAGTGCTTTCATGGAGATTTAGCAACCTGACTTCATGAAACCAACTTTGAAGGTTTCATTTACATACCAAGGGCAAACGCTATCCCATCTTCGGGAAGAGACAAGCCTGGACAGCAAGACGCTGAAGATATTGCTCGTCCCCCTGAGCTGAGCAGATGCGGTGGCTCCCAGGCATGGGGCTGCCTGCACGCAGGTGTACGGCTGCACGAAGCAAGGGGTCAACTCGGGCCCTCGCCGGGAGAAGAGACAGGAGAACAGCTCTTCCCCAAAGAAAAGGGACACTCAAGATACAAGTGACAGCCCTGCATCTCTGAGCTGGTTGCAGCCAAGGTGCTCTATTTCCCTCTACTGGACAAATTTCAAGTGATTTTTAAAAAAAAATAAATGTGTTTTCTGCTGGAGGTGTCCCTGGGCCACGGTGTGCTGCTTTGCTTGGGAGCCCTACTCAGACCTTTGGCCTTCTTCCCAAAGCTCCCCCTCAGCTCAGTCCCTCTTTGCCGAGCTCTGTCATACAACCGTGCCTGTTTAATGCTGTTGACTTCAGCAGGGCTGGGCAGGAATTTAAATTATTAAGAAATATTTCGAGGCGATTTATGAGTATTTGGAAAGGTTTCATTGATTCCTCAGCGTGAAAGCAATACCACAACACTGAAGCTATTCTAGGCAACTTAACAAGTCTTTTAATGAATTGCTGCTATTTGGTTGTGTTCAAAAGCCAGAACAGAGTTTCTGTTGTTGGAAAGTCTCAGGATTACGAGCTGGTAAGTAGATGCAGTAATTGTACACATTGCACTGAGTGCACTATCTAGGTATTTTAATTGCTCAGGTAGACCACATGGTCCGCAGCCGGCTCCACTTCATGCATGATCCTCTATTTGCAGTTGCCAGAGAAAACATCAGTGTCACATCCATTAGTGGCTTCTAGAAGTATGCAAAATTAATTTGAGAAGCAGCTTTCTGAGCTTTCACAGAGAGCATCTTAAAGAGACACGGGTTTCCCAGTTTACAAACTTCTGCCGTCTTGGAGCCTTTCAGGTTTTTTTTCTTCCCTTCCACACAACCTCCCTGATCCCAGGGGTTTCCCATGTACTATCCGAGCAAGCGCAATTTTGATCTGTGGTAGCAGTAGCAGGGGTGACATTTTAAACTCAGAATAGGTTTGAGTTTTTCCATATGTAATAAGAACAAATGGAGGATTTTAACTCCAGGAAAACTAAGTTATGGCTATATTTACTCAGATACAGAAGTGCCAGTACTGTTCTTGAAACATCCAACCGTTCACACTCAGGTACTTCAGTTTAATATGACTGATAGATTAATCGGGCTATTGAACATGTCTTGGCGCAAAGCATGTTGTAACCACCTTCGGAGGAGTCTTTGGCAAACTGGCAGGTGCCTTGAGTACAGCTGTAGCTAATGTCATACAACCTGGTGAGTCTTACAGTGAGTAGGAATTGAAATGAAATCACAGTTAAAGAAAATTATGGGAGAAGGAGAGGAAATTGAGTTCTCTGTGGGCAAATTAGCCTGCAAATGCCTAAGGACCCAATGACAACTTTCTTGATCATTTATGAACATGTTTCTGCTACGGCAGCAGTTGGTGTTTTTGAGAGATACATTTATACCTGTTGTGTGCATGCTGAAATGTTAAAAATGTATCATAGCTTTTAGGTTCTGCTTTGTTTTCACATCAGTTCATAGTTACTTTAGTTTTCCTTTTTAATTTAATTGGAATCTGTATCCTAGGAGTGCAAATTACCAGCCCAGATGAAACAGCAGTTTAATCAAAAATAAGAGTATTTCGTGATGAGCCGCACATGCTTCCCTGCAGCGGCTCTAACGCTGCCCTGGGAGCCCTGCGGCCAGGGGCTGGGAGGTGCAGGCAGGTGGTGGTGGGGTGGGAAGCCTGCAGTCTCTGTACGAGCACAGGCATCCTTCCCAGCGGGAGTCACCTCCCGAGGCTGTCCGTGGCCGGGCAGGCTGCAGCGCTGCACTCTTGCAGCCCTCATGAAGGACCAGGGTTACATTTGGGCTGCTCCCACCTTAACAGCTCATATTTCTGGAAGAAAACTGTTCCGGGACCTCATCGTTCTGATGGTAGGAGCTCCAGTTTCTGGCCTTGTTCATGGTCAGTTTTGATCTGTTCAGTGGTGGCTTACATTTACCGTCTTTAAACTGAAGAGCTCTGTACTGCTGGAGTTAGATGCAGATGAATTTTGTCCGCTTGCATTGCCCTCAACACCCCGCTTTTTGAATGCACACGTACGCTGTAAACGTAGCCCAGAAAATGTTCACTTCTTTGAGGCACTAAATCCAGGCTGTGTCGGAAAGTTGTTAATACTTTATATTAGCCCTGCAAATTCAGTAAATGTTGGAGGAGGACTTTGGTGGAAAATAGTTGCTTAATTCAGCCTAATCTCTCCTGCTGAAGAAAACGGGATTCCAGTGACATTACTCTGAGATTAGCTGGGAGACCATGACTGCCTGCAAGAACTGTGGGCATAATTTAGCGTTCTTCTCCACTGTTGTTAATGTGCAAGAAAGCGTGAGCTCAGATGGATGAGCCAATCTCTGTTTGATTTGCAGGATCAGCCAGTAGAAGAAAAACAATTATTTCATAGTAAACTGAGCACAATTAACAGGCATTTGGGGACAATAGACATTTTTCCAGAGACACTTCTGAAAGCAGAGAAGGACCACAATGGCAAAATCACATGATTTAGAAATTCTCTAGGGAGCACAGTGCGAGAAAGAATGGATCTTTTTGTTAACCCTCGGCAAATGACGTGAAAGTGGGCAATTTCAAATCTCATTGTAATTTGGAAATGAGAAAGCTGAGTGATGCTGAATCATACATCTCATTACTCACAGTTTCTCAATATTCTGTAATATATTTTGCTTGGCTGGAAGCCTCCTTTTTTGTACTTTTGCTCCACTGTCGTCTTAATGAACACGAATGCTCTAAGCATGGCAGAAGGACTGGTCTCTTCTTGCCTGATTGTGCTCCGCTTGGGGGTCCAACATTCGCACAGTGTGATCAAACCTCATGTAATGAAAGAGGGAAAGGAGACACCAAGGCTTTTCCACTTAACATGGTGTGTTCCCAAACATATGTGAGTGAAATGTCCAGAGCTGGAATCCCTGATGAGAAGTGCAAGGCAGCAATGATACTTTGAGTACACAGGCAGTAGGTTAAAACTTCTCCTTTTTCTCCGTCTTTTTTTCTTTATTGCTTCTGGGTTTTTGGTGCATGGAAATTTAATGCAGAGTTATATTAGATCAGCAAAAATTTTAAATTGCAATTAAAAATTGTCACCTGTCAGCAAGAATTAGTGGGTGGATATGCTGAGAATCATGTGGTCTTGTTCTCGGTTTTGCACTGATTTTCCATGTATCTGGGAGCAAGCCTTGTGTCTCTAGTTCTGTGTCTGGAGAAAGGCAGGTTTACCTGTCCCTGTCTGTAAAGTGCTTGGTAATAACGGGGAGAAAACGGTTAATAGGAGCTAATATTTTCCATTTGTCAATAACAGTAGAACCATAGAATGAACCCCATGAAGGAACTTTGTGCCCAGGACTTGAAGGCCTCTTCCATCTACGAAGGGCAGGGCAAAACTCTTATTCTCTTTAAAGGCTTGGGATTGGACCTATACTACTGAATGTCCAACAAAACTTCTACCAAAAGCAGCTGAAGCATGATTCAGCTGTTGAATAAGAAAAAATGTAGAGGTCTATACGTGAGAGAGGAATCTCAGTTCTTATTGCAGTCAATGGAGATTGCTTGGTACCATCAGCATAGTCTAGAGAGTGATTCAAACAATCAAATGGAGGTGCCTGTTAGACTCCACTGGATGAGTTGCCTCAACATAGGCATCCAGTGCTGTTTGAGATGCCCTGGGCACCCCAGTTAGTGTCTAGCTGCTCCTGCAGAAGGATTTGAGTGCTGTGTAACCTCTGCCAACCCCACGCATCTCACACACCCGATGAACCCTGTGTTTAGACCATTGAACTGAGCCCAGGATCTCCACTAGCAGTGGTGACAAGAGCCGTGAACCGTCACTCCCCTTGAAGTCAGTGACAGCTTTAGTGCTGACCGATGCTAAATTGTTACCGCCACTAAGAGCAAAGAAGAACTAACACAACCAGCGCTCGCTGCTGAGAACGGAAACATTGGGAAAGAACCAATAACAAAGAGGCGAGCTACTGTAGTTAGCCAAGAGCAGGTCTAGCTCATCCCCCGCCACCGCAGGGATGGCAGGATCAGCGGTACCAATGCCAGACTGGACAGACATCAGACAACTGCAACCTGCCTGTTGTACCAGGCAGATTTGCTGGGTGAGTGCTCGGTGCTGCTGTCGGGTTACTAACAAAAGCGGACGACGGACTTACGTTCAGGTCAGGCGGCAGATGTACTCCAGTCAATATATCCGCTCATTTGATGAGTTAATCTTTGATAATTGCAGTCTGGTGCATGATCTAATTATTTTTGCGCCTTGCAGTCATAGTTTCATTTAGTCTGTGTTTCCCTGTGCTGCCAATGAAAACATCACGTAAGACAGCGGAAAGCTTGCTGAATTCTAGATGTGTAACTTCTGTTTCTTTTCCCTTACTCACAACACCTATCACCCAGAAGAGATGTGGGTTAATTTGACAGATCGTCCTTGACAGATGCATTTTATCTCTTACTCATTTTCACGCTTACAAATTTTTCATTTGTTCCAGAATTTTTTTTCCAGAAATCAAAGTTAAAAAACCCTACGCTATAATTCACTGGCCCTTCTTTTTTTTTCTTTTTTTTTTTTTTTTTTTCAGGAACAAACCAGTATAAATCAGGAGCTACCCTACTGAGTAAATATAAATTGTTATAAAACCTGTATAAGGTTAGGGGAAGCCAAGGCTATTTTCTTAGGGAACTGGTTGTGCAACCCTATCCTAATTACAGCTGCTGAAAAAACTTCACATGAAAAGCAATTTAATGAGAAAAGCATGATCTGGAACACTTACAACAAGCAGTAATAATACATGAGTTTGCTGTTTAGGATGTTGGGAGCAATAAGAAAACGTATAAGCTCAGCTGGCTCATGTCCTACGGGGGCTTTGAAAGTCCCGGAGTGTTTTTAACAGGATCAGTGTGAGTACACGGCACTGAAAGAGCGAAACACGATTGGACTTTCTTTGCCAGCCATTTTGCACCATATAATCCTCCAGTCAAAAACCCAAATAGTTTTATTCACACAGGCTGTACGGTGTACCAACAACAAGGCAACTGCTAGAATTACTTTGTGTATATAATGTGAGTTGAGCCTGTGCAAAAATCACAGTTGCATCCCATGGTATTTTTGAGACCGACCCGTTCCAAGCTGCTGCAAAGTACAAGAGGCTGAGGTTTTTTTCCCATAACTTGGATGGATATTCTGTCTTCTACAATTTCCAGTGATTCAGGGAAAACGGCTCAGATTTCATTACTAGGAATGTGAGGCCTTTGGGAGAAACGGCCCATTTCCTTCAGTGGCTTGTACAGACCTTTGCACAGTGGGACCTCCGTGCAAGAGGGGCCACTGAATGTTGCTGGCATCGTAGCGGGGGGCAAAGCCCTGGCCCCCTTCAGGGGGCTTCCCAATACTCCGCTTGCTCAGAGCAGTCTTACAGCCATCACTTACTAGGGTATATAAACACATAAAATGCTACAATCTCCATCTTGGTAGGATCTACAAGAGGGATGTTTCTGTGTTCATTTTTCATAAGGGAAGGCTAAGGAAATAACATTCTCCAGCTCCGGTAGCTCTCGTGTGGGTGAGTCTGCAGCAGTTTGTATTAACGTATCCTTCCTGGAGAGTTTTTACCACATAGGAGCATGCTGATAACTTTTTGTAGGTGTACATAAGAGAGTACAGTTTTTTTGCGCATTCAGGAAGATTTTGTTTATACAGAATATTAAAACCCCATGCTCTTACATGTTTCCCATTGTAAACTCAGCTTTGGGGGAAAAAAAAAATCACAAAATAAAAATGTTGTTAGGATACGGAGAAAATGTTGTCACATTTTTTTTCAGACCACAGGATTTTGTCACCATGGAGACCCTCCTCTTTTCTTCGAGAATGACTCAAATCTTATGGGTAGAGCATATGTGATAGAAGCAAAACAATATCACCAAGAATTCACATTAAACATTTCAGAAAGAGGTTTTTGAGCACCGACCAACGTCCACAGACTGTTCATACAGCAAAAATATGCTTCCACTTTTGTCCTTAAGCTTTTTTTTCCTAGTGTAAAATAACTGAAGGTTTTATTTCTAAAGCCAGCTGGATTTTAAGGAACTTGTGATACACGAGACTGAAGGCTGAAGGACTTCACTATTATCTTGTGGTTTTGTACAATGAAGTACTCTTTCTAAGAGCTAAAGTACCTAAGTTTTAAGGACATAATGAAGCTAAAACTCCTTGAGAAGCTTGGGTTTAGTATTATCAAAGTACAGTTTTTAACTGAAGGCGACCAAATTGTGCATGAGATGGGGCCAAGAGCAGGACAAGGTGGTTTGTCCACAAGCCCCCCAGCTGCCCAGGCAGCGACGGGAGGCACAAGCATGGGGGAGCTGGAGCGTCCTCAGCTCGGAAGCGCCGGCACCTTGACGGCCGACAGCAAAACTGTGACTTCGGGAGCGCCTTTGGGAAAGAAGAAAGCCTGGGCATGCTGTTATTGTCGTACCTCGTATGGCATGTCAGACTGCCCCGCTCCAGTTTAGTCACCGCTCAGCCCGCATGGATGTGTTTTTAAATGAGCATGGAAGGCATTGCAATGACAACCAAGGAGACCAAACCAAATTAATCTGAAAAAGCATGACAGACTTTCTCCCAAGCCTGCCTTTCTGCTATGCCACCCACCTGACTTTCTGGTCTGCAGCCGGGGTAGAGCTGAGCCCTCCCCTTCGTTATTTCCCCCACCAGTATTGCTGCAATGCCAACCTGGGGCTCGGCTCTGTTATTGCCAGTGGTACCACAGGGCAATGAGGTGAGCGCAGGGAAAGTGCTGCACAGTTCAGGGCAGAAAAGAGCCTGCCATGCCTCCCAGGTCAGAACCATTAATCTTTAATCAGACTCCTGAGAGGGAGGAATATCCTTCCCGTCAAACACCACTGTGTTGGCGGAGAGGGAGAGAAAATGCAGCTCCACACTGCGTTAATTAGAGCAGCAGTGCAGCTCTGAGAGATGTAAATCTGGTTTTAGAAGGCCCAGTAATGAATCAAAACTCCTGCAGCCATATGGCACAAGGTACAGAAGCAGCGCCCACCCACCCTTGTGAACGCACACACTTCGCACCCGATGGGGTTTGCTGTCAACTGTTGTAACTGCGCACCAGAAAAGACATCGCTTGTCCTTCCACGACATGTTGGAAGATCAGATGAAGCATAAACTCAGAGTAAATATCCTGATGCGCTCAGGCTAATCTAGTAGAAGGGAAATTGGGTATTTACTCTTAACCAGGATCAGATTTGTCCTGCCGAACCACGTGGTATTAATCAGTGTGGAGCCGCATTTGGCAAGGATGGCAGTGAGAGGTACTGTCCCAGGCCCAGGAGAAGCCTGGGCAAGTCCATGGTCCATGGAGTTAGGCAGCCCCATGGAGAACAGGAACGTGTAGGGCACCATTCAAGTGGGATGACAGGCTTTTCTGCAATCGCCTCTACCCTAGGAATATCCAGGATGCAGCCCAGGTGCTGAGATGGGGCACTACTTGTGTTTTTTCCTTCTGCCTTCCTCAGTTATCCTGATAATAAGTAATGCAAAGGAAAGGTCCAAGGTATTATTTCCATTATCAGTAAACAAAATAACTATTTGGAGAAACTAAATGACTTCAGCTTCACAGGGTTGCAAATACTCTATTGAAGACAATGCAGGAAACTTGAACTGAAAACTTAGCAACAGTTGTACTTGGCATATGTGGATCTTGGAAAAATACGAACTAAAAAATCACTGCAGTTAAGAGTTGCACTATGAAATGCATCAAACCAAAGCAATGATTTCTGTAGTTTCAAGAGGTCATCTTTATGATAGTCAGTAATCAGGTTGTACTGGGCATGGTGAGTGATACTACTTACATCTCTTTCATGAGTCCAATATTTTTTTGTGTTCTACCTGCTGGGTTGAAATACTTGAATAAAAAAACAATCAACACAATAGTTCTATTTGACATGTAGTGCTAAAGTTTAAGATATAATATAATGTTTCTTTTACTGGAGCTGAACCTTTTTACAATTTGTTTGTATAAGTTTGTTTGCACTGATGATAACATCTGGTCTGTTGCAGCCAGTGCTCTGCACTTTCAGGCACCAGAAATATGCTGTCTATAGTAATGTCACCTTCAGGAGTACTTTGAAAAGATTTGTAGGAGCCAGCCTCGACATGACTTAGCCTACTTGTTCCAGCTACCTTTCCTGAAAAACTATTACAGAACCCCCCTCCTCTATGAGCTGGAAGCTGTCCTCTGATTTCCGGCCAGGACTCATCCACAGCCAGGTTCCCACCTAGAAGAGTTCTCTCTGTTCCTTATTTACACTCTGTACTTGTTCCACTTCAGAGGTTCACTGAGGTTGATCTACAGAAATTGTACACTGTATTCCAGACAATTTCTCAGCACAGGCCTATAAAAGGGTGTTGGTTTTGGGGACTATACCTGGGTAATCTCTAATCTTTACCCTGTACTGATTGCAAGCAGCCCCCTCTGCTCTAAGAGCATTTTGCCACGTTTTTCTTATTTTGTTCTTCAGTTTCTAACTCAGCCTGATATTTGGCAATGCTTACATCTTCCCAGTACTTCTTAACCAACAAGAAATGGCCTGCTTTGTTTCTTCTGTCTTTCTTTCACTCTCAGTAGGCTATTTCCTTGTTCCCGATATTTTTTTAAACAATAATTTTTCATCCACTTGACAATGGACACCTTCCCCTTTTGGTTAAAACACAAGCTTAACACAGTTAATGTATATAGTTTCAATATCTTTACAGTAAAGATACTCTTGGCCTTTTTCACAGTCAAGCCCTTTAGTTCTTAAAAGCATTAAGTAAATCTCCTCATTTTATCAAAACTTATCCTTTTGGGATCAGCGAAACTTTTATTCCATAAACCTACTTGTGTTCATACATCCCCAAAAATTCAGATGAATTGGTTCAAAGTTATTTTCTCAGCCCGGCTACCCTGAAAGGTCCTTCCTACTTTCCAAAACCTCTGTCTGGTAGAAAAAAATCTGTTGACTAGCACATCTGGGAACATACATACCTGAGCATTGTCAGGATTTTTGCTCCAGACTATCACTAAGAAGTTAGAATTGTAGGAGAGAGTGATTTCAGCTGTCCTGTTGCAGCTTGGAGTAGAATAACAGCGCTCTGTAGCGTCAAAAATTAATTAGCGGTAATATCTTATTCCATTCTAAACCCTGGTGTTATTGCCTGTGTGAATATTCAAATTCTTTCTCAGAAACCTTAAGCAGTTTGGGGTCTATGACTTTGTTTAGCATCTTGCAGAGGGTGCTGAGATTTTTAGAGGGATACGTACATAACACGACTTCGTTGTCATGCTGCCGCTCTCCCAGTTGAGACTGAAGGCATCGCAATGACATCTATTGACTTGTTTGCATGGATGCCCATCTCAGGCCAGTCAGAAACGACCCTGCAAAGCGAGGGTCTGTTCTGAGGCTGTGGTGTGCCCTCTCCACGGTCTTTGGACACGTGGGCTCTGCCAGGTCTTTGTAGCTCATCGGTTTTGTGTTCTGCCCGGTGCTGTCTGTGCGTGTTACCAGGGCTGCCAGCATCCCCACACCACCCCTGTCAATGCTGTCGTGTCTGCCTGATTGCAGCAGTCCCCCAGCTCCCCCCACGCTTTCTGCAGAGATGAGTTTGGTACCTTTGTTTTCAAAACATCAAGCTTTCTTCACCAGCTCTCCAAGTAACCATAACTGTCCTTCTCCGGGTAATCCATGCTGGCGTTCCTGGCCTTTTCTGGTAAACCATACTTCCTTCTTGGAAACATCTTGATGGTCTCTGGGAGCTGTTTCTGACTGACTTTAGTAAGGGGAGTGTTCCTCCTGCTGGCTTTTCCCTACCCTGCCTTCCTGCTTGTAGGGTGCTACGATCCCCAGCACGTGCCATTTCCCCATTTCCCACCTCTGGCACCCAACACACCCAACACAAGGGCACAGCTTGGTGATCAGTCTTGGCTGCTGAACCCGCTGTTAGGGATAAGAACAACGTGCAACCATTTGATTCATTCCCGAAGTACTCTGTTTCTGTAGAGTCCCCCAGGGCCTGAAGAGTTTGAAGCATCCTTCAATCTCTTCTGCTGGCTAATTTCTATTAAAATTCATGACGCAGAAGAGGTTCATTTGCAAGCTAGAGCGTGTGAACCACAGGAGCTGGTGCAGGAGCGTGGTGTACGAGCAGGGGTGGGTGGGCAGAGTGCAGGCAGGAGGGGAACTGGCTTGGGGTCAGAAGCAGTGAGGTCCACACGTGGGCAGGTTGGGTTGGCAACTTTAGCTGCTGGGGTAGAGGCAGCAGGGGAGAGAAATGCAGATCCACCGTAACGGAAGGCTGATTTCTGTGCACTGAGGCTGCTGGATCGGGGTTCCCTCAAAAACCTTCCAAGCAAGAAGGGTGTCCATGGGATCTAGACTGCCTTAGGATGGGGAAATGCAGGCACAGACACATCGGGGGTTGTCTTCCTCTTCTCACACCATGCTCTCAGAGGCTCCAAGGGAGCACCCCACTCCCACAGCTCAGCTGCACCCAGCTGGCTTGCAAGACAGACTAACAGTTTGGGGTTTTTCTCTATTCCTAGAGAGGCAAATGGGGCTGAGGAAGGGGAAGCAGAAGTCCCCCCAGTCCGTGGGTGCTTCAGGCTGGAGAAGTGCTGGGGAGGCCAGGGCACTGACAGTTAGGAGACCTCTGGCTGCTTGCAGGACCTGAGCTGGTAGGTGGGCCTGGGGTAAGAGGAAGGTGTAAGGCCCTAAGTTTCTGCCCTTCAGCTGCTGGGGAGCCTGAGCTGGGTGTTTCCCAGCAGGGCATCTGTGAGCAGGCCAGCACCGGCTTGGGAAATGCCTGCCTGGCTCCCTTCCTTTTCCAGCTGCCGTCCCTGTGTCCAGCATCTCGGCCCAGTGATGACCAGACTACCCCAAGGGCAGTGTCACTTACGGCCGAGGCTCATGCGTGACCAGCCTTCCGAGGAGTCCGCGGTGGCGGCATGTCAGAGGCACGACCACCCACTCCCTGTGAGCGCTGCGTTTAGGACAAGCTGCAGGCTTGCTTTCCACTGCCACCGCTCTCCGTTCCTTGGGTAGGCGGCAGTGACGGCTGTGCCCGCGTGAGTCATTCTCCGTGGGCATTAACACGACTCTGCAGGCCTGGTGGCACTTGCTGATCCCAGCAGAGCAGCCGTCCTGCTGAAGAAGACCCCCAAGAGTGGGGTTTCCAGACAAGAAGTGAAGGTATCACCTGCAGAGCCTGCTGCCATCCTGAGAAGGGGCCGGCAGGGGCACCCTGCAAGCAGAGCTGCAGGAGAGGCTGTGCCTAGGCCGGGTGGGCGGTCAGCGTGGTTGCTCTCGGGTGGGATGGATGCAGCCATAAGTACCGTAGCTCAACAAGTACCAGGAAGTGGCTGTGTGCTGGGAGATGGGCAAGGGATAAAATACAGACTGTCTTCACCATGCAGGCCGCTTACAGCCAGGATTAGAGAGTCTTAAAGATCTGCTGATAATCAGTCCAAATGCTCGGGGGTAGCTGTCAAATAGAAAATACAAGGCACCATCAAGAGAAAAGAGTGAACTCGTTCATCAGTGTAGGGAGAGTCTCTCCCAGTGACTTATTTTCATAGCATGCACAGACTTTATAAAAAAGCAGTAGAATTAAGCCAGCATTTGAAGCTTCCCTCTTGAGACTCTACTTGAACGTAATATATTTCAATTACTGTGTATTCAAAATTCCGGTGCTAATATACAATCTGCAGAGACTTATAATGTGTGTTGGTTGAAATATGAGCTAAATTGATGTAATCGTTTCATTTTTTTTAAAACAAAGAGACATAATCTATTTGGCTGCAAGTGCCTCAAGGAACATTGAGCAGAAAAGGGACAGAATAACCGGGGAGTGATTCTGAAAGCAGCTCTTACAGGCCAATTGCTCAGAGCCAGTGCCAGAAAATAAGGGAAACCTTCTTTTATTAAACATGATTGCTGTGACCTTCTCTGGTTAACCTACAGAAGGAAAAATGAGCTATGCACTGTGTATGATTTGTTGTTATTACAGCTGGGCTGTTTTCCAGTGAACCTGTAGAAGCTGGAATGTTTATTTTGATTTATTTTTGCTTTGGTTTTGCTCAAAAGAGCAAAATGAAATGAAACATCTTCTAGGGCTGCACATGTGTACCCATTTCTCTTTGAGTACTGGGACTGTGACCCCTGCTCAAACCTCCTTTCTTTCTGTGAACATCAAAGCCATGCATGTCCCTGTTTCCCTCCTTCCATGTGTAGAGTGGGTCTGCAATGGGTGTTGAGCGTTGCCCTCCTCTCAGTGCAGGGATTGCAGCTGTACCTGACCCTTGAGTGAGGGCTGATAAGGCAAGCTTTCCCTTAGCCGTCTTCTTCTGCAGCAAGCACCTCTAACGCTCCCCTGGGGATTGCATAAATGAGACGGAGAGCAGCAATTGGATGTATTTATGCACAGCAGAGTCAAGAGGGCCCCATTGTGCCTGGGATACACACAAGCATTGCTCCAGAGAGCTCCCGCTGCGGGGCCAACACAGGGACAAAACACAGACGGGCGGTAAGACCGGAGGGACAAGGACAGTGCAGTCGTGTGTGTGCTTGGGTAGTCTTGTCAGCCTCGGAGGTGTTTTGCAGAGGTAATGTGTGCAGCATAATCAAGAGCGTAAGAAAATCCCCACAGAATCCAGACTTGCTGAGCTAATTGTAGATGAGGTCATTTTCTGTGTGCCTTCCAAGATGACTGCATATACCTAATTAAGATGCCTAATGTATTTTGTTTAGCCCAAATGGTGATGGAGGAGGAAAGTTATTGGTCTGGTGTCTGGGGTATTGGCAGGGCTAATTTTTATGTGGATTGGAATTCAGCAGGCTTTCAGTTTCTGAGGAATAAAGTTACCGAGGCTTAATCACACGGTTACTTTAAGGAACAGTCAAATCACTAGAAACATTTTCTAAAATCATAAGATTCCACTGATTCATCTTTCTGTGTCATTTTTTGGCCTCAGCTCTCACTTCAGGAAAAATATGCACTTGACTTATATTGAAAACAAAGTTATTTAAAGAATAAACAGTCGCAGAATGGTTGAGGTTGGAAGGCACCTGGAGATTATCTAGTCCAAACCCCTGCTCACGCAAGGCCACCTAAAGCTGGTTGCCCAGGACCATGTCCAGCTGGGTTTCAAACGCCTCTAGGGATGGAGACTCCACAACCTCTTTGAGCAACCTGTTCCAGTGTTCAAACACTCATGGAGTAAAAAAATGTATTTCTTATGTTTAAATGGAATTTCCTGTATTTCCATTTGTGCCCGTTGCCTCCTGACCTTCCAGCGGGCACCAATAAGAAGAGTCTGGCTCTGTCTTCTTTACTCTCTCCCAACATCGGGTATTTATACACAGTGGTAAGGTCCCCCTGAGCCTTCCCTTCTCTGGGCTGAACAGTCCCAGCTCCCTCAGCCTTTCCTCATACATCAGGTGCTCCAACCCCATAATTATCTTCATGGTCCTTCAAGGGACTCTCTCCAGTGTGTCCGTGTCTCTCTTTTACTGGGGATCACAGACCTGGACACAGCACCCCAGGTGTGTCTCACCAGAGTGGAGCAGATAGGAAGGATCACCTCCCTTGACCTGCTGACAACACCCTTCCCAATGTAGCCCAGGAGGTGGCTGGCCATCTTTACTGCAAGGCTACATTGCTGGCTCGTGGTCAGCTTGGAGTCCCCTAGGACCCCCAAGTCCTTCTCTGCAAAACTCTTTCCAGCTGGTTGGTCCCCAGTATGTACTTGCTGCATACAGTTATTCCTCCCAAGGGGCAAAGTTTGGCACTCCTCTTTGTTGAACTTGGTGAGATCCCTGTCATCCCATTTCTTCAGCTGTTGAGGTCCCCCTAAATGGCAGCACAACCAGCTGGTGCATCAAACCCTCCTCCCCATTTTGTATCCTCTGCGAACTTGCTGAGGATGCACTTTGTCCTATCATCAAGTTCATTAATGAAGTTGTTAAATGGTATTGGACCCAATATAAACTCCACTAGTGCCGGGCCTCCAGCAGGACTTCATGCCACTGATCACAGTCTTCTGAACTCAGCAGTTCAGTTAGTTTTCAGTCCACCTTACCGTTCACATATCTAGCCTGTACTTCATCAGTTTGTCTGCGAAAACAGACTTGACTAAAATCAGGGTGAACAAAGACCACAGTTCTCTCCTCATCCGCCAGTCATCTCATCTTAAAAGGTTATTGGGGTGGCCAAACATGATGTCACCTTCATAACCCTCATAAATCCATGCTGACTTCTTCCAGTCACCTTGTTCTTCTTCATATATTTGGAAATGGTTTCCAGGATTACTTGCTTGATCATCTTCCAAGGGATTAAGGTGAGGCTGACCATCCTGTAGCTCCCAGGATCTTTCTTCTTGCTCTTCTTGAAGATAGGAGTGACATTTGCTTTCTCCTTGTCCTTAGGAACTTCCCCTGATAACCACAACCTTTCGAAGATATTTGAGAGTGGCCTTGTAACTACATTGGCCAGCTCCCTTAGCAGTCCCATCAGGTCCCATGGACTTCTATATTACTAGTTGGTTTAAATGTTCCCTAAACTGGTTCTCCTCCAGTGAGAGTAAGTCTTCCTTGCTCCAGACATTCCCATGAGCCTCAGAGGCCTGGGATTGCTGAAGTTAGGCCTTACCAGAATGACGAAGCCAAAGGTGGTGTTGAGTATGTCAGCCTCTTCCGTGCCCTTTGTCACCAGGTCTCCTGCCCCCTTCAGCAGCAGGCCCACAGTTTCCCTTTTGCTGTTAATATATCCATAGAAGTCCTTCTTGTTGTCCTTCACATCCCTTGCCATATTCAACTCCAGATGGGCTTTGGCTTTCCTAATCTCATCCCTGTACAATCCAACAGTGCCTCTGTATTCCTCACGGGTGACCCGCCGCTGCTTCCACCTCTTCTGTGCTTCTTTTTTGTGTTTGGGCTTTGTCAGGACCTCCTTGTTCATCCACGCAGGCCTCCTGCCACCTTTGCTTGACATCCTGCATGTGGGGATCGACCATTTTTTGAGCTTGCAGGAGGTGACCCTTGAAAATCAACCAGGTGCTCTAGACCCCTCTTCTTTCCAGGACTGTAAACCATGGGATCCTTCCAAGCAGCAATCGGAAGAGGTTAAAGTCTGCTCTCCTGAAATCCAGGGTTGTGGTCCTGCTCTTTTCCCTGCTCCCTCCTCTCAGGATCCTGAACTCCACCATCTCATGGTCGCTGCAGCCAAGGCTGCCCCAGCCTTCACATCCCTGACCATTTCTTGCTTGTTTGTGATTCTGAGGCCCAGCAGATCATCTCCCCTTGTTGTCTCTTCAGTCACCTGTGTCAGGAGGTTATTGTCAGTGTACTCCAGAGACCTCCTGCTTGTGCCCTGCTGCGTGGCCTGTCCAGCAGAAATTGGGGTGGTTGAACTCTCCCACAAGGCCTAGGGCCTGTGAATGTGCAGCTTCTCCCAGCTGCCTGAAGAAATTAGTTGGTTTTTTTTTTTTTTGCTATTTTGGTAGACTAGCAACTACTTATGCAAGGGTGTTGTATTAAGAAATTACTTATATCCATTCTGCTTTGCTTTCAGTCATTTAATGCAATTTTCCAGATCTTTCACGTTTAATGCTGAAGTTCTCCAGGAAGGAAGAGGTTTGGAAAATTTGAGTAAAATTGGGTTATTCATGCTTGAGAATGGAAAGGACACACCTCCCCCACCACGCAGGGTTATTTGAACTTTTCCCTGAGCTGTCTCACAGCAGAAAGGAGAGGCAGCTGAAATTTGGCAAAGAAATTCAGCACCCAGAGAAGACGCATCTTTCAGTAGTCCAGTGAGAGCTGGATTCCACGCTGCCCAATTGTGTGCCCGCTGGCAAGCCACCGCTCGTATTTTGTACAGGCTTTGCTTGCAGCACCCCTCACATTAAGGAGGCCTATACTGTATGGGTGATGGATGTAGCGCTTAGGGTGCGGCCAGCAAACCTGCTGTCTCTCTCAAGGTTTCCCCTTCCTCTGCTTGCTGGAATCGCTGCTTGTTTGCTTGAGGCCTTAGTTCAAGTTAGGAGCACACTGATGAGCAGGGAGGTAATTCCAGCCTAACCTGACGTCTGTTCTGGCCCCCGCTCTCCCTTGTCTCCTGTCTTCTCCTCCTCAGTACCTCTCAGTTACGTTTCTCCTATTCATCCTCGTGGTTCCCCTTGCACCGTGAGATGTGCAGCACCCGCTAAGCAACGACCAGTGCCCAGGAGAGGCAGATGACCATCATGGTGGCACTGGGAAGAAGAAAGCGAATTCAGCAAGGCAGGGCCAGCCCTGCAGCACCCAGCTCCCTCCTGCTTCTCAAATCCACAAAATCCCTTCTCCAATGCGGTGTGGTGGGCCAAGGAAACTTTTTAGCAAGCCCTGTCTAGGCCTGGGGCTATACGTTGCACATACTGCAAAACGTATACGAGATACATGGGGAGTCTGTTGGATGTCCGCACAAAACCAGATTTTATACCGTCAATGCTCATGGCCAACTTAACTGTACATTTAAACTAAAGAGCGGATGTAAAAATGTAAGTGCTGACAGGGAAAGAAAACTTTTATGTGAGGAGATTTAGTTTCAAGTGGTTTGTCAGGGGGAAAAGCCTGTGGCCGTCTGTGAATGGCCAAATGCCTTTACAGGACAAGTGGCAAAGAGCCAGGAGAAGCGAGAAGTGCCTGTGGTGTTTGACCAAAAGGACCACCTACGCGCACTTTGTGCCAAGTGCTGTTTCACAAACAGCGTGGAGGCAGTGTTTAAATCAATGCGTTACACGAAACACGCAGCGTTCGTGTACGAAAAACCGGTGGTGTCAGCTTCCACCCGGCTGAGGTGTTTGATGTCTCTGGTAGGACTCCGCCGTGCTTTATGGGGCACCTGGAGTCTCCTATAAGCCATCCTGTCCCCAAGGACACAATGGAGAGTGCAGCCAGTGGAGACTCCTTGTGTTTCATGGCCTGTTGCTCTGTTACAGGGACATTTCTGGTGCCCTTCTGACCATAGGCTCATGAGTGAGGTCTGAAGCATCCCAGGGAAGCTGGCAACCACGTGTCTCGATGAGAAGATAAATCGTAGCGGTGGTGCCATTAGGAATAGGGTTGCTGCCATCTGTTGGTTGAAGTCTCATGGGGAGCTGGAGGAATCCTTGAATTGATGATACCATCTAAAATGTAGATCTCCTGAGAAAAGATACTTGAATGACAAGTGTGATGTGATCATGTTTTAGAAATCGGAAGGGGGGGACGAAATGATTTGTCTGCGTTATTATATTATGTACTTGCTGCCCTGTATATCAGTTTAAGTCCTTTGCTGAAGTACCAGCCAAAGTTTTAACTTTTCTAGTTGTGGGTCTACAAACATTTCTCTTTGCAGCAGTGGCAGCTTTAGCAGCTTATGCTGTTAATTGTTCCTGGGCACTCCACAGCTAAACATTTATTAACTACCATTTCTGGGACAGCACCATAGACCAAACAAGCAAACAGATATGGACTAGGAATAACCCTTCCCTTCTTTTTTTTCAAGATTATTCGAAAACTGCTTAAGTTTCCAGGACCCGTCTGTATGTCCTCCCACAAACACAGCACAGCTGAGGGAGGTGGGCACCCATAGGAGCTGCTGAAATCTGCCCTGCTGCCGTGAGAAATTCCTGCCTGTGTCATCAGGGCTTTCAGCCAAACAGTAATCTGTAGCCGCTACCCAAATTTGCGAAAGTTTGGGGCCAGCCTATAAAACGGCTGTTCCATAGGTCTCTCCAAAGGCTGTTACTATCCAGATTTCTGCCTCTCTGCTTCCCAAGCCCAGAGCAGCTCAGAATTCACATTCACCGCCGAAAGCTCTGCCCTATTCTCTGGCTGAGAGTCACACCTACAAACTGAACTGACTCTTAAAAGTAAATCCTATAGATTGAGCAGCCCTGAGAGATGATAGCTGTTCACCCTTCAGCTTCCTCCACAGGTCTGCTAAACAAATCTACATGCGCCAAACACTTCCAGAGCGAAGGGTTTCCACAGTAAGTAAAATTGAACCTGCAGTCTCCTGCGTCCCAGATGATCCAGGTCGTAGGTGTTCAAACTTGCATTAAATATCCCCAGCTGTACCACAATACCTTGTTGTGTCCACTGGGCTCTCTCCATGCTCAACCTTCTCCTCTCTGCACTCTGCCAGGCTCCACTTGCAGCTACGTGCAACCTGCCTGGTAGCTCACCCCCAACAAAATTTCTTAGAAGGTTCAGAAATAGCTACTGAGCATATTGAAAAGGCATAATACATACTTTGGGATGTTTCTGGGTCCTTTCTTTGGAAATGTGCATGGGCAGAAGCACCAAAATTTCTAACTAAAACCCACGTCTTCTATAGGGTTGCCAAAGTTTGGATTTGACCTAGAGATTGGGGAGGGGGTCAGCAGTTTCCAGGTTTCTTTCCATGTGGATTGAATGGAAAGTGAAGTCCCCAAACTTCTTCTCATGGCTCCCACTGACTTGGGTGGATGAGGGATTCTTCCTCATACACGATCTAGCAGTTGTTGCTCCTCACACTACTCCAGTCACACTGCAGCCGGAGGTCAAGTTGCTTCTGCTGTGCGACCCTGCTGGTAGGTTATTGCACTAGTGCTTCCCACTGACTTCCAATGGCTGCAGCATATTTTGAAATCGTAGGAAGTTCATTTCAATTTTTGTGTGATCTTTGCAGAACTGGTGGAAACCAGATGGAGAAGAGCCAATTTCCCCCAGTAATTTAGAACTCCAGCTGAACTCTTGTTCAAATTTTAGGAAATACTGAAGAAAGACTCACATGCTGGAAGCATGCCTGTGGCTTTCAGCAGAGATTTAAAGGAGAATTAGCTGGCTAGGTTAAACACCGCCTTACTCATTCTTGTAAATCACAGCTCTTACTACTTAATTCTTATTTTGCTTTTTGTGCAAGAATTACAGGCTGAGGATGTGTTCTTGTAGTAAGCCACATAGATGAGTACCTACAAGGCTTATCTCAAAATTGTTGATGAATATAGGCTACAGACATGTACACAATGGTTATGATGACAGTGATAAATAAAAGAGGAGATACTGGACCCTGATCATCCTTGAACAACCCACTGCTCGGTTTCTGGCTCATTCCTTTGTTCAGTTTTGCATGTGGTCCATCTAGCTCTTTCCAAGATGAAGCCCAGGTAGGGCTCCGAGGAGGGCTTACTACCCATTACGTGAAGAAGGACTTTTATCTACCTTAAACTAATCTACTACTAGTTTGATCGTGCTCCCCCTAGTTCTGGTGTCTGGGATAGGGTGAATAACCATTCTGCATTCACTTCATCCACTGCCTTCATGATTTTGCAAATGTCAGTCATAACACCCAGCCTCCTCCTCTCCAAAGTCTTTTCAGTCTCTCCTTAGAAGTTGTTTCATTACCTTGATTGTTTTAATTGTCCCTCTCTGCCCTTTCTCTAACTCCGTCACATCCTGGAGAGGACATAGCTTACATCAGCGGAACGTCTTCCGTGCGGGTTATGCAGTGCAATTCCCTGACTCCAGACATGGCAGCCCTGTGTGAAAAAGTGTGCTCCAGTCTCTTATCCCACAGGTCACCTCATCAGCGAAGAGCTTGGCTCTTCTCACTGTGCTGCCCTGACCACACCTTACTGCACGGGTCTCCATGGACCAGCATGGACCCTAGACAGAAAGTCCTTCTACTTATGTGAAAATTTATGATAAACATAGGTGAGTTGCTCCCCCTTATTCCCTTCTACGTACAGAGTGAAGTGACCCACAAAGGCACCTAATGGCATAAAGGATAGATTGACTTTTTTACGACGCCACTGCCCTGCCAAGAGGCCAGAGGAGCGCAGGGCAGCGGCCGCAGTGTCTGGGAGCAATTTGAGGGATGCTGCCCCGGCGGCTTCGCTCAGGGCCCTGCAGCAGCAGAGCAGACGTGCTGCAGCTGCGGGACAGTGGGGACAGCCGTCCGGTTCGTGAGGCAGAGGACAGGTTCGGCTGCTAAGGGCAGAGGTTCTCCAGGGCATTTCACAGGGTAAGAGCAAAACTAAAACCTAACAGGCCAAAGAAATGAAAAAAAAAAAAAGACCCCAAAACCCAAACCCTCCTAGGGCCAGGAGAGCACTTGGCAGTTACCGAAGACTTTTCTGGTAAATAGCGTGACTAATGTCTTTCCTGAAACTCCTGGCCCCTTTCCAGCAGCCGGCCACCTACCATCACCACTTGACAGACCTGCCATGGTTGTGGAGGAGCAGCTGCTCCCCAACACCCCTCGGCGAAAGCCAGGGGCAAGTGAACCTCCTGCCAGCCAGCAAAATCTAAAGGTTCAATTTTGCAGAGTCCTTGGGGCTCCGCTCAGACCAAGCCCTACACGGGGCACGAGCGAAACACGTGCAGGAAGCGGCTGGCCTGGACCCTGGCAAACGTGCCCGTGCGAGCCCACGCCGAGGAGGTCTCCCAAGGCCTGGAGATAAGGCACTGTGTGTGGTTGGGGTGCTAGGAAGGGGGAGGCGTGCGGCCAAGGCCGGCTCGCTGTCTCCACAGCCTCTCCACTTTGGGTGGAATGCCAGCAGAATCGCATCCTGTGCATTTGTAGAAGTGTTCCTGTGACTCTTGCTGCAAGGCTTGGACGAGACGGAGAAAAGAAGAATATAGTTATGAGTTCTTACAGGTTGTTTTTGTTTGACACAGCCCATTAGAGTTCGGGTTTTACAATTGTGTGATGCAAAATATGCCCATCCTTAGACTAAACACAGAAAAAGCAATGTTTACCCACCTACTTTAGTACTGGTACTTGCTGGTGTTGTGCCAAAGGTCTTCAGGCGGACAAAAAGAAATCAGTGTCACTAAGGAATAACTTTTGCACGTAATCTGTCACCCTTGCCCAGGGTCAGAGCTGAGGCACAAGACGATGGGCCCGAAGCCAGTGTCTTTACTTGCTCTTTTGTCCCGATGCAGCCCTGAAATCAAGTTGATTGACACAAAAGCAGCCCAGTTCTCACTAAGGAGGTCAGGTGGACTCCGGTCCATGCTGGCTACACCCTGTCTTTGCCGTGGGATTCAGTAATGGTCGCGGGTCTACCCTGCCCCACTTGCTGCAGCTCCATCAGCTTTAGCTCACAACTGCACCCAGCTGGTATAAAATGGGAAGAGAATCAAGTGCAGAGAGAACACAGGCTTTTGGATCTTCTTCGGAGTTTACATTTCTGTTTACATAAGAGTCAGGCTGCTCCTGAACAGCTTTTGCCTTGCTTGCTCCTCCCCAGCACATCCCCCAAGGAGATGCTAATTCCTGTGGGCTGCAAACCACATTCCCTAAATTGGAAGAGGGATTTCATCTGACTCGGGAGAAGAGTGAAGACAGGGAGAGGGGACAAAGCTGCACGAGGGACTGACGGTGGGGGAAGTTAAAACGGGGCCAGATACGGCTGCGGTAGTGACGTGGGGCAGCAGAGCCCCGCTGACGTGATGCACAGCACGTGCCGCACCAGGCAGCAGTAACGGGGCGGGGGGAGAGCAAGAGCCCCGTTAGCCTCCCACGTCCTCTCTCCCATAAATCTGCCTCCGGCTGATGAAAGGCTATGTGCTCATCTATTCCCAGTGCTGAGGGTGCCTGTCCTTTTATAAATCTAACCTGATCTCTATTTTCCTGTCCTTGACTCTAAGTACTTGTGCAACTTTTGGGCACACCAAGAATGAAATGGGAGCAGCGTACATTTCCGAGAGGCGAATACATTGCTAACGCTGTTCTTTCTGTTTCCTTTATCCCTCACGTTCTTAGATGTTTAATACATACCTGCTAACACCAGGTCCCGTGAGAGCTCAGCACTGCAATAGCTCTATCCGCCTTCTTAATCTTCCCTTTCCTAGAAGGGTCTTCTGAAGGTATTTCTAGACATTAACCAACAGCTCCTCTGTAGGGTTCAAGTTTGTTGTTGGGAGTCGGTGCTCTTCCTCCAGAGCGCTCCTTCAGTGGGACAGCGTGCTCTGCCATAGCTCTGCCATATCTCAGCGTTCACTCAGGGCAATCAGACGCGATTTAGGACGGCTCCATCATTTTGTGATGGGTTTCCGCCTTGTGCTGACCCACTTCCCTGTAACCCTTTGTGCATGTGTGTTTGTGTATGTGAATCATCTCCACTATAGTGATATACACCTATACACACAGAACAGATGTATTTCCGATGAAAGACAGGTCTGATAATTGCATAAATAAAAGAGTACAGATAATGGAAATAAAATCAATGTAGCCGGGCAGGAAATAAGCGAGTCACCGATATGAAATGCACATTACACTACTGACAGGTTTTTTAATACAGCTTGTGAATAGGGGATTTATTTATAAGAAAAAAGCTAAGACAAAACCTCAGAGTCTAATTATTTATCCAGCTATGCAATTATTAGGTATAAATCTCTAAAATGGCTGAGAAAGTGTTTGGGGAAATGCCAAGTCTGGCTCTGTGTGAAATGCTATTGCTAGGAACTGTGTTATTCCTACCGATATATTACGGCCAAAGACTCCAGAGACTTTCCATTTTCTGGGAACTCTGCCTTTTTGCAGCAAGAAATGTGCTTTCAGTGACGGCTTTAATATCATGTTACAGGCTCCGGCCACACAGGGGAGGAGGGATGGAGGTAGCTGGGCCTTTCTGGATTAAATACCGATTACATGGTTGCCAGGGACAACAGGGGACTGGGTTTAATGACCCAGGTGGTCCCTTCATATGCTGTACTCATATCCTCTGCTATTCAAATGAGTCCTTGGGGATATGCCTGATCAAATATGAACTGCACTAAATACTGAGATCTGTGGGAAGAGCGCCGGCCTAAGTGATGTAGTATGTGCTGAGGCAGAAGGGGAGCGTGTGAGTTGGCCAGGCTCAGCTTATCCTACCGCGGCCCCAAGGCTACAGTGTGCGAGACCCAGGGGGGTGGCAGGTCCTCAGGAGCGGGGGACGCAGCTCTGCTTCCTTCCCTGCCACTGCGCAGAGCGGTCCTTCGCCAGAACATGGCACCGGCTCTGGTCCAGTGCTCTCTGCACCTTCCATCCAAGGCACACTTAATCCTGGAAGGCTCCTGTACCCAAAATCTCAGTGCCACTAGACATTTGCCAACGGTGAAGTAATAAACTCCATAATGTAATCAGTAGGGTCTCCTGGCATAACGAGCAGGGTACTGGTGCAAGAACTTTGGATATATGCCATAATTTTAGCTTTACCCACATAGATGGTGAATATAAAGAATGAGTTATGTACCCTTGTATAGTGTCCACAGGGCTATACCATGAGCGTACGCTTATGGTAGGGATATCTTAAGCATACCTCCCACAAATTTCTACTGCAGTTTATAATGAAAGACCAAGACACTGGACCCATAATGAACTTTAGATCACTTGTTAGCGTAAAATGTATTACAGTCGTCAAGCATAGGAAAAAGCCAATTAGCATTTGCCATCTGGGCTAGAAAAACCCAGACAGCAACAGCAAAGAACGCTGCCATGTTGGGAATGAAACTTTTATGAAGCCTTGTCCAGCTGACACTTGCCAAGGCCCATCGCAGACTGGTTTGAACTAAGTTTCGGAAGCTGTCCACATATAGATGCTTCCTGGGATGCGTAGCCTTCCTCGGCTTGCTACACCTCCGCTGTAAAACGAAGAGCTGCAACGCAGGCTGCGCCGAAGAAACGATTGCCGCATGGCCCTCTGTGTTTCCTCAGCCCAGAAGGGAGGGAGAGAGGCATTAATGATCCTGCCAATGTCGCCCTGAGCCACGCTTTCACAGCGGCTGGCACTGTATTTGTGCTGTCTCTTCTGGAAGCATACATCTGATCTGGGTCTGCCCTGAGCCTGCACTCGGTCACATTTTTGCTGAAGGAGGCCGAGCAGAGGATGCAGTGGCTGCAACGGTGCAGGCGTTGGGTGCTTTGGGTGACACTGCAGGGTGCATGCACCCTGGCTTTCATGCCTTCTGTATGCCTCCCTCCAGGGCTGCTCCTGCCATACTCGTACAAAAAAATCCCTGGGTGGAGGTAGCACGTCAGTCCCAGGATGCCAATTCTTCCATAACTGAGGGCTCCAGCCTGCCGTCCCCACCACGCTGAGTGTCTTGTGCCAGCTGCAGTGGGCCCAGCAGCGTGGGCTGGCCGGTGCCACCAGCCCTGCGAGTGGCCCTTCAGACACAGCTTGCCTTCCTACTCACTCCAGCGCTCGTGTAACACAACAGACTCAGAGCAGAGCTGCCGCCACTGGCTGCGTTGCTAAACTTCTCATTGCTAACGAAGATTTGGAGGGGCAAAATCTCAAGGGGTCGAGGTGCAGGAAAAGGGTGCTGAGCACCAGCAGTGGCGTGCAGCAGCAGTGCAGGGACCTCAGGATGGGAGCGGTGGTATCTGCCCATGTGGGATCCCCCTTCCGTGGCATGGAGGACGGAGTGATGAGAGGACGGTCACTGGGAGAAGGCAACTTCTGCCCACAGCCAGCAGGGTGACTCAGGACACGGCAAGCTGCTTCCCGGAGGTTTTTGCCCCACGTTGCTTTCAAGTGATAGCAACAGAGGAGGTCAGGGCAGGTTTTGCTTGTATGAGCTTCCCCAGGTGGACTGGGGATGCCAGTGGGGTGCTCACTCGGTGGGGTGCCGCTCAGCTTCACCACGGGCCCCAGGACCTGTCTCCTCACCCAAGCCATGAGGAGAGTGTTTGCACCCGACCCGGCGCTGTTGCTGCCCTTGGGGCGGCGGCGGTGCGGAGCTGCTGCGCAAGGACCACGCCGCGCCCGGGGCCAGCAGAGAGGTCTCCTCCCTGGGGACATGTTAGGAGGAGGCTGCTTCTCCACTGCAAGCCCTAGAGCAGGTTGGTGCCTTCCAGGCTTGAGGTTTGTGTGTGACTGATGGTCATCGGCTGGTGGAGGGAGAGAACAAGCCCTGCCCAGCTACGGTCTTGAGGGCGAATCTTTCTTTCATTTAGAGTGCTGAATTTTTCATGCAATACTAATAAAACCCACTTGTACCATCCCGTAGTCATTTACTGAATCGTTTGACAAAGGAACAGATTTGGCAGGGTGTCTCTTAATTGATTTGCGACACGCATCACCGCTCTGTTCCCCTGGCCTTGGTTGGAGAGCCATGGTGCGCTTTGCAAAATTAGCTGGGAGCAGGAATTCGTCACAACAGAAGATCAGCTGTACTGAGTCAAATCAAAAAATTCTTGTCGACATGATCCTGCCTCCGACTGTGGCTGAGAGCAGAACCCTGTGAATGAGTGTAAGGACAGAGCAAACACAGCGATACTCCCCAAGCCTCCTGTGATTTCTGGCTGCATTTAAAAGGCAGCATTTGAACCTGCACAGGATGACACCACTGATCTCAAGTCCAACACCATAACTGCCCAGGCAGCATCCAGTGCAGCCTTAGCTACACTGAGCCGGACACAGCTCGCAGCCAGAGGCAGGGGCTGCGCCCTTCGCTTCCCACCCTGCAATTCATCTTGCAGCAGCCCTCTCAGACTCTTTCTGTAACACACAGAAATGGGTGATCGTCTGCCATTTGAGGGGGTGAAGTGGCTCAGGGAAAGATCTGCTGGGCGCTGTAGCTGAAGCAAAGGCGGGGATGAGACACCAGGACCAGGACTGGGAAAGCAAGGGCTGGGAAAAGCACAGGGAGTTATGAACCATCTCCTTCCAGTGCCCGCAGGCTACCAAATGTGCTCAGCGGCCTGCGAAACCACAGCCTTGCCATGTGATGTGCAACCTCACGTCTCGACTTTCACTCGCCACTCATTATTTGCACGGTGGCAGCACGTGGGAGACCCGCGCGGATCCCCTCACACCCACGCAGCGGTGCAAAAGGTTAAGCCGGGGCTGCCCTCCACGTCCGGCAGCTGCCAGCGGGTCCGGACTGCCCGCGGCCACGCCGGCGGGCATCTCCGCATCCCGCAGCGAGCAAACGCCCAGCACATCGCGCCCTGTGCCTGATGAGTGCCGGGAAGGCGGCCCTGGCGGGGTCCCGCTCTTTCAAATTAGGGTGTTGGACACGTTGCCGGCTGGCAGCTCCTCAGACCACACAGCGCGGGGTTGCGTGGCGGGGGGAACCGGAGCATGTCTCTGGGGATCTGGGGGTACAGAGGGAATGGAGGCGAGGGGTGATCCAGTCGGCCACAGCAGCCCACCGCAGAGGGAGAGGCGATGCAGGACACTCAACACCTCGGAGGCCAGGGCAGCCTCTTGCAAACGTGTTTTACAGCCAAATACTGCAGCTAGGTACCGCTGAGGTGCAAATGTGGTAAGCCTTGAGCTCCGGGCTTGCAGCATCCAAGAAATGCCGGGCTCAGGGAGATGCGTGCAATCCCGCAGGGAAGTGGTGGCTCCAGCGGGACGGGGACTTGCTGGTACCTCATGGGAGCAAAGAGCTCGCTGCCCCCAGGGCACCTCACTGGGGAGACTGGGCTGTGAGAGGGTAGGGGTGGATCACTGTTTATCCACCTTTCTGCTTTTCATTCCTCCCTTTTCATAAGACTCTTTCCAAGGCAGTATGGCTTGGGCGTGAACAGGAAAAGTTCAGCTGACTTTTGCCAGGGAGCTGGAGCTGATGTTTCATTAGCAACCTCTTTACATTTGAGAGTCTGCTGCTGCCGCCAGTGAACCCTGTCAGAAGGGTTACATCCTCCTACTTCAGTCAAAAAAAAAAAAAAAATTACAAACTTAAGCCCCTGTTTGGGAAATGAAGGTCCTTTTCTGAAATACAGCAGCCCAGGAGCCATTAAACCAACAGTGGGTGGGACAAGCAATGACTGGCAGGGTTTTTCATCCCCATAACATGCCTGCACAGAGTTTCCTGCTGCTATTTGCCACTTGTGAGCTGTGTCACTAGTATGTCATGGGTAGGGTCTGTGCTGCCAGAGATCTGCAGCAGAGGTTGCAAGCTTGGCAGAATCCAGGTACAGTCATGTTTGCGCTGCACGGGACGCCATGTCGATCCTACGGAGAGTATGAGGTGAGAGAAGCGGGGGTTGGCCTCCTCGTGACTCTGCGATAACTCGCTGTGAATTAGGGGAAGGAAACCTCACCCACGTGGGATTGCCTCAAGACCAATACATCAGCACAACATTTACACCGCACAGGGGGGAAACACTGCGAGCTCCATGAGTATGTCTGTTGGGGTCTCCGCTTGTGGCAACAGGGATGAGGGAGCTGAGGTGGGTCAAAAACAAGCCAATAAAGCAGGGGGGAAAGGTTGTTTTCAGCCAGATCAGCTCCCTGCACTGGCTTAGCAGGCAGCTCCGCCAACAGGCGTATTGAGCGCACAGAGGGATGTGGAGGGGACAGCAAACGTGGAGAGGGATGAGCGAGTGGGGCTGCTTGGGAAGCCTGACGGGAGCAGGGAAAGGGGGAACACGGGATTTGGGAAATTAGGTCGGAGCTGGGATGAGCAGTGGGGTTATGCCATGAAGACTATTATTTTCTGCTCTTCAGCACTGCCTCTGCTGAGGGCACATAGAGCGAGACACGCTCCAAGAAACCGCAGTGTTGTTAAACGTAGCTCAGGACTGAGCTGTGACCTAAACTCTGATAAACGACTGCCTGCTTTGGGTTACGGCTGAAGCTGTCTAGTTTGAGAGAAGGAAGTAAATCTGTCCACCAGCATCTGTCCACCAGCAAGGGGACACAGTCCCCCACGGAGGTGGGAGAGCACGGGGACACGGCAGCCGGCGGTACCGCGGCCCCGCAGCTGCTGGCAGGGACACGCACCGTCCCCTCCCGTCTGCTGAGGGCAGCGGGCAGGCTGGTGCTGCCGTTTGAAAAGAAATGCCTTTTCTGCGGCACAAACGAGAAGCATGAAGCAGCTGGCCAGGAGACTGCTGCTCTGCTTAAACCCAGGGCACTGGGGGTGCTCTTGTGGGGTCAGACTGTCCCCCTCTGAAGTGCTGTGCCAAAAGCACAGAAAACATTGTTCGGGGATGAAGGCAGGGGTGGCACTCTCTTGGGAAAACACAGGAGCAATAAGTCAACCGTATGCTCTCACAAGCGCTGGCAAATAGCAGCGTAGCCGGGCGGCAGCCCCTCTCCTAAGCCTCCCAAAGCATCCCCCGGCCTTGCGAAAAGTCACGGTGCACAAGCAGTCCCTGCCGGTTCCCAGATGGCAGAAATGGGACCGCTGTAGCCATGAGTTTAACCCCACAGCAGCGCCATCACCCCGTTATTTTTTTAAAGTGAAAAACCACACCCCGTTCTCTCTCCACGCCCCACGTCACGGCTGGCCCGCCGGTGTCGGGTCCCCTTCCCCTGGGGACGAGCGGGAAGCGCCCAGCGGACGGCATCCGAGCCGCTCAGTAGGCAGCCAGCACGGAGCCCCGGGAGCTCGTCCGTCTGATGAAATCATCTCGCGTTGCGAAGAACCTCGCGGCTGAAATTGAAAAGTTATTTATTTCTTCTCTAAAGGGGAAAAAGGGCTCGCTGTGGAGGTTGTTTGTGCTTTGGGGCAGGAATCTCACTTTCGCCAGCTTTCGCTGTCTCTGCGCGCTGGCTGGGAGTGGTGAGATGCTCTGGCAGGCAGGATGGACGGAGCAGTGCTGATGCCCTCCTGCCCGCAGGTACACCGAGGGGCAGAGGTCGGGCACCGGCTCGAGCTGTTTTTCTCCACGGGACGTGTTTTCCTGGCATTCATGGCAGCACCGCCAAAAGCAGCTCTTTCTCTGCTGCAGCCGGTTAGTGGGTCAGAGGCTGCTTCTCCATCCTAATCCTTCGAGGCACTGAACGGAGAGGAGCCACAGCTGAGGTGTCCTGCACCCTCCCCGACAGCCCCGTCTTCCTTACCCAAAGGGACGGTGAAGCTCGTACTTGTCCCTCGGGTGCCTCGAAGGGACGTCACAGCCTCCAATGTCCTTCCCCTTCCTGGGTGTCAGCATGTCCTCTGCAAGGACGCAGGGCCGGCGCTGCTGGGCTCTGCGGATCTGAGGGGATTTTCCATAGGAATGTTCACCCTGCTCACTCCGGCTGGGACATGAGACCAGTTTAAAATCACCCAGGGAATGGTTTTACTACAATTCTCATTCTGTACTGCCCTTTCACTTTCTGAGGAAGGACTATTTCCAAGCATTCCCTGCATGGCCTAATTCTGCTCCCACTGCGGTCTGCAAAATGCACAGGACTGACTTGGGCCAGTGCTCAGTGTTTTGCAGCATCCCACCCCGACAGGGCATTTGAAAGGTTTCTGTGAATGTTAAGGCAGCTGCTCTGCTAGAAGAAAGTAATCTCAGAGCAGGTGAGAGCTGAAGAAGATGCCCAGGGCCAGTCTTTGCTCCGCGCCAGCAGAGCTGCCCTCCCGATCCGCAGAGACTCATTTGGAAACTTGACTTGGCAGAGACATGACTCAGGCTGAGCTGATACTGCACAGGCCGATTTTGCAGGCTCTGGGAAACCGGGAATCTGGGAAATACTGCAGGGGATCCTTGCGGGTGGTGTGCACAGATTTCTTTTCCCACTTGGGTGTAACCTGCTTGCTCAGACCCGGTGCTAAGCAGGACCGCTCAGTTTGTGATGGGTGGGATGGGAGTCCTGCTTCAGGACCAAGGCTCCTACGTGCCAGAATAATAAAAAAATAGCACTCAATAGCAGCAACGCATCTGTTCAGAAATGTAGAAGCCGTTGCATCACCGGCAGGCTCCAAACCTCAAGGGAACAGCTCATCCCGTGGCCAGAAGCACCGGCGTGCCGATAGGGCCGAGATTCCACTAGAGGGTTGTAGTGCTGTGCAGAAGCGGATGCGGTTACCGTGGCAGGAATATTGTACGTACTCCAGGCCTTTGTCAGCAGATCAAAAGCATCCTGCGATAGCCCGGCTTCCAGCAGTCTCCGCAGTCTCTGGTGTATACAGCCTGCAAGCTGCGAGGGGGCTGGTGCCTGAGCAACCCGCTCCCCTGCCTTCCCTGAAAAGCCGCTAGCATTCACATGACTCAGCACCTACTATACGTGTGTATATATGTATATACAGATATAGTAAGTAAACACACTGTGTCTATGCATATACGCACACAGACAACACGTTTATTTGTGAACCTGGGATTTCGATGCATGAAGAGCCACGCGGCATGGCGATGGCACGCCATCGCAAGGAGCCGGGGCACGGGGGGTTGAGCAAAGCCCACAGCCTGGCAACACGGCGAACGGGACAATTAGCAGCATCGTCGTGATCCACGGGGCGGGAAAGCGATAGCTGTGTGCATAGAGCCCCGGCTCCAGGCCAGGCGCTGCCATGCCGTGCGCTGCACCAAACGCAGGTGCTGGCCCCTGGAGCTTGCAAGCCAGCCTTGAGTGGGAGCCATCGAAGGGGACTGCCACTGCTGCAACCGGTCACGTCCCCGCGTCCAGTGCAGCTCCGTAGGTCCCAGCGAGTTCATGTGTATGTGACCCCAGTATGCGCCCGTACATCTTTAACAGTAGCATACGTATTTTTGCATGTGGATCTATAGAATCATAGAAGGGTTTGGGCTGGAAGGGACCTTTAAAAGGGCATCTAGTCCAACCCCCCTGGAATGAGCTTATGTTTGTGGCTTTCTGAGTAGCTGGTGTGCGAAGTGCTGGCAACAGTACCACCCAGATCAGGGTGGTTTTACTGCCGAAAACAAAAGCTGGAGCTGTCTAACACAGTGGGGAAAGCCCAAATAGCACTGACGTTGCCTTCCTTTCATAGAAAGAGTGGGAAGGCAAATGCAACCACAAGGCTCGCCTGTAACATGGAAAACACAGCATGATGTTCACAGAGGATTTGCATAGTGATTGTTTTACGTACCACCTGTTTGTCTGATACTGTCACCATTTCCATTTATACGTTGATGGAGAACAGATTTTGCCTACATTTTCATCTCTTTTGTTACCAGAAAGGCTTTGAGGAACTACGTAGGAGATAATCTTGCAAGATAAATGGTTACAGCAAAAGATCGGCCTTAGTTCCCTTGGAAGATGATCCGATCTTACCTAAATACAGCTGTGTAGAAACCAGCCATCGAGTCAACAGAGAGGCCTGAGAGTGCTGGCATAGAGTATCTGACCCAAAATAGACACTTGAATCCTCTGCCCTTGATAGCTGGCTGGTGGAGCGCCTCTTCTCACACTAGCAGGAGACATCAGAAGGAGGTCAAGTGAGCTGCTTCTTGCTATAGAGGACAAAAAGGCACCAGGGGAGACTCATCCAGCTGTGGAGACCTGCAAGGTGGACGCATAGGGTTGGGAGAGCCACCTCCCACAAGTGATGGTCTCCATAAGCAAGTCTCAGACCTCAGGGAGACCCGACTGGCTGGAGAGCAGGGACTGTGGTGCTGGTGAAGCATCTCCTCTGCCGAACTGGGTAACGGTGGAGGTGGCGTGAGCCTTTGCTGATACCAGCAAAGCAGAAGAGCTCTGTAACTCCAGGCCACAGGGGCTGCCCCTCTCCTCCTGAGGTGCTGCCATCCTTTGGTGGGCCAGCCCATGGGGCAGAGGGGTGCTGGGTCACCACCAAGGATGGGCGGCTGCCAGTGAGCTCTGGAGAGAGAGAGGGTGGCAGAGAAGCATGGTGTGAAGCAGGGTTCGGCGTGTGTGATGGTTGTTTGAGAAGGAGGGGAGGGAAGGAACGTAAGTGCCGTACCCAGGAATTAAGGTATCTCAGCAGCTATAGGTTAGGAGGTTAGACTGTATTTTTTGAATTACCTATTCTGACCAGTGAGAACATTTACTAGCTAATCATCATGCAATAAGTGTGTTTATTACTAATCTTTCACATCTAAAATTCCTGTAGAAGATAAGAGAAAAAAAAAAATAGATGTATGTTATTGTGGCAGTGCGAATGGGTCTGGTACGAGGAGAGCAGCCGCGCACAGGTGCCTCCGCCCCATCGGGTGGCACCAAAACCCACCAGCCTCGGTGCGGTACAAAGGCAGGCAGCTTTCTGCACCTGCTTTGGCAAACAGCTCTGCAAACCCTCTTCTCGCATAGTGAGGAGTCTCCGTGCCTCCCAAAGGAGTCATAAAATACAGCTTTATCCATCCTGCATGCGGTAATCAGACAGGCTTAAGAGCTTAAGCACTCATAGGGTAGCAATGTTTAAAAAGATTGCACCAGCCTGTTTGCCTACCTTGGTCGGCTTCTCTAATCAAACTGCTCCTCAGCACGGACTTCTAGGGGCGCATTGTTAGTGTCAGAGGCAGAAAACTGAACTTGCTAAGAGAGAGGGAGCTGTTAAGCTCCCGTCCTTGGGAGGCCGTGCCCAGGGCGATTAGCAGCTCGCACAAAGAACCCGGTGCTGCTCCCCTCACTCTGCTCACCGGCCAGCTGCCGAGCCGTGGGGCATTGGGATCATGCACCAGGCAAAGAAGATGGGACCAAACAGATTTCATCCTTTTAGACTGTTTTATTAAACAAAGCCAAGCAAAACAAAACCAACCCCACCGTCAATACACCAGCTCCTCATTTACACAAGACCCCTTCCCACAGCTCTGGGAGAACAAAAAGGCTGAAGTGTAAATGAGATCAGTGTCGGGAGGGTTACGCACATGAATATTTATCAAGGAAGACCAGACAGAGGCCAATTTGCCACCCTCCTGCAGCGGCAGGAGCTCGGTCATCAACAAGTGGGAGGGAAAGGGTAGGTGAAGAGGCTGGTCCATGCCTTTGTGTGGGCAGGGGCGTGCGGGACGCTAGTGAAAGACTGTGTCGGTGCGTGAGGATAAATGCGGGAGCCATCGGTCGGGAATGATGCTGAGAGGCTCCTGGGTTTTGGGGCAAAAGCTAAGTACAACGCAGTTATGAAGCAAGCATACAATGCCCCTTCCAGTCACGCGATCACCTTGCAAGCTGCAGTTTAGGGAAAAAACTCTAAAGAATTAACTAGAAGTTGTTACCATTCCTTGGGCATGCCGAGTGCTCACAATAAATCTTTTTCCTGAAGGAAAAAGCAAGGTTAAATCAAACTACAAAGACCATCAAGCATGAGATTTACAGCAATCTAAAAGGGTTACGGGTTCATGTCTTAAACAGCTGAATTATGGCTGCTTCTGGGTATCGATATATTAAGCACGCTGACCCCCTCAGTGCTGCGGGGAGCTAGGGTATGAGCAGCAATGGAGAGACTGCGCTGGTTATTGTTTTTATGTGCATTTCAAAGTCACTTCCGAAAAAGAAGATGAGATAGTAGTTGAGTATTCCAGCCACGGACATGAGGAACAGGAACAAAATGATGCGCTTTCCAAACAAGTAACCGGGAGTGCTGAGGAGACAGAAAAGGGGGAAAGCAATTCGTTAACATACGTCGCCTCATGTGAGAAGTCCTCAGGCTTTGGCCTCGGCTGTTGAGACCAGCTGAAAAGCCTCGGGGGCAAATTTCTGCTCTGTCTTGCATCGCAAGGCAGCTGCGAGCTCTTAAATGCCATTTTCAGTATCCGTTTGCATCTGGATTTGGCCTCCTGTGCTCAGTGTAGGCAGCTGCTTACAGAAGCGGCTATTCAGAGGGACTCGTATGTCTTCTCAGCCACCACAGACTGCGGGACAGCCTTGCTTCACAGGCGTGTAATGAGTTTTACTAATACAAAAGGACGATCTTGTGCAAATAGCGGCACAAACGTGCCAACGCGTGCGTTTGCGGAGGCTGCGAGCAGGAGCTGCTGAAGCAGCCACTTTGTTCCTGCAGCTCCCCTGACCCCGCTGCCGCCGCACCGCCCGTGTCCCCCAACAGCTCCTCCCGTGCACCCAGAAGAGGAGGGCTTTCCTGCGCTGCCCCCTGCAAGCAGCCACCCCAGGCAGCACCACGGGCCGGCAGCTCTGCCTGTGGAAGCGGCAGCATCCAGCCACGCTGCTGCCGCATCCCAGGTTTTGCAAAGAGGCTCTGCAAAGTCCTTACCTCTGCGTCCTTTCCCCGAGGTAGCCCACGAAGTACTTCTGCCTGACAAACAAGTACATCAGGCCGGCAAAGGCAGCAGGAGCTGGGTAAAGGGTAAAACAAGGCGTTACAAACACCAGCCCAGGTCTTGCTGTACGTACTGGCCCCCTCTGCTGCCTGGGCTGGGCCGGGAAACGGGAACCTGCAGCCTTGGGTTATGGGACGAGCGCTGGAACTGGGACAGAGACCTCTGTGTGGGAAACAGCCCCCGCCTCGCCCTCACTCCGGCTTTTCTGAAGACTTTTGGGGGTATAATCCTGCCCACAGCTGTGCCTACTGCAGAGCACACACTCGTCCCCGTCGGAAACCCCAGTGTGGGTCATGCCGGGCTCGGGAAGGAGGGTGCTGGCTCAGGCACTGTCTTCACCAGAAAAAAAAGGCAGCCGACAGATGCACTTCTCTAGGAGCAGGTGGAGGACTATACTATGGTCCAATACTCATTTCTAAGCACACAAAAAGGGGCTTTCCCCCCTAGTTCTAGCTTTCCCCACACCTGCAGGCAACAGCCCCTCTTATGCTGCTCAGGAAAATCCTCTTTTCCAGAAAGGATAGCCACGGACACCAGGAGAGTACTCATCTTAACTTTAGGTAAACTCAAATTGCACTGAAGGGGATCATAGTTGGAAATGCAGGTAAATACTCCTGGGCTGCCCTCAGTGCTGGGAAGGGCTGGTAGCTCTGGCAATTTAATCAAATGAGCCCGTTTCCAGTCCTGAGGGTGAGTAACGTGGCATCCAGCCTCCGAGTACTAAACCCTCCACCCAAAACAGAGGGTTCTCATCTATAATGCCTGTGTGGGAAATCTCCCCGGCCCGGACTGTCCTGAATCATGCCTGGGAACGACATGTCTGTCGGCACAAACCGTGCCAGAGGAGTGCTCCTAATTAAACAGCACGCGTAGTTGCAGGACAGCCGGGTGAGACAGGTTCCCCCGCTGCAAGAGGATTTGGTCCCTGGAAATGTAACCTCCGAAGCGCTCGCCATCCCTTGCTGAAAGTGGTGCAAGGCTGAAGGGAAAAAAGACAAATGAGCGTTACCTTGGCTGCAGAGAAGGCCAGCGCACCAAAGCACAGCGAGAAACGTAGGGTACGCGTGTCCGCAGTTCTGGCTAGAAAGGAATTTGTACGGGGGAAATCAGAACACAGGGAAGTAGCAACAAAACCGACGTGTTTCACCAGCGGAGGTTGGTGGGGTGCGAATTTGGGCTGCACTAACACCATTGCGGGTGGGCTTTTATCCCAGAGCGGTGGGAGCTGGGGGCTGGCTGGCGTGTCCGTGCCCGAACGCAGCGGCTGCCTCGCCCGCAGGTCTGCTTCCCCGTGTCCTCACCCCGATAAGGGATGGCTTTGTCCTGCCTGATGAGGAAAACAAACCGCCCGGCGCACACGGCTGGCACCTGTGAAAGCTGCTTTCATCCTCTAACCTCTTTGATCAAGGCACGTGTATAATAGATGCTGCGTGGTTTATTGGCTTGGGAAATCCTTGTAATTAAGTCATATTAATCAAATCAGTGGCATTGAAAGCTGCGTGAAACCAACAAAAGGAAAATCCCACAGCAAATAGGAGTGTCTGACAGTTAATATGTCTCTTTGCAGGAAAACAGGAACGATTTCCAGCCGCCTCCTTCGGCTGGGAATGCTTTCCGAGGGGGAAGCACTCTGCCCTTGGCAGAGGTCGCACACCTGTGAAGGGCAGCACTCGGATGTCCCACCCCGTTTCCAGCAGTGCTTCAAGGGTAATAAAAAACATCGTACGTTCTTTTCTCTTCTGGGTTGGAATTAATTTTCCCTCTGCTCTCTCTGAAGGGATGTCAGAGAGAAGAGGTACCGATGTGGGAGAGACGAGGAGAGCGGTGTGCTGAGGGAGCTGACTGGGGACAGCGGCACAGGGGTTTGTGCGGGCTCTGCCACCAACCTGCTCCTCAGCGAGTCAGCGTCCCTCCGCCGGCTCTCCCCTCTTGATCCGCAGTGCCCCTGGGACACGAGCTGTGCGTGTATCACACTTCCAGCATTAGCTACTGCTGGGTGAATGGGCTCCCAAACGAAGGGGGGCAATACACACCAGGGCTGCGAGTCCAACAGACATGCAGCACGCGCTGTCCAGAAAGGAGCTGGGTTCGCCAGCAAACGTACTGGAGAGCCACGGGTCTAAATGCCGCTGCAATGCACACAGCAATGGGACTGCAGAGCAAAGTCTGGACCATAAAACAGTCTGGATTAAACCCTAACGAAGAGAAAGACTAACGCCGCTCTTCCCCCACCGGCTCCTCAGGGCTTGCTTACTTACTTGGCAGTGTAGACACGGTCAAAGGCGGAGGATCCTGGCCGCTGGAACCCCTTGCCGTTGCAGTGTTTGCTTTCATGCTCCAGTTTGCTAGCAAAAAAAGCTGTTAAAAAACCACAGTGCTCGATCTGAGATGTACTTTGGAGATATTGCAGAAGCTGGGTTTTGCGGGCTCAGCTCCGTTCTCGTGAGCGTCCAGGCTGGATGGCAGGAGAGGACACGGGCGCGTGGAGGTGCAGGATGTGGCCAGCGTGCTTGCTCTGTCACCGAGGTATAACCAAACCCTCTGTGCAAGGGCGCAGTGCAATGCCCACGTGTTCGTATGTGACTGGCAGCAGGTTCTCACCTCTGAGCCCTGCTTCATCCCTACACCGCACTTCTGGCAGCCCGCACCTCTGCCCGCTGCAGAAGTACAGCCCTGGCTCGGTCCTTTGAGGCACCGGTGGGAAAAAAAGCTTTCCAGTCAGAGCTGCTGACCCCAAATCTTGCTCTCTAACACAGCAGGGAGACAAGGGAGTCTCCTCTCTTTTAGTGATAGCCATTTGCCAAACCAGGGACATCCTGCAGGGCTGGTTCATTTTCCAGAAAGGCCCATTGAAAACCTGGTCTTGATGGCTGGTCTCTATGTGTCCGTCTTGTGCGGACACCCTCCTTTCAAGCAATAGTGCTGTGTCAGGGTCTTAGCTGCTGCAAAAATGCAGCGCCTCAAGATAATGTATCATGCACTTGACAAACACGTTTTATCTGATGACACTAAACCTGAGACTATCAATCATGTGTCTAAATACACCAGACAGACCCCTGACAGGCTACAAGCTGCAAGCCTTGCATTGTTGTGCATCCCATCTCAGTGTACCCAGATCACCCTGTGGTTTAGAACATTAGCCAAGGATATAGATGAAAGATAACCCATCAGGAAGGACATTATTATAACAACAGAAGTGTAACTTGATAAGCTGCAGGATTTCATCCCCGGAATCTGAAGCGTTACCTCTTTTTTCCCCCTCACTGATGCTGTAAGTGCGTCTTTTGTACTTCCATTGCCTTCACTAAAAGCTACTGAGTTTTTTTGCCTTCCAATACGGAGTGATTCCCTGGGTAAAAACGGCCTTTCTCCAGAAAAACCCGCAGTGCTTTAAGCCAGCGTCCCCGTTCTGAGCCAGGCTGCAGACCCTCCCACTGCCCCCACTGCCACCAGCACGGTGCACTGGCCGGCTCCTGGAGGACCTGGCCCTGGGGGACCCAGGGCAGACAGCACAGCCACCAAGAGCTCCCAGCATCTCCATCTGCATCAATAATGGGGTTATTAACCTGCCTGTGGGGTCTAAGAGAGCCTAGCTGAAGAGGACTAGGTTGGACGGCAATTTTTTTCGTACAGTGCAAAGCTGCTGTGATGGGAAACCACTTCCTGCACGTCTGGGACTGCATGGGCTCACTGGGATATGTAGCCTACCTCCTCCTTTCCTTTCCGCACGTACGTGAAATTGCTAGGAGATGCCACAGCTTCAGAGAAAGACAGGAGTAAGCTATATATCTCTCCCTCTCCGCTGCTGCAGGTACTGCCACTTCCCAGATGCTATTGTGCCACTGCAGAGAGGCGCCACGATGCCAAGAGCCGTCAGGCTGAACACAGACATGTCCAACGTGACAGTGGTCACTGAGGACAAGAACTTGGAGGTGCTGGGCGTGACACCCCTGGTGCACAGCCTCTGGGATCAGGGCTGGGCGGGCACAGAGGTGCTGGGTCTCCTGGGAAGGAGCTGGCTGTGGAGGTCCAGGCATCTGTCCCAGAAGCTCTTGCCATCTCCGACGTGGTGTACAGATCCTTGGTCAAGAGACTGGGCGTTACGGCAAAGGACAGAGGTAGGGTTGTCAGGTACACCCGCACCATAGATGAGGAGCAGGCTTTGTCTCACCTCACTTCAGAGACATTGAGAAGTGTTGGGGAGATGGATGTTTTCCTTCTGTAAACAGTGGGTGCAGAAGGAAACAGAAGAAAGGCACCTCCAGGGGTCAATCCGTCCCTCAGAGAGCTACTGGCATGAGAGAAACCACCCCACAGAAGTGCTGATCTTTCTCCACTAACTCAAGAAAGAGCTTAGGCAACCACCTCGCATGAGATGTCCACCTCTTCACTAGAGAAAATGCCTGGGTCGATCACCTCCAACCCACTGCAGCGGCTGTATTTCCTCAGGACCGCGTGGACCCCCAAGGCGAGGGCAGTGAATCAGAAGGGAACCCAGCATCTCACCACCAGATGGAGAGGCAGAGCCTCCTGCTTCAAGTGAGATTTTCACCCTGGAAGCAGCTCCCCAGTTCTGTGGCTCCTTAGCCCTCTCAACCTCACACGCCCTGCGGTCTCCCAAAATCTCCCCAGAAGGCAGCCCAAGAGGTGGGTCCTGGCTGCCTGGGGCTCAGCCAGGCTGAAGCTCTGCAAAGGACCAAAGCAGAGCTGCCAGATCACATCCAGGGGTGGACCTGGCCGTGGGTCTGTGCTCACAGCTCAGCAACACTGGGCTCCTGTTAACCTGGCACCAGGGAAATGGGAGACTACAGCATGAAGCAGCTTGCAACACCGTGGTTATACTTCCTGCTCGTTACGCTGAACCTCAACGCAAGAGGGTGGTTTCACAAGCCGGCATGAGATGAGCGAGTGGAGCAGGGCTGGAGCTGAGGTGTTTAATTCAGCTCAGCTGCACCAGGAGATGATGCCCTGAGGCTCCAGGGCTGCACAGGCTGCCCTGAGCCTGACCCACTGCAGTCCCACTCTGGCCAAGTTAATGTACAAGAGTTCAGTCCAAGCCTGGTAGTTTCTCAAGTTTGTGTCAACAGAAACCGTGCCCTGAAGCTCCAACCTAGTGAGTGCCAGCAAACATGCAAGTTGCCCCTTCTTTCCGTTGACTTCGCATTCCTTCCTCCATCCTGATCTGCTCAGCAATGACCACTGATTTGCCCTAAAGGCTGCTAAATTACGACGTCTCTCTGACGCAAGAACAAAACCTAAAGCTACACGTGTGACTCAGCGGCACCCGGCCACATGAATCATTCTGCAGGATATGGAGATTCCCACCATGAACAAGGTGACAGTAAAAGGACGTCAGACTGGGGCAGCACCAGAGCCCACCTCCAGCGTCGGGAATAACAGCATTCACCCAGACTGTTTTCTAATCCTGCACCAGATGCAGAAAAGCATACAAACCTGAATTGACATGGTACTGACTTCACGTACTTAAAGACAGGCAAGCAGATGCCCAAGTGCTTCGCTGAACCAGAGATGTAGCAAGAGTTCAGTACAACTGATATCCCTCGACAAGCATTTCTACTGCTGTAAGTATTGCACTCGTTGCACAACTGCCTATCAGTCGGGTCTTTCTAGACAGAAGGCTCGGGAGGAGGAAATCAGATGACGCAAGGTCTGAAATCATGGTTTAGGGCTGTGTGCCACTCGCGCTTGGCACGCTAAGTCCTCTGCTAAGCGCTGCGTTGCCTGTTTGCAGCAGTTGGGTCAATAATCACAGAGGCAGATTTCCATGAGGTGAAAGTGCGTGTCAGGCTGGAAGGCGAATGCCCGAGTTTCAGAGAGAGAGAGGAAAAAACGGTATATAAAGTCATCTGGTTAAATAGCGAGAAATGTATATTTGACACATTTTTTTTAATTGCAGTATGTGCTCTGATCTCAACGTGCCGTATTGTGGTGACATCACACACTGTGCCTTTACCAGAAAACAGCACTGCGTTAAATGATGTGGCATTGGGCGCCTATGTCAAAACTAAACCAGTCTGCATCTCTTTTTTTTTTCTTTTTCTTTCTGGCAGCCAGGCTTACGCTGAGGCTCCCACCACTTCCCCTCTCTGCAGCAGCCCAAAAATAGCCCACTTCCTAGGACCAAAGGCAGGGTTTGCCCTCAGTGGGAATCTCCCATTCATACAGGGAAGCCTTCACAGAAGATTTCTGGCACTCGTGTCAGCCCCCCGCCCCATCCCACTGCTGACTCTCCTTGAACCCGGGTGGTCTCAGGGCAGCTGGGGCAAAGCTCACTCCCTTCTCTGTGTTCTGGGCAGAATTTCCTGCTAAAATGGTGAAGTATGTATTTGTAGGAGGCGATGATCAAGCTAAAACCAGATCTGCACAAGAGAGAAACTGGTTTTATCTTAAGAATTCTGAAGAACAGGAGGGACTATAGAGGTCTGAACAAGAGCGAAAAAAGGAAACTTCTCCTTTGCAGGAAATGCGCAGTGTTCTTGGGACCACAGTTGGTTAGTTGAACTGTAGGACCTGGAGATGCAGGAAAGCAGGGGAGCTGCCTGCCCACAAATAACCCAAACAGATTCCCCCGACAAGTCAGTGCTGTTTTGCCCCCTTCGCCCAGCTCCCTGCAAAGGTCCGACCCATTGCAGACCCCTGGGGCCCCGGCTCCTGCCCACAGCGGCAGGGCTCTGGCTGAAGCGCTGCCCATGTTAGGGACTTTAGCCAGGAAAGGAGGTCCCAGTCATCAAATCTAAATGCATATTGCCACAGGGAACCCCAGCATATTATTCCTTTCATGAGCTGACATATGTATAACAAACTCCCTCCAGAATATCACAAGAGTAGGACCGTGTGACTGCCAAAATACTGCAACAACAGCATGCAAAATTGCATGCTTAGAAGATCATTTCTAAAGCCAAAGTCATGCCTAAGCACACATGCACTTATAACCAGAGGTTATCTATCCAAAGATCAGATCAGCATACCTCACCCCGAACTTTTCTCAGCTCCCTTTTAGCCCTTAAATAAATGCTTATTTTTGTCTTACCGTTCTGGACAACACTTATCAAGGTGACGATGGCGAGCAGGACAATGCTTCCCAGGGTTTCCTGGTCCATTTTGCGAGTGGGCTGTGAAGGTGGACGGTGCAGCCTTGGCAGCAGCTCAGCCCTGCAAGTACGGAAGGAGGAAATGAAGGTCTTTCTTATCTTGACTCGTAGAAACACTTCCTATGGTTTCACAGGAGAGTGGCAGCACCCTGCGCTCGGGTGCCTGCCAGAGCAACTGCAGGCTCACTCACTCACTCATCATATAGAGATGAAGCCCGGAGAAACAAAAGGTCATACGTGATCTAAGAGGGTATGTAATGTGGAAAGATCTTGATTGCCCCTCCTGCAACGGAGCAAAATATCAACTTTCATATCTAAAGTATGTCTGAGCATTTGGCTAGCTGTGTGGAAGAGCAGAAGGGCTGGAAGAGGCCAGCCAGGCTATCATGTCCTTGCCTGCACGTCCCAAGCACCCCAGAAGTAGCTGGGTGGAGAAATAATGTTGGCGAGTCTCAACAACACAGCTGCTTTCAAACGTGTGCCCTCCCTGGTCACATCTCCATCAGCTTCGCCAGTGAGGAGACCCCAGGTCTCCAGGTCACAAGCAAAAGCTCCCGATCCATCTGCCGTATTTGAACGGGCAGTACAAAAATGCTGTGAGCATCGTGGGTGGGCACAGAAATACATCCTTCATTAGCAGGGATGGATCCTGCATCCTTCCCCCTACAAGTAACTCCCTGGAAGGCGGTGACAGCTGCCAGCATTCAGCATTTTACAGGCTCAGACTTCACAGTTGTACCCCAGTTTTAGGAGTCGAAGCCCAATACGGTTGAACGTAACTGCTGCACCGTGTTCGCGCCTGGGCTTCAGCCCCGTGACGGAGATGGCAGGGAAGCACAGGCTGCGGTGCTGGACGGCTGCAGGAAGTCCCACCGCTTCTGTCAGATCACGGGAAAGCACCCTCACCCAAAGTGCACATCGCTTGCTACCTGTAACCGCTCTGCTCCCTCTCGCCTGTGTTCCGAGGGGGAAAAAACCTTATGAAAAATCCTTACCTTTAGTAGGGATTCAACACTAACAAAAGTAACATTTTCACTGGACAACTTTTGCCCTGTCTGTCTGCCTGTCTGTACTCCACCACGTCTGTACTCCACCACACGCCATCCGGAAGGTCTGAGTGCCACCCAGCATCCAAACCGCGGCCGGATGACTGGTTACCTCTCTCTGGATGGGGGACAGCCTGGTAGGACTTCCCAGCAAGTGCCAGGCTGCGAAATCCGTCAATGAGGACACATTTACCTACAACAGTGTTTTTATCCAGTCTCTCTATCATACAAATGATTATCACCTGTACTATTAGATATGGAAAACTCTCAGGTGCTTTGGGTGCAAACAAATATATAGAAACACGCTGGCTGAGAGGCAGGGGATTAACGCTGTGAGTTGTGACCTTCTGTTAACGTAACAGAAGGCGGCTGGCTTTCCAGGATACTTTCCCTGTAGTCTACGCAGACACAACTGGGTGAGCAGCAAGGCCATAAACAGTATCTAGGTTGAGATTTGGCCTTTTGTTAGGCCAAATGTTTTTATTAGGACTGAAGTTCTCTTTTTCCCCACAAAAATGGCCTTTTCTCACTTGACCATCAAAGTTTACGTTTTGTGGTCTACTGAGCACAGGATCATAGCTGGTATTTAAGGACGGTATTTAATGCTAAGCTTGTAATAATCTCCTGAAGAGGAAAACCCATCACCTAAAAGCGGTCACGGAACTAAGACAAAAGAGGAATAATGTACAAGCGGGGACCAGTGCCGTGACCATGAAGAAAGGATCTGTGCACGGACACGGGCAGGCAGGAGGGAGCTGCTGACGGGAGAGGTCCTCAGGGCAGCCGCAGCAGGACGACTCCCAGCCGTCCTCCCACAGCAGGCACTGATCCTTCTCTTTCTTCTGCCTGTTTTACACCGGTGTAAACCTACCAGGCAGCTTGAGGCTTGCTTTTACAAGGGGTAGTAAAAGTAGATGAGCCTGCTCTGAGATCTCCTCCAGCTTGCCACGAAAATGCACACGCTTCCCTGCTTTCAAAGGCTTCCCAAAGGTGGCTTCAGTTTGGCAGGAGTCTCATATTAAAGGGGGCAGGAATCAGGCTGCTAAGGTCTGAAGCTGCCATAATGCCAAAAAAAACCCCAAACCAAAAACACCCCCATGTGCAGGCCAGGTTGCGGGGGCCGGGCTGCCGATGCCTTCGCTTTCTCCTTATCCCGCTCTTTGTTTTCCACCTCTTTGCTTTCCTGCCGCTCAGCGCCCCTCACCATGTCCTCATCCCCGCTTTGCTCTTCTGCTCTGCCCCTTCCGATCCCCGCCTGTCCCCTGGCACTGCTCAGCACCACAGGATCCGCCGGCAGCACCCGCGCTTCGCTGGAAACCCAGCCCGCTCCTTCCTCTTGCCGAGGCTCGCTCCAAAGTCATCCCTCACATGTGCGTGGAAAAAAACCAGGGCTTCACCCTCCTCCCTGCAGAAAAAAAGAGCTCAGCCCCATGACATCAACTCCAGGGCTTGCTAAGCTGGTTTCTGGGTGCACAGGGAGAAAAAAGCTTTGCCAGCAAGAATCTGTTTGGTATGGCCGCCTTAAAATAAGAACTGCAGGTTTTTCGGATTTTTTTTAAGTGTGACATCGCTCTGAGGGCTGTGCTTAAGGACAAGCAGAGGTAATTAAGAAGGTACGAGAGACACCGAAGAAGAAGTCTCGTCCCTTTACTGTGGCAGAGCAACATTGTCATAAATATAGTCAGACAGAGCAGAAACCTCTTGGGGCGGGGAACATTATCTTTTCGTACCCCTTGGTGCTGGAATAGCCGCGGGATGAAAGGAGGTTCTGGCAATTTTTTTGCATTTTAGGGAATTGCCTTGGCAAGGCGGGGCTAAGGTGGAGCCAAAATGACTCTGCAAACAGCTTCTGCCCTACCTACACATTAAATTGTTCCCTCTCCCTGAAGCCTAAACATCTGGGCAGCTCTTGCCTCCCCTTCTTTTGCGAGATACAAGCAGGATCACTGTCTGGGTCAGGCAAAGTTGGCACCACCTGAAAACTCTGTCCACCTGGGAGAAAGATGGGTGCAAAACACCTCCATCATATCCCCCTTGGCCACTTGAAATGGGGGATTTTCTCAAGTAGGGAAAAGAAAAATACGGGGGGTTGTGGGGATGGACAGCTTGGGGAGCACTGCCTGCATCTGATGTAACCCCCAGTTGTGGTTAGTGCTCTCCGGGCACAGGTAATTCTGCGCTTCAGCAGCTGCTGTCAGACCCCAGCCCTTCCGCTTGCTGCATTGCTATCTGACAACCACATCTTCCCGTCTGAGGAAGATAACCTTGACACAGTGAGCCGTGAAGCTCACGAAAATGTGCAAAGCCAGTTGCGCTGCGAGGCTTCCCGCACATTAATCTCCTCCTCTGGAAATCTTGAACAGCCAGTCAAAATAATCCTCTCGTAGAACTGCTTTCATACTGAAGAGGAAAGGACTGGGAACACAGATCTATAAATATCTTTTGGGATGTTCATCTCTCCTCTCCTGCACTCTGCTCAGCGCTCGACTGCAAGGACTCCAATGAAAGTGCATCTCCCACTAAAATAAAAGCTGCTTCTGTGAAGTTCCTATGGATAAATGTCAGGCAACACACAGCCGTCGTGCTTTATCATAAACGCAATAGGACAGAAGCCCCTTGGAGTGGCTGGTTAATATTAGCACTGTGCTTTGCAAACTTAAAGCGCCACAGAACCACCAAATATACAGTACATACAGATACGTGTGTGTGAGTACCTGCCGTCGCGTCCGTCTGCTTCAGCATCGCATCCTTTCAGAAGCCTGACAAAACCCCAAAGCAGAGCATGAACAGAGCTGGAAGCGTGAAGTGCAACATGAAGAAAAGGGCGACGCTGCAGTTTTTTAAATGCTGTCTTCATAATTGCATGGCCAAGAGAATGAAACCGTGGGAGCAGTCAGTGCCGCCTCGAAAACCCCTCCTTCTCCACGCTTCCCAGACTTTATCCTTTTCTTTACCGTCTCCATACTCCGTTTGTGCAAATTGAGCTCAAAACACAGTGCTTGAAGACAGAGTCCGAAGTCCCTCCGGGCCCCCGGGTGCAGCAGCCTCCTCCTCACCCTCCCTGTCTCACCCACTGCTCTCCCCGGTAAAATCTGCCTTTTTGTACGAGCGCCGCACCGCTGACATCCCTGCGGCTGCACTTCACCCTCGGGTCCATTTCTACGGCACTCCTGCCTCGCCAGCGAGCCCTGCGTAATGGAGTTTGTGCGGCAGGGCTCGCCTTCCCCAGAGCGCTCGTTTGGGGTTATCTTTATTAAATTTCAGCAGCTTGAGCCTGGAGCGTTGCTGCAATGTAGCAAGACCAGTCTGAACCCGAGCCCCTCCACCAGGATGCTGGAAACCCACCTCCGACCTGGGCGTATCTGCAGATTTGGTACTTTTCTCTGGCCTTGGGAGACCAGAGAACTGAGTGGGGCCCAGGACAGCCCCTTCTGAGGCCTTTTTGGAAAAGCACCCTGGTTTCCCAGGAAGCTGTTGATTAGTAGGCTTTGAGTAGCAAAGCCACCTCGTGGGGATCTTCTCTCTGCCGTCTCTTCCCTCCCTTGCTCCCAAGCAGCAGCTTCTCAGCAGCCATTGTGATACCATGCGGTGTCACTGTGGTGGCCTCCCGACAGCCCCGGCAACCAGACACTCTGTCCCAGGAAGAAATTCACAGAATCACAGAAGGGCTGAGGTTGGAAGGCACCTCTGGAGGTCATCTGGTCCAACCTGCTCAAGCAGGGCCACCTTGAGCTGGTTACCCAGGACCATGTCCAGATGGCTTTTGGACTTACCCAAGGATGGAGGCTCCACAACCTCCTTGGGCAACCTGTGCCAGTGCTCGGTCACCCTCACAGTCAAAGAGTGCTTCCTGATGTTCAGAGAGAACCTCCTGTGTTTCAGTTTGTGCCCATTGCCTCTGGTCCTGGCACTGGGCACCACCGAAGAGAGCCTGGCTCCGTCCTCTTTGCACCCTCCCTCCAGGCATTTATGTACATTGATGAGATCCCCCCAGAGCCTTCTCTTCTCCAGGCTAAACAGCCCCAGCTCTCTCAGCCTTTCCTCATTGCAGAGATGCTCCAGTCCCCTCATCATCTTTGTGGCCCTTCATCGGACTCTCTCCAGTATGTCCCTGTCTCTCTTGTGCTGGGGACCCCAGAACTGGACCAGCACTCCAGCTGTGGCCTGACCAGTGCTGAGTAGAGGGGAGGGATCATCTCCCTTGACCTGCTGGCAACGCTTCCCCTGATGGAGCCCAGGGTACCGTTTGCTGCCTTTGCTGCAAAGGCACATTGCTGGCTCGTGTTCAACATGATGTCCATCAGGACCCCCAGGTCCTTTTTGGCCAAGTTGCTTTCCAGCTGGGCGGCTCCCAGCGTGTATCGGTGCTGTTCCTCCCCAGGTGCAGGACACTGCACTTCTCCTTGTTGAACTTCATGAGGTTCCTGTCAGCCCATTTCTCCAGCCTGTTGAATCCTTCCAGACGGCAGGATGATCCTCTGGCGCGTGAGCTACTCCTCTGAGTTTGGTGTTGTCTGCAGACCTGCTGAGGGTACACTCTGCCCCGTCATCCAGATCATGAACGAAGATGTTGAAGAGGACTGGACCCAGTACTGATCCCTGGGGTACACCGCTAGTTACTGGGCTCAAACTAGACTTTTTGCCACTGACCGCTACCCTCTGGACCTGCCCATTCAGCCAGTTTTCAATCCACCTGTCTGCTCATCCAATCCGTAGACGAACAGCTTCTCTGTGAGGATCTTATGGGAGACAGCGTCAAAAGCCTTACTGAAGTCCAGGTAGACAATACCCACTGCTCCCCCCTCATCTACCAGGCCAGTCACTTCATCATAGATGTTTACTGAGTTGGCCAAGCATGACTTCCCCTTGGTGAAGCCGTGCTTACTACTACTGCTGATTTCTTTGTCCTTGATGTGCCTGGAGATGGTTTCCAGCATGAGCTGCTCCCCCACCTTCCCAGGGATTGAGGTGAGGCTGACCGGCCTGCGGTTCCCTACGTCATCCTCCTTGCCCTCCTTGAAGATGGGGGTGACACGTGCTTTCCTCCAGTCCTTGGGCACTTCCCTCAGTTGCCATGATCGATCAAAGGTGATCAAGAGTGGCCTTGCAATGACATCTGCCAGCTCCCTTAGCACTTGTGGGTACAACCCGTTGGGGCCCAGGGACTTAACGTACGTGCAGCTTGCTGAGGTATTCCCTGACCTGATCTTCATCCACCAAGGGTACGTCTTCCTTGCTCCAGCCTTTCCCCTCAGTCTCTGGGATCTGGAATTGCTGAAGGCAAATTGCACTACTTTAGCATGATCTGGTTTTCATGACTCACGTCAGCTGTTGTTATCACCTTATTACCTTTTAGGTGGCTGCAAATTGATTGTTTAATAATTCATTTTATAGATTTTTTAGAGCTGAAGCGAGGCTGCTTCGGCAGCAGTTTCCCTTCCGCTCCCCTTTGAGATGTTTCTTTTGCCCTGACTCATTTCTGTCCATGTTTCCACTTTCCATTAACTCCTGCAAATCATTATCACAGGCATTTACATGGTGTGGGATGAATTTTGTCTTCTGTTCCTCCAGCCGCTGGTCACAACCGGTCCTTTTCGTACTGACGTTACAGGAAGAAAAGACGTTGGGTACTTTGGCATTGTACTAAGCAGCAGGCCGACCCCCATTTTTGTCTCCCTCGTCCTTGGCAGATACTCACGTCTCCGAAAGAAGCTGTCGGCCTTCCACCCGCAGCTGTCCCGCCAACAGACAGAACTTTAAACCCTATTTTTTTTTCTGCTTGTCTGCTGTTTCCCTCTCCCTTGCTCCTATATGAAAGGCCACAGAAACAACAGTGGGGGGGGAAGGGAATATTCTTCAGATTAAAAAAAGCAAATAGGCACCAAAGCTGGTGATTAAACCGCCCGCCCCCCCCCCCCCAAGCGCTGTAGGAGAGGCAGCAGGACTGCAAGGCCAAACCCTCCCGGGGCCGGTGACGAGGGGACCTGCGGGGGGTCGCGGGCCCAGCCCCGCCGCCGCCTCCCCACCGAGGCCGGCGCCGGCATCAGGGGCGGCTCGGCGGGCCTGGCTTCCAGCGCGTCTCTGTGGCGCAATCGGTTAGCGCGTTCGGCTGTTAACCGAAAGGTTGGTGGTTCGAGCCCACCCAGGGACGACG
>JAVKLA010000026.1:4256797-4269470 GCA_034782735.1 Sagittarius serpentarius
GCGCGTTCGGCTGTTAACCGAAAGGTTGGTGGTTCGAGCCCACCCAGGGACGACGGCCTCCCGTTTTTTTTTCGGGGGAGGGGGTCTTTTTCCCTCCCGTGGGGGGACCGGTCTGGCGGGGTCGGAGCCGGCCTGCGCCGCCTTTTTGCCGCTGGGAGCTGCCGGAGACCCGCTGCCAGGCCCAGTACTTTTGCCGAGAAGAGCTTCCTCGTCGCGGCTGCCGGCGGGGCGGGGGCGCCGCGCCGCTCCCCGTGCCCCCTCAAGGGGGGCTGCAGGAAGACGGCTGCCAGCGGGAGTTTCCGTAGTGTAGTGGTTATCACGTTCGCCTAACACGCGAAAGGTCCCCGGTTCGAAACCGGGCGGAAACACCACTTTTTCCCCTCTCTTGGGGGTGTTGTTTTTTGTTGTGTCGTTGGTTTTTTTTTTTTGTCCTTCCCGTGCCACCGCAGACGTCAGTTTTCCCGATTCCTTGTTTTAAAACCCGCCCTGCCCCACGCTGAGGCCCAGCCGCGCCCTCGCTGGGCAGCGGGAGGGAAGGCGGCCTGCCTCCCCGCCTTGGCCTCCCCGCCACGGGGCCGGGAGCGGGGTGCAAGGGCAGGGCAGGGGGCTTTATTCTGCAGATTTGGTTCGTTCCCCTCTGCAAACAAGCCTTTTTCCTCGTCTGCTTGGGAGGATGACCTAAAGGAGGAGAAATGAGCCTCAGCTGAAACGGTCTGAGCACCGTCAGAGAACTTTGGACAAAAACTTCAAAAACAATATGATTCCACCACCAAATGATAGCATTGTCACCGCTTGCCCCTGAAAGGCCATAGTTGTAGAAGATGTTTGGCTCGTTAGCCCAGGAACCACTGAAGTTTCGGCTGGAGATAATGCCGGTTAATGGTGACATTTATTGTGCTGCGGCGCAAAGCATTTAAAAAACCCCTCATCTTCCCATGGCAAAGCAAGGCTTGAAGGCAGAGGGAAGAAAAAAGGGGGTGGATACTGACTGAAATAATAGTTTTAAATGCTATCTTAGAAAATTCAAACGCACAACTTCTTTCTCACAGCTTTCCCCATTACTTCAGGTCTCTTGCACCAATAGAAAGAGCAAGCCAGTGAAAATACGGATACAGAAAAATAAAACAGCCTACACAAAAGGTAGAGTTACAACACGGAAGAACGATGAAACGCTGTTTAAAGGCTCAAATACGTATTTCATTCATAAAACTCCAGGGCCATCCTCCCTCTAAGCCAAAGAGGTTGAACACACAGTCCACTAACAGAGCAATATAAAATAATTTGGGGCTCTCCTGCTCTTCAGCTCTCCATCTCTGGCATTGGCATTGAAAGGTTCTGCAACAGGACCAGTCAGCAGGACCAAAGTTCATTTTTCTAAAGAGGAAAGGGGACATGCCTCCTCCCCAGGCACTCCTGCAGCTGGTTTCCCAGCGTATCGCCAACCCTTACAGCTCATGGGTTATCTTAACACCCTGCCTACTTGCCCTCTTTTTAAACTGGAAATTTGGGGACAAGATTACAGCTAGCCCAAACCCTGCCTTGGGCGTTACAGAAGCCCCTTTAGATAGTCATTTACATAGAAGAGTAATATAGACCAATATCCAGGGAGAAACATCTCCTGCGGGTTTCTTCAGCCTCTCTCCAGAACACGCAAGCTGGAGGCACCTGGGCACCAACAGGTTACTCTTCCACTCCCTACATTAAAAAAGGCCAGGCCTACTTCGTCGCGCTCCCTTCCCAGCGTTCGCTCTCCTTGGCGAGCCCCGTGGTTCCACCATGGTCTCTGGCGCTGTGCAGCTTCGGCATCTCCCTCGTAAACAACTACGCTGTGTTTCTGCGTAGCGGTGCAAAACTAAGCATGCTGCAAACTTCCTCAGCCTTATAATCCTGTTAACCTTATCCTCTCTCTTGCTCTGTCTGCACGCTGTCTTAGATCTATACTTAGACTGTAAGCTCTTCCACTCCGAGACTGAATCCTGGTGGACTTTAAAGCACAGCACACACTTAAAGCTGCATAATCTGCTCGGAAGGTAACACGCTTTGCTGTGAGCACGAAGGGGCTGACGTGGAGAACAGCAGCTGTTTCCTTTGCAAAAGGAACACAGACAAGACACAATCACTCTCATTGACACATTGTCAGGAAGGGAATAATTATTTAAAGCAAAAACCAGTTCTGGAAAAAGAATAAATGGCAACAGCCAGCTATAAAAAACATCAACGTCAGATTTGTAATCAGCACCACAATGAATTTCTAGAACAGTGCTCTAGCAGCTATGCAGCTAAAAATCCATCCAGGCAGCTCCTTTGCAGGGGGGCTGGTTTATTGTAGGCAGGATGTGAGGGCCCTTTTTATCCTCTGTACTCTTTGATAAAAAGTGTTTGAATATATCACGAAGTAGTAAGATCCGATCAGAGCGCGACCTTCACCACAGAGCAGATTCTGAACGAAAAGCTGTAAATCTCTAAGTGCCACAGTTGCGCCTTCCCAAATCAGAAGACACAGACTGACAAGCTTATGTGATGCAAGAGGTGAAGAAACATGTAAAATATAATCCCTTCAAGTGCTCAAAGCCATTAAACTTCTGGAAATTTACCCTATAACACTGATAAAACCTCCAAAATACAGTGACTAACTTCTGCTCATTATTTGCTATATGCCCACCTAGTGTATTTCTAATTGACAGAAAACTAATACAATACTGCGTGTTCTCTTTACAGCAGATAAAAAGCTGCATTTTAAAACTATTCTCAAAACAAAAAGTCCAGTAACAACAGAATTCCACACGGTCTCTTTGGTCATGGGGCTTTCATTCAATCTCGGCTGAATTCTCACTTGCACAGGATCAGAGGCAGTAAAACATTTATGGAAACAGACAAATCTGCACAGCCTCATCTTTAGTTAACTATTTCAGAAAAAAGGCAGCAAAGAACTTGCAGCACTAACATACTTACGTTTTTACTAACTTTAACCTCAAACGCCATTTGCTCTTGGAGCTTCTATACATACCTGTACCCACTCTGTACCCCTCGCAGCTGCAGTCCGAGCACTCCTGACATCACTTTGTGGAGGTGCTGCCGGTGGCGAGCAGAGATTCTGGCTTCTCTCTAGGCATATATGGACCCCAGATGTGCCCCCACACTCTCCTCTGCTATTAACCTTATGTATTGGGTTTGCGTGGCAAGGTTTTGGTAGCAGGGGGGGCTACAGGGGCGGCTTCTGCGAGAAGCTGCCAGAAGCTTCCCCCATGTCCGACAGAGCCAACGCCAGCCGGCTCCAAGTCAGACCCGCCGCTGGCCAAGGCCGAGCCCATCAGTGACGGTGGCAGCACCTCTGGGATAACAGATTTAAGAAGGGGGAAAAACTTGCACAACCGAAACTGGAGCCAGAGAGAGGAGTGAGAAGATGTGAGAGAAACAACCCCGCAGACCCCCGGATCAGTGAAGAAGGAGGGGGAGGAGGCAATTGCCGAGTGATCTCTCCCTGCCCTTATCTCGACCTACGAGCTTTCATTGTATTTTCTCTCCCCTGTCCAGCTGAGGAGGGGAGTGATAGAGTGGCTTTGGTGGGCACCCGGTGTCCAGCCAGAGTCAACCCACCACAGCTTATCCTAATCCTTACCACCAGGACTTTCATCTTCTATCGCGGCCTCTTCCTCCTGTTGCCCTATGCTTTCTGCATCACACCAGCCCCGGGCTGGCTGCTTCCCTCACCCCTGGGTCTGTGTCATGTCTCGAGCCAGTGGTGAAGGAGCTCCCACTCCACAGTTGGTCACAGATGGTATCGACACGTGAAGGCAGCTTCCCACCGCTTGGAGAAACCTCTGCAACAAGCAGTTGGGGTTGGGAGACACACTGCTTTTTAGTGGTTTGCATATATAGAAACCACTGGTTGGAAAATTCTGCAGGAAAATCCTATTACCTATCCTATCAAGTCTTGCAGAGACATCTACCTTATTCACTGATAAATCAAACTCTAGTTTTGGTCAGCTTTTTTTTTAATAAGGGAACTCATGAACAGGCAAACATTTCACCAGCAGTACACTGGCACTTTACATTCAGAATCCATTGATTTGTTTTCTACTGTAACATTACCAATTACAACACTTAAAACAAAGAAGGAGCTCAAGTTCTTTACAAAGACTTATATTTCAAGAATGAAACCATTCATTGTCTGAAGTGCCAGTTTGATAAACATGGAATTAATTGCAACAGGAATCGCTTGGCAAGGTGAGTTCAGTGCCAATGACAGTTTTTCAAACACTTTTTGAAGCTGGTCCAAGCAATCCAAGACCATTTAAATCTGTAGCCATGCCTTGTAATAACAATTACATTCAACTGCACCCATTGGAAGAATAAGACTGAAGACAATGTTTTTGAACTTGGGATCTAAAACAATGAAAAAAATGAGGAATACCTCTAAAAACGGCTGAAACAAAGACTTGCTGATAAAATCCTTGTTATTTCCAAGTACAAGAAAGATGTACAGCTAATCTAATTTAGCATACAATACCCTCAGCTCTGTGTCTATGAATTTAAAAGAGACTCCCATCTAGCAAAATGAAAGCTATACAAATCCAGTAACACCAAGATGTGAATCCCTCTGCTTACTCACTAATGTCTTGCCACATTTTCCGTTACTTTCTTCCTACTGACCTTGCCTCTCCTTGGCACTCTTGCATATGGACAGGGGTGCACTGCTCTAGCCATGAAAAACTCCTAATGACAACAGTAATGGGTGCCAACGTACAGATAACTTTAATCCTTAGAAACCTTTCTTTTATTAGTGAATTTGCAGCTATGAATAACTATAAGTTACATCTGATAGTCTTAGTGCTGCAACTCTGGCCCTAATTTTATTAATTTTACTTAAAAAAAACCCTGGCTCAGAAAAATATTCTGCCAAATTATATTTTCAGTTACCCAGGACAAAAACTCTGTACGTGCCGTAACTTTAAATAGGAAAAGTTCTACCATGTATCCATCCTTCCTTGGATCCAAGGGGTGTATACATCAGGGTGAGAGCTTGTAGAACAGTAATTCTGAGAAGAGTTCTAACAGAATACCAACCTCGAGTTTAGTGTTGCAAATGATCTTTGTATCAAAGGATGCAAACATCCCCGATTACAGAAAGTACTTTTTTTCCCTTTTCTTTTTTTTTTTTTAAATGTCAGACAAAATAACTTCAGGAGTTGGGTGATTCTGTAAAATAAATCTCTACTACCTAAATAGTATTTCTTACACCTTTACATCATCAAGACTACTGAAGTTTATTATTTCTCAAACTCAGTAGAATATGGATACGTTTTCCATATTAAAAGCAGCAAAAATTAAGACTCATAGGAGCTTTTAATTAAAAACCATCATCATATCTGACAGCTAAAATAACTGTTTCTCAGAAAAATAAAATGCATTAAAACCTTGTCTGCTACAATAAAATTTTAAGAAAAAAATACCTCAAAATGTAAATTGTTCAAGTACAGCCAGTGTGCAATTAAACTAGTTAGAAAATATAATTTAATAGTGCTTTGTTTCAAAATATACATAATATTGAAAAGTACTTAAAACCAAGAAACCGAATATTTACCAAGTTTCAAACAGAGTTTCATCAAAATGAGGTAAATCTATGTCACCTGCCATCGAGCTTGGTGCTGAAATGGAGAACAGGTCTTCAAGGATATCTTCCCTTGTAGGACTTTCAAAAGCAAGTTTTTTCACACTGGGTTTGCTTATTGTATGAAGTTCCAAATTACCGTCCTTTACAGGACTGTAGTAATTGTGGTCCTCGCTTGTCATTGCTGCTTCTGGCACACTGGTCTTCTCATCAGACACTGTTCTTGTAACACTGCTATCCACCATTTCCATATACATACATTCATCTTCACTTTTTGGAGCCTCTAAGGAAGCAACAGTTGAACTAGGGGACAGTAGTTCCGCCAGTATTTCATCATTCTTGTTATGGCTAGTGCACCCTGATACAGAGTTTGCATTAAATTCAGACTCATTATCTGCGACATCAATCTGATACTGCAGTTCCCTTAGAAAGCTCTGCAATAATTCACTGTCATTGTTAGATTCAGTCTGTGATGGGGTGCTTACATCTCCACTCACAGGTTTCTCATGTTTCATCTGTTCCACTGCTAGCCTATCCAGTGACGCCAACTTCTTCTTTTTAGCATTAAGCTTTTTTAACAGTTTTAGGCGAAGTTTTTTTGTTTTGTCACTATCTGACTCTTCTGCCTTCCCAGAGTTATAGTAAGGTGAACGGAGCTGAGTCACTTTACCTGAGGTACCCAACGTACTTCCTGACTTATTCCAAGTTGGACCTTCAATAGCGGTATGACTTGCTGTTGGAAGACGAGTGCTTTGAGAAAATCCTTTGAAGTTTGATAAAGGATGAGTATTACTACTCTGAGAAACCACTGACTTGGGGGTCTCAGTTGTTTTGTTTGTACTTCTGCTTTGAAATCCACCAAAGTTACTTGCTCCCTTAACTGGCAGCCGCACTTCACTTATTTTTTGCACTGAGGGAGTTTTGCAACTTCTCTCATTCTTGAGAGCTGAGGCACTTGAAGGCATAAAAGAAGTATTCTTGCTTAATAATTTCTTTACCCAGCTTCCTACAAATCCTCTTTTTTGCTCTTTGTGTGAAGGCTGAAAGGAATTATTGGCAGAAGAAGAATTGGCAACCTGAGAATTAACTACAATTTTGCTTGCATCTTTCAAGTCAGGTGATTTTTGTATAATATTCTCTACTGGTGACAACTTCTTATTTAGCTGTAGTTCTGAATTTAATCCATGTTCTCTGTTAGGTAAATTAGTTCCATCCTTTGTTCTCTGAGCAAGTGATGAGTCAGATGGGTCAGGGTCATGGGTTTTGGGCACAGGAGGAGTAATTTTTGCTGCGTTCAACTCTTCTAGAGGTAAGCAAATGCTGGAATTTTCATATAACATGCGTTTATTGTTCATAGCTACACTAGTTCCAGCAAACTCTCCTGTATATGGAGTGTTACGTGAAAAAGCTGATTCCTGCTGTTGCGGTGTGCCCATTTCAACAACAAGGTTATTTCCCACCATCTGTCCATTCAGCAGCGATTTACCTTCTGAGTCAATCTGAATTTCTTCAAGCATCAGTGTTACAAGATCATCACGTGCCAGATTTTCTAAACCATGATGAACAATACTTTCATCCACAGCTACCCGCTGCTGTTTCTTACCTGGAGTTCTCACAAAATCCTCTTTGTGATGTTCTTCAGGCATTTTGTCTCCAGTGTTATCAAAACCACAGTGCAACACTGTGGAATTTGAGTGTACATTATTAAGAGGAAAATCGACAATATTTTTACTCTGTGAATTCAGTTCTTCTGGCACATGGGATGTTTTCTTTTCCCAGATAACAATATGAATTTCTGAAGGAGGAACTTCAAATCTTTCATGTCTCTTGCAATATGGCCCCTTTAAATCATCACATTCAAGCCAAGTTCCTGAAAAACAGCAACCAGTGCAGAGACTCAGAGACTTTTAAAATGAAAGTCACTATCCTCAGACTCTTGTCAAATATTTTTATTAACCCATTCCCCTGACAAGCAGAAAAGAAAGGGTTCTTTCTCCATTCTTTATTACATCAGAGAAAACTGGGAGATTTCCACTGTAAAAAGATCAAACACAAGCAGAATTTGCAGCAATATTATTACAGGTCAGAGTAGGTCAACGAAAAAACAAAGCTAAGATTTTTTTTTTTGGTCTGAGCTAATGATGCTGACATCTTGTCTGAAAATACCCGCACAGGTCTGAGGGAAGAACTACCTCTCAAATTAAGTTTCTCTGTAGACCTTTACATTGCCTGGGTGGGAGGCACAGGGGTTTAAGAGAAACTGCTCTTTTTAATAATCTGCCTCATCATCTGCAAATTGTTCATAGATGACAAGCAAATATTTTACAGCTTTAAGAATTTAAAAATAGATATCTATGATGTATAGGATGTTCCTAACTAGGCACTTCCCAGCTGCTTCCTCTTCCTATTTCTTCCTAAACTCTGGCACTATGATTTAGACAATTTTCATTTTGTCACAACACTTGATAAGACTGTACTCCATTCTCTCTACAGAAGCATGAAAATCAAAATATCAACTTTTCACCTTCCCTGATTATGCAGTTCCCATCAATGGAACAACCAGCATACCATTAGTAATGTTTCTAACATGGATTTGTGCCTCCCATCCCTCAGGTGCAGTGAAGTTCATAAATGAAAAGAAACCTCATTAATGCTAGTAATTCCATAGGTTCCCTTGCTTCCAGCCAAGAATGGATTAATAACTGGCTTCAAAGTAACCAATACCGTTTGTCCCACAGCCATGCTCAGACCGTATTTTTTAACTTTTACAAAGTTATGAAGGGAAACGGCTCTACCCAAATAACTTTTTGCCAGTGAGTACAGCGTAGGACAGAACATGGCTGAACGTATCAGTTAAACCAAACTGAAACCTCCACCCTGAGTAACAAAGTTCCCACAATTATTCACAAAATTTTAATATGAAGTTTAGAATACAGACAAAAGAAATCCTTGTTATTATATATGGATTGTTGAGACTATTGCAGTAACCCATAAAACAGTATTTGATGTAGACTCATGAAGTATTACAATAGAATTTATGGTTCTTACCATCAGGATTCAAAGACCAGGTTATGAAGTGCTTCTTATCTGTTTGGTACTGAACAATAGATGTTATCTGGTAGGTGTCTTCTTCAAACTGAAATGAGTATATCTTCAGGTTGTTATGTGGCAAGCCTTCTACGAAATGTAACATTAATATTGAGGATACTCTATAATAAAGAAACAATAAAGAACCAGTTTATTAAAACAAAATCGTGGCAAAAGTTCCTAACGAAAAAGTAAGGCATCTCAAAGAGTATGTACTTCTGCCCTTACTATTCTGCTTCCACACAGGACTCTTCAGATTGCACAGTGGTCAAGGCATAAGAATATCCCAACTGGATAGTCCATTTTGTTATAGACTAGGGGAAAAAAAACCCAATACCACATAAGGGATTTGGGGAGCAGGAAAAAGGTGAAACAAACCAGGAGACAACTGTGCCATAACCCCGGCAGGAAAGGACATTGTTCCCAAGTCAAACGAGTAAACAGATGATCAAACAACAATTCTATCCACCAACGGCAGGGGTTGTGAAAAGGCTGACGCTGGATAACAGTTGTCTATAGTCACTACTTCATAGTAAGTATTTATGCCCTGGCTCAAACACAGGTGCTCGTCAGCATGTTAAACACTGCTCTATGTTTCATGTTTATCAAATGCTGAAATGGCAAACAGTGTTTAAGAATGACCTGGAAATCTTAAAAAGTGAGTATTTATCAGAGTTTAAAGTTTAGAATCTCTGTAAACCCAATAAAATAGTCTGGTTTTGAAAGTAGTATGTTCAATAAATGAATTTTATGTATTTTATTTTCAAGTTCATATATTGAAACTTACTTTTCCAAAATCATCTGTCGTCTTTGAAATCTATCGCTACAGTTATTACATGGTCCAACATGAATAGCGTTAAGTGGATGCCAATCAGGGATTATATTTGTGAATGTTGTTAATGTTTTCCTAAATCTGAAGACACACACACACACAAAAAAAGAGAAAGTTGAGTTGCTGATCAGAAAACAATAAATATACACACTTTACCACGAGAAAAAAGTTATAAAAACGTTATGACAAAGCCAAATTCTATTCATATTCATGCCATTTGTGTGAATTCCACTATGACTGCATGACATCCAAGTCAGCACTGCATTCAGTTCTGCCAAACAGTATCAGTCACCGTTTGTTTTCAGCAGCTCTGTGGCCTTCAGGTTCATATTATTTGCTCTTCCTCCCTTAGCATGTTATCTCTGTTTCCTTTCCAACGTAAGACAGAGCTTGTACCAGGGTCCGCATAACTTAACTAGCTAATACAGAATCTCAAGGAGAGAAGGAAGTGGAAACAAATTACCTCAGAGTCCATGTTACACAAGGTCTTGTTTTCAAAAACCAGGACATTCAGAGCAGAGATTACATACGTTATATTGTATGAAAATACAATGTACGGGATATTAAAGTGAAATAACGCAGTTTATTCATTCATTAGCAACAGAAAGGGCTTCCTTTATATTCAACCTAACCTAGATTTTTCAACTTTTAAAAAAACACACTATGTAACAAAGGCTCTTGAACACATCCTATTAACCGGGACCACACATTAGCTGGCAGCATAACAGATACCATTAATCTCATCTCACTTGGGGATCTAGAATTTTATTGTATAAACCACCTAAGACAGTGGAGAGAAACAGGTATTTTTCAAGTCAAGTGAGCTGTCTTCTGAAGGTGTCTCTCTTTTTCTGCTGACTCTAAAAGGAGCTTAAATTACTAGCTTGTACCTGCAGCTACGCAGAACTAAATAAATTCTCAAGAAATTACTTCCCTGTAATACTCTTTTAAAACAGATAAATTATGTGAGAGAATCTCTGATTCTTTGTAATCCAAATGAATATTACAGATATTCTTCAATAGCACAAGGGTACTAGGCATATACTCTCTGGAACCACGACAATTTGTATACTCGCAGCAAAATATCAGAGTAAGCATGGCCAGGACTCACAGTTACCTATTCTTTCTTAATTGACATCATGGTTTCCTAAGATACGACATAGCAGTAAACTATTTGCAAAGGTAGCCTAAAAAAGTGGATGATGTAAAACTTCACCAACAAGCTTAAGCTGTACAAAACCCGGAGATCTGAAGAAAATTAACTATTACATGCAAATTTAAAAAGGTAAGTTATAGAGAAGCTACTTAAGTAAAAATCTCACCGGTCCTGGTATTTGTAGCCACAACACACACATTCAAACTTCCATGAAAATGAATGCAAGAATAGTTTCTCAGCTTGTTGATCCAGCTGTAAGAGCAGAGGGAGTGCAAACACTGGACTCTCCTTCTTACCTTCAAAGATGGGGCAGAAAAAATAGTCACTGAATATTTGAAATCAGCTTTCAGTACTTCAAAAAGGAAGAAAATAAGCTTACTGCTATGATTTTAATACCAGTTATCCCTTCAAGGCTGTATTTCTAATCCTCACAGCAAAGGGACTGAGCCATGTTATTATGCTGTTATCAATGACAATCTCACAGCTACAGCATAGTTACAAAGACAAGAATACACTCTCTAAAAAGTCAAAAACAGTCAAGGGACAAACCAGCTGATCACACTGTAAAGTATGTCTATGTCACCAATAAAAACAAATGTATTTGCAAACTGTCTTGTATGCATACATACATACATATTTTTATGTACTGACATACAAGGCTTTACATGTAGCGTTTCCTGAAAGTAAATACTGAGAACCTGCACTAATTACTTACCCAATTCACACTTAAGCTGAGGCTGAAGCTGTGTAAACACTCTGTTTCTGATTTCATTGAGATGCAATTCTGCTTTCGGAAGAACATCTAAAGAAAAAAATACGTATGTCTTCATGTATTTACATGTAACACCCCCACCCTTTCACACACATATGTACGCCTAACATGCACTCATTCTCTGCAAACTGGTGGCTTCCATATTGACCCATACTTGCCTGAAACTGTTGGTAAAATAGCCAATGCTTGGTACTAATTGATTTGAAAATTAAGAGAAGAGTTTACACAAGTTATACACATTTTACTGCAGCCTGCTAACCAGAAATTACTTGACCTGACTTAAACTATGGCTAAGAGTGTATACCAACAGCTAGATAGTAACAACATTTAAGGATAGTGTAATGAGACATTACAAACCCTGGAGATTTAGAGATTAAGAGTAGATTTTAAAACTTAAACATTAAGATCAAAAGACCAAAAATTTGCTTACGTGCTTTCTAATTATGGTATACAATTTGTAATGAAATATTTAAATGTGTTGTTCCAGATTAAATACTAATTTCCTAAGTCAGCCTTTAAAATAGTAAAAATAATTTTTTAAAAGAGTATTTTTATGTATTTTAAATTTGCAAATTATGTTGTTTCTACACAAACACATTCTTTACGCCTAAGCAAGAACATAACTTCTACTAGACAATCATGATCATAACCTGTACAAATTTAAGGAAGGATTTAGAACAGCCGTTGAAACTATTTATTACTTACAAAATCTATGATACAAAAAAGGTAAAAGTTTCTTGCAGCTCTGTTGCTTTTGATTGTTTTTAAAAACAACTGTATGTAAAAGATGCCAAAAAATGACACAGAAGGGCAGAATAAATACTACATCTACTCTCCACAACAAAACTCTTCATCCAAATCCCCTCTCCACTGTAGCCCAAATAAACTGATTTGTTTTGCAGCAATTCCTGGAAATTAAAAAGTTTAAGTTCTCTCAAACGACACTACATTCCAACACCTAACATCCTCATTTAAGGGGTCTTGCACACCAGAGCTCCTTTGCAACCAGAGCACAACAGAGGGGAAAGAAAAACATCTCAGACAGGTTCTGTGATGGCAGAGGGCTTCCAGTTAATAGCTGAAAACGTAAAATCAAGCAGCCTGACTTTCTGGCAAGCAAAGTATAGGAACTCCTTTCAGACTCTTTTTGGCTTTCTGGGGGGGGGGGGGGGGGGGGGGGGGGGGGCGGGGGGGGGGGGGGGGGGGGGGGGGGGG
>JAVKLA010000026.1:4270188-4281858 GCA_034782735.1 Sagittarius serpentarius
TTCTCTTCTCCAGGCTGAACAACCCCAACTCTCTCAGCCTGTCTTCACAGGAGAGGTGCTCCAGCCCTCTGATCATCTTCGTGACCCTCCTCTGCACTTGCTCCAAGAGGTCCATGTCCTTCTTGTGTTGAGGGCCCCAGAGCTGGACACAGTACTGCAGCTGGGATCTCACGTGAGCAGAGCAGAGGAGGAGAACCACCTCCCTCGACCTGCTGGCCACGCTTCTTTTAATGCAGCCCAGGATACAGTTGGCTTTCTGGGATGCAAACGCACATTGCCGGGTCACACTGAGCTTCTTGTCAACCAACACTCCCAAGTCCTTCTCCTCAGGAAAAACAGATCTCAGTTTAAGAGCCTTAAACTGAATCCACAGTACAGAAAATGATCAAAGGCCATACTAGTAGATTACAGCGACACATCCTCCTCTGACTCCAGCTGTGCCGCCTAGAAGGTTGCCCCCAGCTGCCCGTCACTGCCCCTGCGCTGGGAGGTTACAGTCCTCGAACCTGTTAAGCTGCACATGTGAGTACTCACTAACCCTTTCCAGAAAATATGAACCAGGTTAATGTGTTTTGACTGAAACAGGTTAGGAAGCACTATCACCCACAGCACAGCTTGCAGACCTCAGGGGAAACATTCCTTCAATGAGCGCAGCTGGCGCCAGAAGAGAACGTATGTTCCCAGCTTTACTATTTTTGGTGTGACAAGGCAACTGCCTGTTTATACAACAGAAATTATTTTGAAGATTAAGATTAGAACAGCATCCTAACATGTTCACCAACAGAGGGGAAGGAAACAAAGTAAGGCTCAATTACATAAACAATTCACAAATTCTCTATGTGGGATATGACAAAAAAATTCAAGAGATGCTTAGTGTTTGATGCTTTCAAAGTGTGCATGTTTGCCCCAAGAAAAACAATTTCTGAGGTTACCGGGATTCTGCTAGATAAAGCACGCTACTCTGCAAATCCATGGTAATGAGTTGTAACTCATTCTTTTGTGATCTCGAAATAGAACGGAGGCGTATTTGCTAAATTCCACATATTTGTAGCAGATCAGATCAGCGTGAATATGAAGAAACAGCAGCTAAATTTACTCACCTTTTACTTTACTCCTTTTACAGGTATTCAGAAGCACAGTTGCTTGATTATATTTTGTTAAGAGGTTCTGGAGTAAACATTTTCCATCATTATATTCTTCTAATAGAGCAAATTTTAACGTTTCTAAGTGTACCAGTGCTGACAAAATACAATCTAACCAACACAGATTATGCATGTTTCTCCACTGAAGACATAAATCTGTGTTATTAGTGGAACCTTTATCATCTTTGAGTAGAATTTCAGATGTTACTGAGCAAAGTTCAGAATTTGGCAAGAGCCGTGTTCTGTGCCTAGAAGCCTTAGGCGGACTTTCCTGATAGTTGTTGGTGTTGGTGCTTGTTTCAAAATCCACTTTCTGCACGCAGGACTCCACGTTGTTACTAGGTTTTTGCTGGTCATTTTGTAACGCATTATGTAGGCTTGACTTGGGAACACATAAGCTATTCTGGTAGCATTTAACAACAGGGTCTGTATTAATAGTGTGCTCAACGTTTACCACATTATTAGTTTTTGCTTTTTTTGGATGTGATTTGACAGGAGAAAAGTCACTGATGTTGCACAATTTCCTTTTCTTATGAGTAGATGGAACGTGATGATTTTCTGAATCAGCAGAAGTAATTATGCTGTTTAATGGTTTACAACCAAGTGGGTAGATACACTAAAGGAAAGAAAGAAAGTTACAGTGAAATCTACAAAGCCATTTCAGGTGAACAAGAGCTAAAGAAAAAACAAACCATACTCTTAAAATGGAATGTAGCACTTCTGTAAAGTGGTATTTTAATGAAATCAATACATAAATTCAACATATGTATGACAGGAGAGGTGTTTTATCCAACCTCTGCCTTATATGCCGTTGTGAAGTAAAGGTATCAGTAGTGGTAATCAACACTACTTTTCCAGTAAACGCCTCCAACCCCTGAAAACAACCTAATCTCGCTAAGGAGCGTCCTCTTCTCTTATTCTGCTAAATCCATTCCTTTAGGGTACAGATTTGGCATTATCATCTCATGCCTGAGAGACTACTGGTGCCAAAACTGGCAGGGTACCTTTCAGGCTAGCCCAATGCATTAGACCAGGTGTTGGTAGGGTCTTACGTATACAGCTATTCTGCAAACAGAATATAGTCAAATCACTATTACTAACCTCGAGAACGGTACTATGATTATTTAAAAGCAGGGAGGGACGGGAAAAACAACTGAGAGACCCATATCTACTCTAGTCTCTACTAATTTAAGGGCACCAGTCCATATGGAATTGCTATACCCTCCCCACATACATGGAGCAGTGGAGAAGGGAGAGGCAGCAAAATCACAACACTAAGCAGCACAGAAATCCAGCTAAGGTTAAACTTAAAAGCGGGGGTGCGGGGAAGAAAAACATTGTATTTGCATTACCCAGACTTAAAGAAGGGAAAACAGGAGACTCACATCCACAGGAGTTGTGTATTAGTTACATGAATCATCAAATTTTTGCCTTGTATTCCAATTCGTACAAAGATTTATTTACTGCCACTTGTGTTCCCTTGTTACATAAGCGAAATTCGCCTTTATTCATTTTCATCTACTCTTCTTAATTCTTTGGGGTAGCTAGCTATGCCTAAACACTGCATGTGCACAGGTTAGTTACGTTTTTCTCTATATACAGGCAAACATCATCCAGCATATGGACTCATAGGGGTCTTATTTCAACAGCCTGAGAGCCCCCCCAAAAATCTTGAACTTAAAGAGGTGTAACTGCTGAAGGTAAAGGCCTCTGCACAACCAAACAAAACTGTTAATTAGTGTAATACCTGAGGATTTTCACAAAGAAAAATGGACTCTTGAAAATTAATGCGGTAAGTCCGTAAAACTTGGATCTGGCCCTCCTCTTTGCAGACTGGACAATATTCCTGTGCAGTTGTTTCCACAGGATTACAGTTCTAAAAAAAACCAAAACAAAACCAAACACCAAAAAAACAACAGCATAAATATATGTATTTCATATATTCTCCCAAGGTAAGACATACGTACATACCAAGACAGAAAACCAACATGCAACTTCTAAATATACTTTTTCATATTGTATTAGGTATTAAACTAGATTGGGTTTTTTTATATTTACAAGATACACATTCATATGGTAGAGTGTTCTAAATAAATTTATCTTTTGATTTAAATATTCAAATATTTAATAAGGCATCTTTAACAACACAATTATGCAACGTCTCATTCTACTCGAACTAAATCAGAGGACACTTATTGCCGGGGAACACAAGCTCAGACCTTTGAAAGACAACTCAATTTTCATAGGAATGCAAACAGTCGTAAAAATAGTGCCAGTAAAAAAAATCATAGGCACACAGTTACTTAGAATAATCTTTCGCCATTGTTATAGATTTCCGTGGAAAATTAATTTTGAGAATTTTTTTTGTAAAATTAAGACCAATTAAAAATCTCTCAAAGCAGAGAAAAATATGAACTTTGCACACATGTAAAACAAGTTTCAACTGACTTTTCCCAAATACCCCACCATGTGGAGTGTCGATTTCCCTATACCAGTCCCTTCTCCAATCACTTGCAAACCATTTGTAGTCTTCTGGGTATCCATCATTCTGAGCCACTGGCTAATTTATGTCACTTGTAACAATGTCATGACCACTAAGGATTTTTCAAAGACTCCTGAAAAATAAGAAGTGAATAAAACAATTAAAGAAAAATTAGATTAAATTTTTGAAAAAAAAAAAAAAAAAATACCAACAATAACTCAGCCTGTATATTCTGTGGAAATAAATTCAGAAGAGTATTTTCTTAAAGGAAAATACTTATTTTCTAGTGCAGATTATTAACTCAAAACTTTAAATTAAGTCACATAATAGATTTAACAGGTTTAGGCCCTGAATTTGCAAGCTCGTCTATTCTTCGCACTCTACAAGGTCTTACATATTTTCCAAGTGCACTACACGTTGCAGAAATGTAGATGTCTTGCCTGGGCATCTCAGCTTACTGCACCTAACCCTGTTGTGCTTTAACCCCAGCCAGCACCTCAGCACCACGCAGCCGCTCACTCACTTCCCCCCCACCCACTGGGATGGGGGAGAGAATCGGGAAAAAGGTAAAGATTGTGGGTTGAGGTAAGAACAGTTTAACAGAACAGAAAGGAAGAAACTAGCAATGACACTGATAACAACAATAAAGTGACAATAATAATAAAAGGAATGGAATACATGAAACAAGTGATGCACAATGCAATTGCTCACCACTCGCCAACCAATGCCCGAGCAGCGCTCCCCCCCCAGCCAACTCCCCCGAGTTTCTATACTGGGCATGATGTCCCATGGTATGGGATACCCCTTTGGCCAGTTTGGGTCAGCTGTCCTGGCTGTGTCCCCTCCCAACTTTCCGGTGCCCCTCCAGCCTTCTTGCTTCAGCTTCAGAAGCTGAAAAGTCCTTGACTTAGTCTAAACACGACAGCAACAACTGAAAACATCAGGCTGTTATCAACATTCTTCTCATACTAAACCCAGAACACAGTGCTGTACCAGCTACCAGGAAGACAATTAACACTATCCCAGCTGAAACCAGGACAAACCCTCAGAAAGAACAAACTTCTTTAAAAATGACTACAGTAAGATCCCATACAGTTACAGATGGCTGCTAAGGAACACTGGAAAAAAGAACCAACCAACCAAAAAAATCCCACTGTTGCATCTTTCAAAACAGTGAATTTATTGCATAATAAACTATTAAAAGTTTATCCTGCAAACATAATTTTTAACTACAGAAGGGCATCCTGCTGTTACTGCCACTTTTTGGAAACTTCTCCTAATGTTACTTTAACAATGTTATAGACTTCCTAGCAAACTAAAGCTCTTCCACAGTTATCATTGCTATATAACTCTATTGTATATTTTACAAATGACATTGAATATTCTATTCCAAATAACTTCTCAAATTCAGGGCCAATTTTTGCCTTTCTCGCATATCACGCATAGACACAGACACGTTTGTGGAGGACAACTTCAGTATGACCCAGGTGCACATCAGAAGGCAGCTCCTTAAGTCCATTCCTTCACTGGCACTGAGGCTAACTACACCTTGAATCAGCCAGAAGACCACAGAGGTTTAGAACTACAGGGACCCAGTTCTGCTCCTGCTGACTTCAAATGGAACTAACTAGAATAAATACATATCTCTTTTAAGAGGCAGGAGGAAGTTAAGGTAAGTTGAACTGCAAAGTCATCAACGTAATAGCTTTCCTTCAGCCACGACTGTTCCCTTTTCATTACTACCACTGAATTACATCTTCTCCCACACCATGTCCTTTCAACCTTTCTTACACTACAGCACCAACTCAGATTATAGTTCCTTTTGGAAAAAAAAAAAAAAATTTCCCAAGGCATTCTTGGAGACCTGTGTAAATACCAGTTCAACCCAAACCCACTTATAATACTGGGCAAGTAGAGACCCTACAGAACTGGACAGAATGCTAAAAAACAACAGAACATGAATTAAAAAAGCGCAGTAGGAAAATGTAACAACTCATTTCAAATCAGTCCCCAATGGCAACTTAAGAGAGGGTCAAAATGAGATGACAGTGTGTCCTATTGACACTTTCAATGTGTTCAGCAGCACTTTTGAGAATTATCCGGCTGCAGCATGTAAAGACAGTATACCCTGACTTACAAAACTAATGGTTGTAATGGAAGGTAAGAATATAAAAATATCAACCCACATGCCTTAGAGTGCATGTTTAGGTTTAGTTTTCAAAGTAGAGTTGGAAGGTATACAAGAAACAGCATGGTCCTGGGCTCGCTCAAGGTAAAAATTAATGCATTAGCTCAAGGCCAGACTGGACGGGGCTCTGAGCAACCTGATCTAGTTGAAGGTGTCCCTGCTCACCGCAGCGGGGTTGGACTAGACGACCTTTGATGGTCCCTTCCAACCCAAGCCATTCTGTGATTCTATGAAAGTATACAAGCTTGTTGGACTATACAGGAAAGACAAGCGCTCCAATTTTTCACACAGTGGCAACAGCACTATCACACTGTGACTCAAGTCTATTGTCATATATTTAGTTTAGCCAGGAACTTGATTTTTCTTTTTTATACAAGTTGTGCAGTTATCAACCACACTAAAACACATAACAACTTTACTCTCCATGCTATAGCTAGTAAGAAAACGTCTCTAACTTATTCAGGGGACTTTTAGTCAAATCCTTGGCCCGGAGCAGTCTCAGCTCTCTAGGGTAAATAAAATACATAGACCACATGACTGGAACTCTAGGCAATTTCCCACCACATAAATACAACACACTCAAAAATGTTAGTAATGCTAACAACCTGCAGGTTATTGCTTTTTCAGCGTGCCTTGGTATTACAAAACATATTTATTTCTTTGCAAGTCCCTGTTTTCCCTGTCACCCCTCTCAAAAGGAAAGCAAGTACTTTTTTCAGTTATGTTCTCCGTTGCTTCTGCTCTTCTCTTTAAAGCTTAAATACTGTTCTGAGATGTACAATACCTCCCCCAACTATAATCACCCAGCAATAGTAGTACAGTACTGGACTCCAAGACTTTTATTGCACTTATGAATATAATAAACATTTTTAAAAAATTGTCCTTTTATTTCATAAACACAAAAAGCAAATAAAATGGGTCTGCCAGTACTAGATATGCAGAGTGGTACCAAGTGGCCTGCCTGTACATTTGCAGTCAACAGCTCAGTGTCCCAAGTAGAAACCAGCAATGAGTGGTGTCCCTCAGGGGTCCATACTGTTTAATATCTTCATCAATGACATAATGTGCGTGAGTGCACCCTCAGCGAGTTTGCGGATGACACCAAGCTGAGTGGTGCAGTTGATACACTGGAGGGAAAAGACGCCACCCAGAGGGACCTTGACAGGCTGGAGAGGTGGGCCTGTGCAAACCTCATGAGGTTTATCAAGTCCAAGTGCAAGGTCCTGCACCAGGGTTGGGGCAGTCCCCGGCATCAATACACGCTGGGGGATGGGGGGGATTAAGAGCAGCCCTGTGGAGAAGGACTTGGGGGCGTTGGTGGATGAAAAGCTCAACATGAGCTGGCAATGTGCGCTCACAGCCCAGGAAGCCAACTATACCCTGGGCTGCATCAAAAGCAGCGTGGCCAGCAGGTCGAGGGAGGGGATTCTCCCCCCTCTACTCTGTTTTCATGAGACCACGCCTGGAGTACTGCATTCAGCTCTGGGACATGGACCTGTTGGAACGGGTCCAGAGGAGGGCCACAAAGATGATCAGAGGGCTGGAGAAGCTCTCCTATGAAGACAGGCCGAGAGAGTTGGGGTTGTTCAGCCTGGAGAAGAGAGGGCTCCAGGGAAACCTTATTGCAGCTTTTCAGTATTTAAAAGGGGGCTTATAAGAAAGATGGAGAGACTTTTTACCAGGGCCTGCAGTGACACGACAAGGTACAACGGTTTTAAATTTAAAGAGGATAGATTCAGATTGGACGTAAGGAAGAAATTCTTTGCAGTGAGGGTGATGAGACACTGGAACAGGCTGCCCAGAGAAGTTGTGGATGCCCCACCACTAGAAACGTTCAAGGTCAGACTGGACAGGGCCCTGAGCAATCTGATCTAGTGGAAGGTGTCTCTGCCCACAGCAGGGCATTTGGACTAAATGACCTTTAAAGGTCCCTTCCAACCCAAACCATTGCATGATTCTATGGTAAAAGGGACATGGACCTTTTGATAATAGTGAGTTGTACCTTGTGAAACCATACCTTATAAATAAAAATCAGTTACAAACTGCAGTAAGCAGGTGACAGAACACTGATTACATTACAGTGAAGAGAACATCTCCTCTTTGTTTAAAGGCTAAAGGGACACTTAATGATCTTGTAAATCACCTTACAAGTCGTCTTTCCTTCATCAAGGGGATATTGAAAAGAAACAAACAAAAGTCTGAGAAGAAAAATTTCCATTGTGTTATTTGTTTTCTATCCACTCTTTATACAAGGAGAAATCAGAGTTTTAAGTTTTTTCTTTATCTGAGGTAATACCTACAAATATTCAAATCACAGCCCAGCAAAATGCAAGTGCTGGGCAGAATTGTGCATCTCCCTTATGTGGGACGCAAATTTCTCTCCTGCAAGAAGCCTAACGCAGACTAAGGTAAATAAAGATAAAACTAATGAAATTGCAAAATAAACTAGTGTGCAACGTTAAGTTATTACTACGCTGTTCTGAAAGTTTCTGATACAGTCAGACTTCTCTTAAACCTCCTCATATTAAACGCTTTTGTGGGTGTATAACAAGGGTCAGGGACTACACATTTTGTTGACAAATCATTCAGTCCTTCTGAAAAAAATTGTGCGTTAGTGTGGGGGAAAAAAATAGCCTCAGCTAGTGCATTTTATTATAGCTTCAGCTAAGAGGTGCAAGATTTCAGGAAGGGACTTAGTGTAGGCAGAGCCTCAGCCTCTGACCCAAGGCGGTGGAAACGAGGGGAAAGAGGGGTGGGATGCCAGCTAACTGGGTGCCAGGGCTGTGCTGGCCCAGTGTGCTGGTTGCTGCCCTTCCTTCAGCACCAAAAAGCGCTCAACTGTTTCAGGTGAGCCTATGGTTAAACAGCCTCCTTAGTTCTTAATCCACACCCAGAGTGATCCATACGCTACGGAAAGGCTGTAGAAGAAAAAAAGCGTTTATAGAGTTAATTGTCAGAACACAAGAAAACCGTGCAAGGGGAATATGTGTTTATACGCACACGCGCTGGTACCTCCCCAAGTGCACCCCTTTATCGAAGAGCGCTTTCCGCCAGCCTCACCCGAGCAGAGGGAACGCACCCCTCAACCGCACAGCTACTGACATGAAATACTCAGTCGGCATTTAGACACCCCTGAGACAACCGCTCCGCCGCTACCCCCAGGAAGAGGCAACCCCCGCAGCCTGCCGAAGGGGCTCGGCGCCGACCCGCCCTCACCTGCTGGCTGCCGCCCTGCCTCGGCTCCCCGCGCCGCCGCTCCCGGCCCTCGGCGTCGCGCTCCCCGGCGCCCTGCGAAGCACACGCAGCCCTAGACCCCCAGCTCCCTCAGCAGTGGCGGCGGGGCCGCCCGCCTCCCCTCAGCGGCCTTTCCCGCCCGGCCCGGCCCGGCCCGCCCCCGCCGCAAGTGGCGCCGGCACCGCCCCCCCCGCGCGGCCCTTGGGCGTTTAACGCACCCGCCGTTAACGCACCCGCCGTTAACTCACCCACCGCCGTTACGCGCCGGCCGTTGCCTCGCGGCGGCCGCCGGCATCAAGCGTGGTTGTGGTTGTGGTTGCCGCCGCCGCCCGCCCGGCTGCTGCGCAGCTTCCGGCGCGTCCCCGCCGCCATTGCCAGCTCGCCCCGCCCCGCTCCCGGCAGGCAGCAGAGGCGGAGCCGCCGGCGGGCGGGAGCGAGCAGCGCCTGAGGTATTCTCCCCTCCCCCGCCCTTCCTCCCCGTTCCCTCAACGCAGAGCGGTGGGAGGGAACGATCCGAGGCCGCGGCCCGCCCGCCTCTGTGGGGGCCGGCCCTGTGAGGAGCGAGCGGCGCGCCGCTGCCCTCCGCTGCCGCCTCCCCGGGCGCCCGAGCGAGGAAGGGGGCCCGCACCTGCTTCCACCCCCCCCCCGCCCGCCGCAGGGGCGAGGCGCGGCAGCCGGGCCCGTTGCAGCTCGCTGACGGGAGGCGGCAGCTCTGCCTGCCGTAGGCCTACGGCCTCCCTGCCCCGCAGTGCCCGCCCCGGTTAACGGGAGGGACCGCGCTGCCGCCTCGCTCCTGGCAAAGCCTTCGCGCGTTGCTCGGGGCAGGGGGTTGAGGATTAAGGTGCAATTCGTTGAACACCTGCTTAAAATCAGGTGTGGTTTAACCTTGTCCGAGGTTGGGTACCTTTCTCTCCTAGCACCGAGGGGCTGGTTCTGCTTCTACCGAGGTGCTACGGTGATGTGCAGGCAGCCTTTTAAAAACCTCTGCTCTGAAGCAGCCTAGAGTTTGCCTTTGCAGTCGTTTTTGGAGGTTTCAGTCTCAAGAGGTTGAGGTGATGTGGGGCTCCCGGTCTCAACGAGCATTGCTGCGCGAGCACTGTCAGGCCGAAACAGCTCGAGCGTGGGATGCTAGCTTTTCAATCCATACTGGCCCCCTTGGCCTCGAGCGTGAGCCGCAAGGAGCTCAACAGCAACGGCATTTAGGTCAGTGCTCTGCTTCATTTCCATCAGGAAGGCTGTCAGTGTCGACCAAGCCAGCCTGGTCCCCGGGGCTGGAGGATGGAATGAGTCAGGGAATTGTTCTGGTGATAACACAAGAAATGCCTTCTCTCTTACTGCTTGCCTCTGCTTTGCTGGCACCTCACTCTTGGTTGCGTTTTTAGAAAGCGCTTAGTATTGTGTGATTTACATCATGAAATAATCTGTTAGTATGATGGCTCTGTTGTAACATCCATAATCCGGATTTTTGCTGTAGTTATTCCTTTAATTTGTACAGCAATGTTTTGAAGTTTGAATTAATATTTGAGGGTATTTTGCTCTATGGGAGGAAGCTGTTTGCCTGACTGGAGAAAGGTTGTAATGAAACTTGCTAATAATTTTGAGAGGAGTACTTTTTTTTTAGATTGATCTTGGGTTTTGATTCATTACTGCTTTCATTGTGGAGAATGTATTTTTTCTGTGTACTATCATCAGGAGTGTAAAGCGCTTTTGGATTTGTTGAGCAGAAGGAACTGATTGGCTCTACAGCCATTGAGACTGTTGTTTCTACATACACATCAAATGCAGTGTGTGTACTTCATCTCTCTTTCAGTTGCTCTGTTTGACTGTTAAACCTGGTCAAATAATGCAGTCCACTGAATAATGTTGTTAAGTAGTTTCATTAGGTAGTTGTACATATGCAATGATTTTTCTCATAGCATTTTAAGACTCTGAGTATTGTGGTTTCAGCCCTAGTAATACTTACTTATGGTTAAAATACAGTGTTTGAATGTATGTAAATTAATATATGCTCTATTTTATTAAATTTTTAGCTTGTTTTCATTGTAGTTTAAGTTTTTACTTTTCCGAGGGGTGACTAGGGACCGTTGTTTTGTTTTGGGCTTCCACCAAGCATAAGCTTTTGTTTCAAGTGTATACTGCCTAACAGATGATGTCGTAAAAGATGTTTGCTTGTGTTTGTGTGTGTGTGTGTTTGTGCTCTAGAATGATTAAGTGGACGTTTTTCCTGCTTGTTAGCATGGACTGACTTTGGAAAAGCTCCAGTATAACTGGATTCCAGTTCTCCGATCAGTTAGAACTCATGGCTTGATGGTGTTAAGAGATTTAAAGCTATCTAATGCCTCCATTTTCTGTCTCCCCCTGCCCCCATCTTTTTTGGTAAGTTAACTTATATTTGGGAACAGACTTTTTAGTAGGGCCTGTAGCAATAGGACAAGAGGTAATGGTTTTAAACTAAAAGAAGGTGGATTCAGACTAGATGTAAGGAAGGAATATTTTACAATGAGGGTGGTGAAACACTGGCACAGGTTGCCCAGAGAGGCGGTAGATGCCCCATCCCTGGGAACATTCAAGGCCAGGCTGGATGAGGCTCTGAGCAACCTGATCTAGTTGAAGGTGTCCCTGCT
>JAVKLA010000026.1:4286792-4305717 GCA_034782735.1 Sagittarius serpentarius
ATCAAAGCTGTCAGGAAAACAGTTTCGCCAAACTCAAAACCAACCATCTGCTTTTTATATGGCAGCAGCACCTAGCAAGGTTTGAGCATATCTGTCTTCGTAAGAAATCACGAGAGCACCTCCTTGCAATTTGTTCACTCTTCCCTCAGACAAGGTGCCAGGACAGTGACTTGTTACTTGGCAGTCAGGTATTGAGCTTCCTGTCTCAGCTAGAATGCCAAATACTGTACTACTATACAAGGTTCCCACAAATATGGAAGTGCAGTTAGTTTTGTTGCAAACAAGTATTCTTTAGTAAAATTTTACTTTCTAAAAGACAAAAGCAATATAGTTTGGTGTTAAAATGGAACTTAAATATTTAGTAGAATGAATTATTCAGCTTTATTAATCAGAAAAATATTAAAGTTTTGTGACAAAAACTATAAAATAAAGATATCTAAGGTGGAAATTTTTGCTGGTGAAGATATTCTGTCAGTCTGGGGATCTGTCTGATCTCTTATTTTTGGCGTGAGAATTGCTTGCTTGATTCCTGTCTCTTGCTGCTTCCCATCTGCATCTTTCAACCATGTCCCTTTCATGATCGTGTGGTTGATGCATGTGCACCATCATGTGACCTAACTTCTGCCACTTACACGCTGGTGGGAAAGTTTGCTGAGAGGTCTAAATTTAACTCTTTTTGTGGATAATTAAAATTCTGGGAGTACCCTGTACTTTAAGAGCTAGTATATCAGGTCACATAGGGACAGGCCCTCTATGCAACCCAGCATACAGCAGTGGCTATTAATGAGTGCTTGGGGAAGGCATGTAAATAATATCCTGAACTGCAGAATTTAAAAAGTTTTCAGTGTATTTTTTAAAATACTGCCATTTAAAAATGCCTTTAAGATAGGCGTAAGACCAAGATTATCAAAGCAGCTAAAGTCAATTTCTTTCTTTCAATATATCCTGCTGCTGTTTATTTCTTGTTGCTGTTGTTACCTGTTAAATAGCATTTTTATGGTTTACAGTAAAGTGTCCACAGTAAACAAAAATGATTATGAAATCCTAGTAAATGAACAAAGTAAATAAAAAATTTTATATTCTCTTTCAGTTCTATTAAATGAAACTTTAATTTTAATTAAATGTATTAATATCTTAAGTTATTTCCAATAGCAGGTAATAAATGTTTAAATAAAATCATTATTTAGAAGATGAATTTTCCTTCTATTTAGTTAGCATGGCAGAGTTCACGTATCACCACACAGCATAGATAAACTGTTACTGTATTTCATGCTTCAGAACAGAGGGATGTTACTGAACTAATATAAGGCAAATTTCTTTTGTAATTCAGCTTGTGTTGTTGGGTAGTCATGGTTTTATAAAACACTTCAACTTTTTTTTTTTTTTTTCTTCTTACATTTGGATTGTTTCAGTGTGTTTTTTTATTTTTTTTATTTTTTATTAGCAATGCTGTACCATATTAAATCATTTCTTCATGCGTGAAAGAAAAGTGTAAACTTGACAACAAATCCAAAGTGGAGATCCTTATCAGAGCAAAACTGGAGGAACAAAATAAAACCGCAGTGTTAAAGCAGAGGTTCCCAAACTTACCCTGCTGAAGTTCGGTCACTGGCATTGATGATTAAAGGTTGCCAATGGTGTTAATTTCTCCGGTATCTCTCAGAGCAGGACATCTATCCTACGTTCATCAACTTGTGAAACACACCTGAAACCAGGACCCAACTCTGTGCTTCCTGCCTCCCTTACTGGTTTATCACCCCCTACTTCACTCCATCCTAATCTCGTATATCAAAATCTACTTATGTATAGCAGGCCCACTTTGAATATTGCTCTCAAAACAGTACCTGCTTAAAAGACGTTTAAAGTGAAATGAAAGCGTGATACTGGTTACTGGCGTAGCTGGGAGTTACTATAATGTGCCATGCTTAGGAATAATGCATGGCAAGTAACTGGTCCCACAAACCCTTCTGCAGATAAGTAATCCTATCAAAGGCAGTTGAGTGCATTTGATTAAGGATTACATGCGATTAGTGGTCTGCAAGGTTAAGAGTACGACCTGTATCGTTAATGAGTATTCACATATTAATGCTGCTTTGAGCAGGAGGTTGGTTGAACTAGATGACCTCTGACGTCTGTTCCAACTAGAATGACTTTATGATTATTATCACACGTGTATTATGCAAATAGATAATTCATCTATTAAAAAAAATTAGTTAAATAAGCTAAGCTCTAGCAAATCACTGCAATTATTTTACCTATTGCATCATGTTGTAGCTTGGAGTTGCAAGTTTGACCCACGTTCGAGATTTGAAACAGTAAGAGAAATACACACATGCCTCTCTGTTGCATTGAGTTCCTTGTATACAGTTTTATATCAGATTGAATTCCTTGCAAAGGAATTCCTTCCTAGCATACAGCTGACTCAGTTCCAGTTCTGCAACTAGTCCAGAGCAGAGTGCCTGAATATTTGATGCTTTATGTGCAGTGGAGCTGTGTGAATGGGCTTAAGCTTAGTCTGCCGAATCCAGGTACCGCTAGCACTGAGGCTATAGTAACAAAGCCATCAGTGCAGGTTAGCGGTCTAAGAAGGACTTGAGGCCTTAAAAAGTTTCCAAAGCAAGGACTCAGAATGTGAGAGGGCATTCTTACATTTAAAACGAACAAACAACAACCAAACGAACCCTAAACCCACCACCACCCCAAAAATACCCCAACAAACCCCACCACTGTTAGACTATACTATGTAGATTCTGAATATATGTAGATGTTGAGACACAACTGGTTGAGTTTAATAAACAATACATGTTAAGTCAATATTAAGAAGAACAGTTAAGAAATTGTATTTAAGAAACTGTATTTTCATTAACAGTAGTGTGATCCTTCTCATTAAGCTGTGCGGGGTATTCATATGGATTTCCTTCCTGTGTTTGGATAAAATTTGTACCTATTGATACCTCTTCAACTGTTCTCATTTAGTATTGTTAATTATTTACTTTTAAGCAAGAAGATGGTGATGAGAGAGGAAATCTTAAAATTACTGGTGTAAGAGGCCAATCACTTTTGTATGCATGTGACCAGAAATGTTTCTATGTAACACTTTAACCCTTCCAAATGTGGGAATTAACCACAGCAACAAAATATAGTTGTTATCATGTCTTACTGATGGCAGCATATTTGTCAGGGAAATGGTTGGTTGGTTGTATGCTTTTATTTAAAAAGAAAAGGAGGGTGGTAACATAGTAAGTAACATGTTAAGGAGTTGACAGGTCTCCTGGCCTTTTAGGGAGTATAGGAAGCAATTAAAAGGAGTAAGAGGCGCTAGGAAGGAGCGGAGTGATTTCTGTGTGCTACTCTTCATCACAAAGACACTGTGGACATTTTGTTCTTTTCAAATAAAGTTGATGGGACATTATCTGATTATCGGATTAGAGAATCAAAAGATTGAATGCTAGAATAAAGTGCTAAAGATCCCTAAGTCATGAGGGTTCGATGTGATTCATTCATTCAGTGGTTCTAAAGGATGAAGTGGCTGATCTGCTAAGAAGAATGCATCTCGTTAGGATGCGATGCTGTGCCAGAAGATTGGAAGCTATGAAGTGTTGTACGTACCGTACTTTTAAACTGAACACAAGGAGCAGATCTGGAACTTGCAGATCAAGGACTCTTATTTTAACGCCACCTAAGTAGACGTGACTACTAAATGGATAGTCAAGTAGTTCTGTGAGCACAAGATCCAACAGTGTCTGGTTTCCTATGTAGTTGTATCTTCGAGTCAATGAAAAGCACCAGCTGCAGCTGGGTACTTGGGAGGTGTGTCTCTTAGGTACATGTTTGTTCTCTCATCACATGGGCATACGCTGCAGCCTCTGCCTCTGGGCAGTTTGTGGGTCCGTCTTCTCTATCCACCTGCCCAGTACTTGGAATTCTGAAATCTCCGAATTCTTACTAAACTGTAAATTAGTTTTGAATCTTCATCTTTGACAAAACTGTTTGAAATCAGGTAGTAGATTCAAAAGTTAGAAGGGGTCAGGCATACCTAGGCAGACACATTAAAGAGCATTAATCTCTTCTGTCTTTAGCAGTCTAAACAATGAGCTAAGTTTCTTCTGTTGTTAGTAGAAAAGAAAAAGACGCACCCATACATATATTCATATACTCGTGCGCTGTGTGTAGTTCATCCCACCTTGTAAAGTTTACAACGTATGGCCTCTGGCAGGAAACTGTCTCTGTAACCCAAGCAATTTTGGTGTGGCCGTACAAGCACTTATTTTTGGTGCAATTGTGGGGATGGTGTACTGTGATGCAGAGATGGAAATGAAAGTTAAAGCAGTCCAGGAATACCCTATACTGCTTTTGGTGGCAAAGCTGTGATCAACCTTGTAATTTACATTTAGGCGACAACAGTAGTCTCTAAAGTGCTGACATTTGTAGCTGCAATTAGCTGTATGCTAGTTTCCTCATTTTTCCTCCTGTTGTATTAGAGCAGTCATTTGTGTCATCATGCAGTGACTTGGATCAGAAAATTGATCCTGACTTCAAGAGGAGTCTATGGCAAACAGCAATTTTTAATCCAAGTTAGTTCCTCAATATGGTATAGCAAGTTGCTCCACCAGCAGATACATCTGCACAAATGAGTTTGTGGCACGAGGATGAGAATAAGCAGCAGGAGGGTCATCTCTGTTTGAATTGGCACTTTTACCAAAATAGATGTTCATCAAATTATGCCTCTAGAGTCTGTCTTAGAAGTGATTAATCTTGTCCTCAAATAAGTATCCAAAGTAAAATATTATATACATTCTGTAAAATCAGAGAAAGTTGTGAGGAACTTCAGGGCAATCTTCTAAGGCTGGATATATTAGCGTAACAATGGTAGATGTCATTCGGTATTTGCAGTTCGAAAATAATTCACACCGGAAGGAATAACTTGAACTACATAAAGATAATTCTAAAATACAAGTGTTGTGCAAAAATACATATATCTTTATAGATGCCCTGGTGAAAACTTCTTTGCAGTGTGCCCACTCTAAAAGAAAGAGACCTAAAATTTATTGAAATAGTGCTCTACAGTAGCATTAAATTGAAATTCTTTACCTGGGCACTTCTGCTTAAATGAACTGTCCATCTGGTTTAACTAAGTCATTTATACTTACTTTATCGATCAGTGCATATACATATCTTTCATGTGTTTTTAAATGCTATTGATAAATAACAAGTTCTTGAAAACTAAGTAAAGTCTTTTCAGTAAGTTTACACAAAATAAAGCCGCTGTATTTCTTGCCTGCAGTTCAGTTTCTTCAGAATATCTGTAAATTTTCAATAATGGCAATACATTCATTCTGCCATTTGGAGGAGCCTGTGCCACAGAATAATGATCTGATGAAAGCTCACTTATTTGCAAGGAAGAGTCTTCATTTGGGAAATAGTACCCATGCAGCTAAGAGGTGCTTTCTCAAGTTCAGGTAAGTACTTCTTCTTCATTATTTTTTAAATTATACTTACTTGGTTTTGGTAGGCTGGCGTTTCATTTATATTAGCATACATGCAGTGTCATGTCAAAGCTGGCAGCCTTGGTGTTGGTCGTTTGACACGTAAAGTATCTTGACATGAAAAGGCACGTGCAGTAGCATGCATACTTACAAGATGCATGGAGGGAAACTGTTGTCTGGGAAATTATTTTAGCACAATTTGTTATCTCTAGAGTTAAGGATGGAGATTATGATGATCATAATGACACAATTCTCTTCTGCTATGAGTTTTTTTCAGAGTTTTCTTATGTGTTTCTTTATTTTCTGAATTCAGTATTTTGCTAAGCCAGAGTTGTTGTTTTGGATGTAAGTGTTAATAATTAAGTCTCAAATCATTCAGGGGAAATAAAAAGGAAGTCACGGTCAGGTTTTCACAACTTGGAATATCTTCAAATTTCCTATTTTAAAAAATCGGCTTCTAAATTTTCTGCCAGTCAGAATTTTTTTCTAAAATGGATCCTTAAATCTTGGCATGGTAACACTGGATCAGGATTTAATTTTAGACGAATGGTTACTGTACATTGTGTTTATTTTTTTTCTAGACATCCAATTATTTTTATAACATCATAATGACTTCACAGCAGAAGTTGGTTTATAGCCATATTCTGCATGGGAGCTGTATGCAATGTACATTCAATAAGAAGTGTTAGCAGTAGAATAATAAAATAATTATGAATATTTAAACAGGTACTTGAATTTCTTTTCCTGTGTTCTCACTGCAAACTGCAGGGGTTCTGTCACTGGCTATGGGTTTGGTGTTCCAGCCAGCTGTCAAACAAGTGATAATTTGGAAAAACAAACAAAAACAAATTGCTGCTTATCAGAAAGGCAGAGTACCATTTGTCAGCCTTCTCAGTGGTGCACACAAATCTAGAACCTTTTTATGATACCTGTCTACTTTGTTACTAAATTACTGGATCGCTTGCATATATAAAAATATACTTTATAGATGCTGATATGATCTGAGAAGCATTAACAATACCATTTGTCTTGCTAAAAATCCTACAGAATAAAAAGTACTAGATTTTTCAAATATAGTACTGTTGTATCTTTTGGGTCCAGAAATAGAGGCTCCTGTTCTGCATGTTTTTGCACACATGCTTAACTTCTTATGAATGCCATCCTGGTACGGTACTGATGCCTAAGAACTTCAGTGACATAGAAAGAACAGTACTTTTTTAGTGTAAGCCTTTACTTTAGTCCACTTATATTTAGAGAAAACATGAAGATTCTGTTTTAAATAAATGCTTTGTAAATAATTAAAAATCAGAAACTAGTTAAGAAAAGCTATTCAACTGCTATGGTTCTTCAAACAGGGACAGCACTAGTGAAAAGGAGGCTGTTGCTTCAGTGAAGTTCTAAAAGTTGAAATGCATTTCAGTGAAATCATCACAAAAGAGAATTAATTCTGGAGATATTTCTTAAATTTTCTGGTTTTATTTTGCAGTGTGAATACTGTGAATAGTGTCTACCAGATACCAATTTTAAAATGCTTTTTTATAAATGCTACAGATTTATAAAAACTGAGGGCTTTGATGCATCTGACTTTATTTTTAATATATTTAAAGAACAATATTCTTAAGCTTATTAGGTTTTCCTGTTGGTGAGAATGGATTCTGGCTGTATGTGAAGTCAAACTTTTATTGAACACAGTCCCTTAGAAGCCATAGTAGGACAAGAGTAAGACATAAAACAAGTTCAGTATTATTCAATAGTAGTGCTTATGATGTCTATAATATGGCTATTGAGAGCAGCGAGTGTATTTTTCTTCCGAGTCTCTCAGCAGAACTGTTATTGTTCCTAGCGCAACCTCCTGTACATGGACAAAACTGTGTTTTCTTCAAAGAACAGAGCCCTGCATCTGAAGAATAAGAAGGTAAGATACTTGAGATTATATTATTTCAGCGAGCAGTTAAAAGTAATTTCAGTGACTTGTAACATACACAAATACACAAAAATACTTGATTTATCATGCATCAGGAAGTCTCAAATGGTTTATATCAGTTTCTGTTGGGGTTTTTTCCTTTTTATCTTATGGGTGGAATTTCTGAAAGCATTCAGCTCTGCTTTCTAAATGTGTTTTCCCTGAAGTCAATGAGCTGACCTGAGTGGGAATAAAGGTTGGTTTATCTTTAGTGAGACAAAGTTAAGTCATCACTAAGTGATTTTGAAATCCCATCCTTGAAATGCTAGGTCTTTGACATTCAGTGGGATGAGAATCTCAGAACAGACTGACTAGTGGGGACTCCCAAGCTACAGTTCAGGTAAATAACTTATTTGGAGGAGGAACTTAAAGGTTTCTTCTTTTTTAAATTATGATAATTAAGTAGCAAAGCTTGTAACTTAAACTATAAATATTTTCCACTTAACATTTACATTTAAAATAGATATGCCTATATCTGTGAGAGGATTTGTTAGTTACAGTTTGAGCAGTATATAGTTATCTAACATTTCAGCAGTACTGTTTCTAAAGAGGACTTCTTTACCGGCACAGAACATGAAAGTCTAGTTCTATTCCCAGCCACATTTTTATCTTGTTTTCCAACATGTAGCTATAAGCGTGTAGCTAGTTCAGCTACTGTTAATTTCCATTTTGCAAAGACAGAGATGTCTTGGTAATGCATGCATAATTTAGAAGTAACAGCTTTTATACTGGAATAAGTGTTAGGGTCTCTGTTCAGCTCATGGTTTGTTTCCTACTCCAGCTGGGTCCCACCTTCTCCAGGGAAAGGGTAGCTCAGTTGTTTGTGTTGCGGCAGCTCAATGTAACCTAGAGCCTTAAAGTCACCCGGAACTGGTGCTGCTTTATTTCTGCTCTTGGAAAGTACAGTGGTGCAGCAGGTACTGCTGCCTCAGTAGCGGAGGCAGGAAACCTGGAAAGGAACAGGGTGTGCAATGGGAACAGGAACTGTTATGGCCATCTCCAGTAATCTGCCTGAGTTTATCACCCAGGGTCCCCTTTCACTCTCTGTTTTTGGGGGGATGGGGAGGAAAAGGTGGAAAATAGTTCTATAATTGGTAGAAAAAGAGCAAGAAATTTTCCTTTTTAAAAAACCAATAAGTTTTTCTTATGCATTGTAGTGTTTCAAAGAGAAAACACAAAAGCTTTGGGGATTTTTTTTTTTTTAAGACTTAGCCAACTTCAATTATAGACTTACTTCCTTGCCTTCTTTAAAAACAGAAAGATACTGTGAAAGATCAGTATTTTGAGATCAAGATCAAGAATAAAAATGGAGAGTATTTTAAGAGAAAAGATTACAACAAATCAAAGAAATATTCATATTACCTTTTAAAAATATTTAACTTCAATGAACCATTAACATCAATGAGATATTTAGAGTATTCTATGTTCATTTCTGTAGGCAATATAGACTGTGAGAAACAGGTGTATCTAAAGTAGATCATCTGGTTTAAGAATGTAATCAACTATTCCTGCCAAGCAATTGGTTAAACAAACTATTAAAATACAAGTGTTTTCATAGTAGCTCTCTAATTAATTTAAGTAAGTGGAAGAAATATCACATGCTTGAAGTAAGTTGCATGTTGCTTCAGGCGTGATGATTCTTTTTTTCTTTTTTTTTTTTTTCCCTAGACAATTCAGTAATCCCTGTAATCCTTGTCACAGGTATACTAAACAATTGGGGGCAAATTTCTGCACCTCTTGAATTTGTAAAGTTATGTAAAATCTGAGCAACGGTTACTAAGAGTTCTTGATAATTAAAAAAATCACATAGCAGACAGAACATTCAATCTTAGAGAAGTGATGTATTTTAAGAGACAGCCCATATCGCTGTAGGTAAGTATGCACCATTAGCACTGTAAATTAGAAGCATGGTATCTGAGCAAAATATAAGCTGTGCACATAGCTCTTTTTGTGCCTAACACACTGATGTATTAGTATTATGGAGTATCTTTGTTCCATTCCTCTTTGGAACACAATTAGCTTCCTCTCCCCTGTCTGAGAGAGACATCTCTTACCTCGCTTTTGGGGCTTGTGATCCAAGAACGTCTGAGAGAGGGCTCATTGGCTGTGAGAGCTGATGTATAGCTTACCTTAGGGCTTAACAACGATAGCGGGACTATGCCAGTTTTGGTTCCCAGCATCATGGCATTCTTTTGAGACCAGGCCCAGAAATTTGTTGTCCTGATCATCAACATCCAGCTTAAATACTCTCCTCTTGGATCCCACCATTTTAATGTTGTCATATTGAGCTGGCTGGTTATGTTTTTGAAGGAGGAGACTCTTCTGCCTTATCTGCAATATGGCTATGGGAGTTTCAGGGTTTTCCAAGAGAAAATGTCTCATTCCTGACATGATCACCAAGAAGAGGTGATGAAGCCTGTGTAGTGCCTTGAAGACTAACTTCATTATCCTACTGTGGAATGGGTAATTGTGTATGTTACGGAATACCATCTTATAGGATACAAATACTGTACTTGCTATCAAATGAGGACCCCAGTCAGTACATCAGGGAGGGGTAGTCACGTGACTTGAATTTTGGTTTATGCCGCACTGTGAATACAGCAGTCATTTTGAGACCTGGCTTTGGGACTCCAGGTACTTCAAAAGGAGCGTGGTTCAGTTGAAGACACGCTTAAATTAAGGGGCAAAGCACTTCAGTTTGTAGATGGATGAAGCACCCTCTGTTTTGGTTTAATTAAAGACCATGGTTGGAGACTTAGCTTTTTTGCTAAGTTCTACCAGTTGTTTTCACAACTGCTTCCGGAACTGATTTACTGTCTAGCTCGCTGATGAAGATGATCATGATTCTTTAAGCAGCGTCTGTCTTGGCACAGCCTTCTCCTTCTAAACACCAGGTGAGGGTGTTTACTGTAGACTCTGACCTGTTTCTGCTACTGCTTTTTCTCTCCTCCATTTTTGAAGACAGTGTCTTTCATTGCAACTTGCTGTGGACTAACTTCCTACTGGATCATTTAATCCTGGAGACATCAGTCGTGTATGTTCCCACCCTCCAACCTTGTTTGTCTGACTATCCTTCACACAACAACGGGTAATGAATAGAATCTTATACCTCTTAGGGGCACAACATGGGGCCAGAGGCAAGTGCTATGTGGAATAAAATTCCTAGCCATGTTTTATTTAGCAGACTATATATATCCAAGATTAATCTCACCTTAGTAATAAAGAAAGAAGACCCTCTGAGGACTGGAAGGAGAATCTTGGCTGAGGGATTTTGGGAAAAAAAGCTTTGGAATCTCCAGGAAAAAGAATTATTCTCCTCAATTTTCTACCCGAGTCTATTGAAAAAAAATAGCCCATCATTAAAAAATTCTGCATGTGTCAAAATGAGCAGTGAAGTTGTTTTAAAAGTAATAAATTACAGTATTGCATCATACTTTCTGTTAGTAACAAATATGTTAGATGAAGTTACTTTGTTACAGGATTTCATAGCACTGAGAAATTACAATTCCTATATATAATAGACTACAATTACCGGCAGGCCCTTAAAGGCTCTGTTGACTATTAGTAATGAGATAATCTTTCTATATAGAGATGTCATGTTTGTTTAACAAGATTTTCTGTGTAAGATGCCCTTCCAATTTATTTATGACAGGATGCTACTATTACAAGGATGGAATTGTTGATTTTTATTTTCAATTTTTTTGTTCTCACTGAGGCTGACCAACTAGCAAACAAAACCCCCAACTTTTAAGTACCTCAGTTTGCAACACAGATCCATCCCTAAGATTAGAACAAGTTTAAGTTATAAAAAATAAATATTTTACTTTTTTTTAATAAGTGATATACCTATCAGTACTTTCTATGTGCTGGCTAGGTTATGGTCAATATAGTTCTTATTCTTAATGAAGCACATACAGTTCACCTTTGATAAGCAAGCTACTATTCTAGATATTTCACTTTCTCCAAAGATTTCTGGGAGCAGGGGTCTTACTTTCAGGGGAGAGGAAGATAGGAAGACAAAAACATGCATGTATGCATTTGTCTTGAATCTGTTTTGGAAGCTATTGTAAAACAAGTCATAAGTAAGGAGGAAAATGCATTCTTGTTTTATCAGGTGATTCTGGTGTCCCAACAGTCGTCTGGGAGATACCATTCATAGTGTCCTAAGTGGAACACACTGGTTAAAACATTTTTTTTTAGCTCTTTTCTCCTTTAAGGAATACTTTGGGAAGTAACTAAAGTTTGTTCCTTTAGAAGTAAAAAGGTGGTGTGGTTTTTTTTGGTTTTTTTGGTTTTGTTTTTTTTACCAGCACAGCCTCAATGTGCAGATGCTGTTTCAAACAACCAAATAAAGTATAGATAGTGGTGGAAGTACTATTGTGCAGCTGAACTGAAGGGATTTTGCTGGATAACTACTTGCCTGTTATTGTCATTGGCAAGAGATAATTTCCAAAGCTGTAGTCTGGCTGAGGAGGAGTAATTGCTTTTATGTGTATTTTTCAAGCCAAAACACACACTTTGTTTTTACTAGTGTTTTTTACTAAGATTCAAAATTATCACAGCATTGTTGCTGAAAAAAAGTTATTTTTAAAAGAAAAAGTATTATGAATAGTGACACCTGAGTGGCACGCAGAAAACTGTCAGCTGAACTCCTGACAGAATCTGGCAGAAATTCAAAGTCTGGTTTGTCTCTAGTAATTCTATTAACACTTCAAAGGTTGATGATGTTCTGGGAATTACACAGGAGGGATTATTTTTTAAGTTACGAATTAGTACTCTAAAGCCTTGCCCGCACTAGGAATATTGCAGCTATCTTGCAATAGGTAAATGGACTATATCTGAGACCCTAAGTTCTCTATCAGTCGTCTTGCTATTTTATCTGTACCGGCATAATTAAAATATCAGCCATCTTTCCCCGTAGTGTGAACAGAGCTGTATCAGTATAAAACTGTATATATTGGTAGCTTATTTCCGCATAGAAGGAAACAACCTAGGAGGGCTGGCCCAATTCCAGAAATTGTTTTTAATTATATTGCGGTTGCTATGCCTGTATAAACTATTTGTATTGGAGACCTTATACCAAAAGAAAGTGACTTCATTCTAGTTTATTTGCCCTTATCCGTAGAGCCCCATAAAAAGTTACACTTCAGTTTCGTAGGGTCAATTGGCCTTTGTGGGCAAACTTGCCCTTTACACAGACTTATCTCCATCTATGCTAGAGGATATAAGTGATGAATGTTTTGACAATAAAAATGCATCTTCCTTTCTGATATAAGCCTAATATTTTCAGTTAATACTAGAACAACTACAGTTTACTGTGAACGGTTAGAGTATTTCCATCTGGCTTCATGCACCAGGGCCTATAGAGCAGCTGTCCCCACCCCGAATCCTAGCTTAACTCTCTGTTGTTCAGTACGGAACACAATGTTTTACGTACTCTGCTCAAACTTGCAACTGCTGTTTTGTAGAGCAATGCCTTGCTTTGCTTTTCTGCTGTGTAAATCAATCTTGTCCAGTATGTGTTACCTAAGAAAGAATTAAGAAAGTTGAAGTCGGAATATCAGAACTTGGATCACTTACAAATAAGGATGATCTGCATGTGCTCGTTCTATAAAGATAACGTTGAGCAGATTCAGATAATTTCCATTTCAAAGCTACAGGTGAGGGAGAGACCTTGATCCCATATTAAAAGGTGGGGAAGGGATCATGATGGGGAAAAGACTGAAAAATCAGCATAACCTTTCTGCTCTAAGCCTGGGAGCAGTAAAGGAGGGACCTAGTCAGAGACTAACTAGCAGGAACAGAAAGAGCCAAAAGTCCAGGACCTTTGACCATGCAGAGAACATTCACTAGCTTTAATTAGCTGTTCTCTGTCCTATGTTCATTGACTGTTCCACCCTCCTTCCGTCCATTCTACCTTCTGCTTCAGTCCTGCTGACTTGATATGCTTCCTTCCCAATCTGTCCTCCTTACTCTGTATCTCCTTCCACTCTCTTTGCAAGCAAAAGCCACCCCCAAAATAGAACTACTATTATATTTGCTACAATCATGCTGTCTGTGAACTTTTTCCCCCATGCTGTCTTACCTGTTCAGACTGTTGGTTTTTATGACTGGGGACTTTTTGCTGTTCTGTGTTTATGCGCTGTCCAGCATAATGGAACTTCAATGTTCATTAGTCCTTAGAAGACCTTAAATGTGATTACAAATAATATTCATTTATCCTGCTTTTTTGTTAGAAATCACTTCTAGGCAAATGACTACCCTTAATGAGATGAGGTATATGAGGCTTAACAGGGTAAGAGGAACTTTGCTCTTGCAGTTTTTCCATAGGTGAACTAGTGATTTAAAAGTATAATGTTATAACTGTGGTTATATTACAGTCCAGCATAATATGATGAACATTTCAGGACTAATTTTATATTGACTATTGTTTGCATTGCACTTGCAGTGGTTTGCAAATTGTTGGTTTGTTTTCCGTGTTTTACAGCTTTTAAATATGCTTTCTAGAAACCATTTTGGTAGGTGTGGGTTGCTTGTCAGAAATCCGTTCCAAAGCTTGAGTACAAAGTGAGCAGGAGGGATATGAATGGATATCTTAAGGATAACAATGGACATGGCATGTTCAAAAGCAGTGGCATTCTGGTAAGAATTTGCATGTAATTTATTAAACAGTACATGATAGTTCTCAGTAAAATGTGTTTGTATCTCTTTCTGAAGATTTGTCTGATTGTTTAATGAAAATTTCTTCTAAAATGTGAAAAGTAGGAGGATTGCTCCATATCGTGCAGTATTTTAAATTCTGAAACAGTGTACAACAACTTTAGTTTACTTAGCAGTGACTTCTTGCATATAAAAACAGTTATAGTATCTTTTTAGACAAGTAAGGTATTTCAAAGAAGTAGTTAGTGGCCATTTATGGCTGTTTGTGAGCTTGTTTCTCTGAATATTTAGAACTGAGTATTTTTGAACTGTCATTTAAAAAACCCCAGCTTTTCCTGCACTCAGAGTATACTCAGAGTATGTTATAAATAACCTCTGGTGGCATATTTCACCACTGCACATGTAACTCTTCTAACAGGCATTGCATCCAACTTTGCAGGAGATACGAAACACTTACGTAATTGTTGACAAATTAATCATAACTGGAAACTTTTAATTGTTGAATAGGTTAAAAAAAAGTATAACAGCAGCATGCTAAGTTACTATACTGGTGGTACTTTGTTGGAAGTTTCACACAGTTTAAATAATGTCCACAATTAGAAAATGCAAGGAGAAACACCAGTGGAAGTTTTACTGTAACTCCAGTATAGTAGAAGTGGTTCCTTTTAATTTAGTCTTTGAAATAGCTTAGGCCAACAATTCCTTAAGCAAAAATTATTGTTTTCACCAAACCCAATTACGTTCTTATCCATGTATATACTGACTTCTTGAAATTCGCAAAGAATTTGTGCCTCTGTTTTGCTTCCTACTCTTTGAATGTCACTGGTGGTTGGTATTGCAGTAGAACTGTTCTGGTAACCGCTGGCAGTTCTTGAAGCTGCTTCTTAAGGGTATTTTGAGGTCCTGGGTATGTATACACAGAGACCGAGTGTTATTCTGATGAACTAGTTTCACAGCTGAGGTAGCTGTTCCAGCAGCATGCTACTTCCAGTGAAATTAGGGTTTTGATACACCTCAAGAACTCTTAATTTTCTCACGCCATGCTGAAAGCTGTGGTGGCTCAGGAGCTGATTCACAAGCAGACTAGGCATTAATCAGGTGGACAGCGTTGGTCAGAGGGGTGGTGGTTAACGCCTGAGAGTGGTAACAGTGTTCAGTCCACACCATGCCTGTCAGAGGCCTCTGCCCCGTTGAGAGGCAAGGACAAGTTGCTCAGGTGCATGGTTGTGCTAACACAGATACCTCCTATGCGCAGCCAGTGAGAGCAGCAAAACTGGAGTGTGTCCCGGGGGAGACGAGTACCAGCCTAGCTGACAGAATCCAGCTGCACTGTACTCAGTTGCACAGTATAGGCAGGCACCATAATTTAAGAGGTACCTAAGGCAGCATTAATTAAAACAGAGTATCCTCACTCAGATACTGGGAGAGGAAGTATGGAGAATGCCTGGTAGGTAACTCCTGAGAGGTCTATGGCCAGGCTCCAAAGGCCTGATAAAAGTGCGCAAGTTAGACCTGAAGAGATTAATGTAAGCAGTCTCCTCATTTGAAATTAGATTGGTATGGAAGTGACTAATAGTGACTTATATTTAATATCCCAATCTGCAACACTTGGCTTTTCATTTTTACTTTCTAGGAGATAAAATCCGGCCCTCAAAGTGCTATGAACTCATTCCAGTGCCAAAATACAAAACGCAAATCGGCAACTGTAATGTAAGGGCATACTAGATTCCTCTAGCTGCACTGGACAGGTATGTGTGCTAGGTATCTAAGCTTATATTCATATATATCTGCTTAGGTACATTCATAAGTAGCTTTTTAACCTGCTGTAATTCTGTAGGCTATCATAGTAATTTGGGATGAGGAAGTTAGGCTGCTCACAGCATTTTTCTGCTAGGCTAATCTTTCTCTCTGGTACATTGCATGGCAAGTGTTTGGTTATTTATTTGATGTTTCTATTTTAAACCAACTTTTAGGGTGGAAAACAAAAGGGAGGGGTTAGTTGTTCCTAGTTTTAAAACCCCTCAAATTCTGAAGGGCGGTAGCAATCAAGAAAAACCCAGTTTGCTATTTCCATGTCATAGATGTATCTTATCTGTAGTTGCAGTAGTTAACAAAAATCAAGGCTGGAATGTCTTTCTGTTGATCTTTTCTAAGGTGACTGTACTGACTGGTATTGTTTTAAATAAAAACAGTTAAAATGAGTGATTGACTTGTAAAAGAGTTGACTGTCATTAAGTGTTTAATTCCTCTTTTGCTAAATCATTTTTGTGATTTTAACTTTATTTGTGACACTTTAGTAGGTGGAAGCCTGAGGGGGAAAATGTTGTCGTTCTTTCACAATTCATTAGTTTGTGGACGTTTCTGTTATGTTGTTTCCACACTGAATGACTCATATGTTAAATGAACATGCCAGCCTAAAGGCATGCCTTCACTATTGCAACCCACAGTGAAACTTGATGCCATTACATATAAAAATGTGGAAGATGCTCATACCCGTTTGAATCCTTGAGAAGTTTTGTGCACATTGGACATATGTGCTATCAGTTACTTAATGTACTTTCTTTCAAAAAGCTGTGTTTTACCGTGTCTGATTGCTCTTCTTATCCACTGCTGATTTGCTGAGTTTGTCGGCTACATCTGTCTTGTGAGCCTAAGCTGGAACTGAGAAACAGTGATTTTATTTTTTTTTTTTAAATATATAAGTGGCACAGTTTCAGTGTATTCATTTCTGGACTATTTAATGAGAGACTATAGAAGTATCTGCTTTGCATTGCCACCTGCGTATTTTTTTAATGATTTAGATTCAGAAATGCTTTTATTTGGGAAGTTGATAGCAAGGGTCTAATGCTCTCCATATTGCGAAAACAGTAATTAGAGTGAACCAGTTGGCCTCTGGTTATCTCAGCTCTCCTTGAATTTTGGCTTTCTTACCATTTTAATTTTTCCTTGTTTAATAACAATGTGAAAGACAAAACAGATTTACCCACTGACAACATGTCTCACAAATTATCACTTACATTACAGCAGCTCCATACTGGAACACTGCAAGAAGCTCCATACTGGAACACTGCAAGAAGCGGGTCTAAAACTGGCTCAGGGTTCCAGTCCTACATTTCTTTAGTACCTGCAATATGGAGACAGATGTGCACTCAGAGCAGTGAGATGAGAGGAAGGGTCTTGAAAAGTACATGCAGTAAAATTTTTCAGATACTGTTTTGAATCTTTAGGATGTTTGGTTTTTTTCCATGTGCTATGTAGTAGTGTTAACGCTAAGCCTGCACTGGTTTGTATATTGAAAATATGTATATAGCTCCAGAATTTTTGTTCTCTGGGTGACAGACCTGTGGTTTTGACAGGAGTAAGACAGATTGCTGTGACAGTATAGATACAACATATCATGAGTCAGGTACTTTGGCTTTTAAATAACGGTCCTGTTCTACCATCCATAATATGGAGTGGAGGAGTTTATGGCAAAGTGAACAGATACATTTATATTAAAAAGTGGTCTTCCCATAAATTTTTCTCTTAACACTACTCATGGCTGTACATTGTGTGTACAAGTTTTTCTATGTTCCTGTTCATTTTCAGGAGGAGGTTGTCGATGCTCACCCAACTCTACTTCCACTGGTGTGGAGCTTGTCTGTCCATCCCTTGTCTGGTTTGGGCTGCAAGACTGTAGGCCCATTAATGAAAACCATGGGCAACTATTAACAAAATCGATAGCAATTTCCATAGGCAACACTGGAAGGCAATACAAGTCGCCATTTCAATCCTCTAATTCTAGCACCCCAGACCAAGTCATCTCACGTCACTTAAGGATGTGACCCTCACTAAAAGAGTACAAAAGGTATAAAGATACAACAATCCTACTGTTTCATCTTCAAGTGATGTTGAAGCATAGGCAGGAAAGAGGCAGGAGGTAGCAAAGCGAAAATACACCAGAAATTACTGCTCTGGCCAGGCTAATGTGTCTGGGAGAAGGGGGTGTAGATGCAGGGGGCGGTATCTCTGCCTTCTGTACAGCTGCATTCACTTTTAATAAATCCACGTAGCAACAGCAAGCCAGAAACTGGGTGTGCTGGTATATTCTGCATCTACAGGTGTAAAAGCTGCCTCACCAGACTGTTCTTCCTGCAGTTTTCTCTCTTCCAAGTCTTTGGCTTGTCAAGATCCTTCCTTCGTTTGCCAGGAGGGATCCTGGAATCTGACTAGTGTATGCTACAGTATGTGCAGTTTTAGTCCTGCTCTCGCTTTCCCACCTGTTTCGGAGCAGTTTTTCCTTTGCTGCACCGCGTGATGAAGATGCGCAGCTCAAAGGTTAAGTTTAGGGGCTGAGCTTTGAGGATCTAATCGGGGTTTCTTACAGGCACAGACAGGTTTGATGTCAGGCGCTGAAGGTACTGACCTTTTCCTTTTCCTGTTGAATCCTTTAGTCCTTTTCTCCCCGGGGTGGCGGTTTCACCCGTGGCTGTGCACAGCCCTGCCGGTCACCCAGCACACGCTGGGGCCGTTGCGCGTCGAATATGTTCAAGTGGCCTTAGGTTCTGCTCCGTGAGATCAGTACTCGAGTCAGATGTTGCCTTGGGCCACCTGGCAGCGCGATCAGAAAACCGTCTCCCTGTGGGTGATCGAGGCATCGCCCCGGTGCCTCCCGTCAACGGAGGCAGCTGCAGCAGCGATGGCCGAGGCCGGGGCCCGGGCCCTGCGAGGCGGGAGGCCCCTGACCGGCCTCGGCGAGGCGGGAGGCCCCTGACCGGCCTCGGCGGCATTAGGACCCGGCGGCTCCTCCCTGCCCCGCCCCTCCCCTCCCCTCCCC
>JAVKLA010000026.1:4305817-4327328 GCA_034782735.1 Sagittarius serpentarius
CGGCCGGGCCGCGCCGCGCGTCGCCGCGCGCTGGGCTCTGCCCGCGCGGGGCCGCCGCCGTGGCGGGCCCGCTCATGGCCGCCCGCTCCCTCCCTCCTTCCCCAGCGAACAGGCCCTCGGCAGCTCCAGGGCCAGCGCGACCTTTGTCGCCGTGAGAAGTCCTCTGCGCCGCTGGCTCCTCTCTTCCTCTGCCGCGTCCCTGGCGGCCGCTCCGGCGGCGGGCTGGGCGGTGCTGCCGTGGCTTTCCGCGCTGCCGGGGACTTGCTTGCTTGCTTGACTGTAGTGCAGTCTGTTTCGGCTGGAAGCTTCTTCGAGCTAGAGCTGTCTTCTCCTGTGTATTTGAAGCGTGCTTTCAACAAGCAGGCTTGTGTTTGGGACGCCCTGGTATGGCTGTACTGTTTCTGCTAGCACAGTTAAGTGGTGCCCTTTTCTAAGGCAGGCGAGAGCGCGCTGTACGTGGTTTGGTGCTGGGAACGTGCCTCCGTAGGTCGTTCTGGGCCTTCTGCTAGAATGGAGGCGTGCTCCTGCCTAGAGCTTTTGCGTAGCTGGGAAAAAGATGCGTCAATAATTACAGATGAAAGCATTTAACAATAGCAAGAAACACTGTGTTCGTTTCAGGAAAATAACTTGCACGACACATGGACCACATAAGTACAATCTGAAAGTTCACCACGTGAGTCAAAGTAGTTTTGTTGCTTTGTTTCTGTCAGTTTTCTTTTGTGCATATATAGCATAGACTTACATCTTGCTTTAGTGTATATACAGTGGGAAATGGTCATGCTCAAAAATACACTTTTGCTAATATTAAAATAATCTTCCGCTTAATGCCCACATGATACTCAAACTGCAAACCAGGTGTTCTGCTCTTAGGGCAACTACTGTGTATCCTGCTGAACTCTTTGCAGTTTAATGTTTAAAACGACATTAAGAGTAAAAGAGTTCTGATCATTAAATTAGAATTAAAGTAGAGCAGAAGCTGATACATTATCTGACACTTGGCTTCTATAGTGCTTGTCACACAGTAATGGCTCTCTTAAACTCTACATTAATCATCAACAAGAAGTTCAGAAATGTCTGTTGCAGTCAAAAAAATTTTATTACCTAAGAAACAGCTCTCATACTATTGAAATGAGCAAAAAAATTTCTTTAACAAGAAATTCCGTCGCATCTAAATGAAGTTAGTTTACACCTTCTCCCCTATGAGTTTAGTTTATTGCAATAGCCCACCCTCTAATTAAAAGGAAAAAAGCACGGGGGGCAACTTTGCAGGTAAATGTACAGTGAAGTATATTTCCAGTTATGTATATTCAGTACCTAGTCTCAAGGATGTAATAAAAGACCTTTAGAAAAGCAAAATGTCCCTTTTATTGTAGGAGGTGATTGATACTTGTCAATGGGGTGTGTTATTAAAATGATCACAGGCAAAAGTTATACAACTAAAAGATAAATCTGGCAAGTGACAATGCTTTTACTGACAAATTCGCAGCCTGTGTCATCTGCAAAACACAGTAAGTTAAACAAGGGGAATCAATGTTATGTTCTGATTTTCTGGTGGTGAATGGTGTGCTGCTTTCGGAACATAGATGAAAGGTACGTTGCTTTTTAAGTTCAAAATTCTGTATTGCCTTTTTGCAACCTGTTGGCTTGCTTTTATGCTAGAGAGCTTTTTCTGTCACTGTGGACGGTAGGGTCTTCTCAGATCCACATCTGTACATCAACTGAAATTCCGTTCTCTAACAGAACCAGTACCCAAGCCTGCATTCAAATGTCACTGAACAAAGTTTATGTAGCTCTTTAAATTTCTTACTTTCTCTCGTCCTGGTATCAGCTGCATTCTCTCTGTCCAAGAAAGAGTTCCCAGGCGATCTTTCTGGTTCTTTGTGCTGTCTATGTTATTGACCTTTCGGGTCTTCATTTATACCCTCTATTGTACTGTGTGATGCTTCAGCCGTTTATTTCTGCCCTGATGATCTGACCTAGCCACTGACTAAACCGTGAAGCCCCGTCCTTGCATTGGCAGTACTGGCAGCTTCTGCTTCCTGTTCCCCCACTATCCTCCACCCCCAGACAATATTATATTCTCTTTACCTTCCCAGACACAGTGGAAGAAACTCCAAGAAAATATATGAAGCCCTGTCCTTATGCAGTCTTTTTTTTTCCCTTGTCTATCTTAATAAAATTAAGACTCTTCGCTCTTTGAGAAAGAATTACGATTTTCTGTATGTCTTTGTAATGACTAATGCAATGGTGTAATGTGTTTTCTAGTATGTGCTGCGACGATACGCATTTCAAACTAAAGAAGTATCGTGGTAGTGTACTAAGGAATTACTGCTTAAGCTGTATCTAGCTCCCTTGTTTGTGGGTGATCAGTAAGTAGTCACCTTTTGGGTGCTTTTTTAGCAAGATCTATGATGAAAATCCTTGTTAAAACAGTTTAAAAAAAAGTGGGTAAGGGGAAAAACGTTCAATTTCAGGTCTTTGAAAAACAGACAGACTTCTAAGAAACTGGCTGTGATTGGAAATCAGGAGAAATACATTTTAGGTAGAACCTGCAGTAATGGAGAAAATGAGTTTATAATCATGCTGATTTTCATTTTTCATGTATTTGCCTTTATTGCTTACCTAAGAGCTTAATGTGTCCAAGCTTTAGTTGTTTCAAATTCATCTATGACTATAGTGTTGTTAATGAGCTATTAATAGCATTTAATGCAAACTCTAGGAAAGGTTACTGTGAGATTGTGAATAGAAGTTCAATAATTAAATCAAATTGCTATTCCTTTTTTTTAATTGATATTTTTACATAGGAGTTATCATATTGGCTTAAACCGTAATACAGTTTCCTGTTTCACTAGTAAATATATGCCAGCGCTTCAGTTGATGTTAACTCCAAATACGTTTCCTCCTGATTTCTTTATGTAGTAACTGGTTTGATCTATACTATTGTTGATAGGGACACGGTATTTACATTAATATCTGAATTTCCTTGGCAATCAAGATGAATAAATTACATACGATGTGAAAAACATTTCTGTTGATCAGTTTTGAATTTTCCACACATTGGATATTTCTCTGTGGGTTTTTTTCTTATGTTTTAAGATAGCAAGCATAGAAAAGTCTGATCTGACCTCTGTAGAGCAGTTGTTATATTTATGTGTCCACGCATAATACTCTTGATTTTAAACTTCCTGATTTCTCTTCATAGGATATTTTCAGTGTTTATCATTGTTCACGTTTGAACCCTTTCCACTTCTTTAGTATCCTTTTGGAGAAGGGGTGACCTGTACCTCGTGGTTTTTTTTTCTGGTAAGGTCACATAATTTATTTCTATAATCCTATTATACTGGCTTTCTTCTAATTCTCTTCCATTGTTTAAGCAGCCTGTTTTATTATTTTTATTTTGATTGTTGTGGCGTATTGAGCAGAGATTTTCACTATACTGCTGAAGTGGTGCCCTGGTTCCTTCCTGAGGCCAAAGCATCTGGTGTTCTTTCCCATTACGGCGTAACAGATCTAATGAACGACTTCCATTAAGCAGGGGCAGTCCTACCACCTCCCTTGCACCTGACACTGGCATTCATATGGCCCAGTGATCCAGTGCATGGAACTACACCATTTAAAAAAGCAGTCCTAGTCTTACCGATAAAGGGTTGATTTTTCTCTTGGTTTGCTGCCTGGGCAGGCTTACCAGTGATGGCTGCTGCTGTTTTTGCAAGGAGAACAGAGGAGCACGTGGCAAAGGAAGGAGGAGGTAGAAGTATGGAACGTGTCCTTTCTGCAGGGATCTGCATCAGATCAGTTTAACTAGCACGAAACTACGCAGAGTTGTAACAGAAGTATGAAGATTGGTAAAAGTGCAGGATGGATGGAAATGTATATGTAAGCATAAGGTGAAAAGAGCAAAAGAAAGGGTTAAAGAAATGGCCTGTACTGATAACGAAGGACACCGTTTCCAGGACACCATTCCCAGCAGTATCTGTGTGCCACAGCACAGATGACTTGCCAGCGGAAGACCTTGCATCCTGACAGCAGGAGGATGGCGGCAAGGTTGTAGTGTATCACATACAGTGTTCTTTTTCCTCTTAGCCAAACACGAGAAGAGACTGCAGGCACACATTTCAGACCTATCTTCCAAACAAGGAGAAACAGGCAATGGGCAGCAATATGGCCTAAGATTTATGGAAGATGAGGTAAGCAAGATCCTGAGACAAAGGACTGTCTTGTCATAGCGGATGATTCCTGAAGGATATCCTAACAGATCTGCTCAAAACCCTGTGTTTTTTTATTGCTAATTAAGAACAGCACCTGAAATGGGGTGAGGACTTAATAGCTGACGGCCCTTGTCCTCTGTTTTGCATATAAGTTACCCTTGCCAGACCATTTGGACAGATAAGTCTCGGTGCTTGTGAGTAAGTGAGCCTAAGAGTGTGAGTTAAATCCATGGGAGAGTAAATGTCAGTGGGTAACACCAACTTATCTGGAGATTTTGTAGGTAACTGTTACCTTCCCCTTGCCTAACACACAGTTTTATTACACTAAGTTCCCTACAGTAGTGCCTTTGATTTGAAACCTCATAAAACACAGACTTTTTTTACTTGGGTTTATTTTAGTATGTGTGTGTTATCTATCATCATTTAAACTTGATTTGGCATTTTTGGGGTCCACTTACTCATTTTGGTTAGATTAACAGTTTTTCCATGATTCCGAGTAACCTAAATAACTGCAGATTTTATGCCATTTTATGCCACTGGGCTACTCACCCCAGTTTCTGGATGATTTAACAGCTATACCATAACATAGGACCAAATCCATTCTTTTAAGACACTTTGCAGTTAACTCTTTGCCATTAATGAAATCTATTATAATGAAATTGATCATTTAATCCAATATTTTGCTGTGTTTATTCTCATCAGGTTTTGATCTATGACTGCCTGTGCCTTAGGTTTTTTTTGTTTGCTTCAGGAGGAATTCTCCTCTTACTTTGGGCTTTGAAAGGACTTCTTTTCTGTTATCTGGATGAACAGAGCTGGAGCAAGAACTAGATCAGCAGCAGTAGTAGTTGTTCTATTCTGTTTCTTTTGTACATGATGCCTGATAGGACTTTTTCTTATTGTCTGTGCTAGATTTCCAAATTTGTGTGAGACTCCTGTTTGATTCAAGTAACTTCTCTTGAAGCTCACTGTTTCTTCGTAATGGTTCCCCCCCAGCAATAAGCATGTTTTTGGAGACTCAGAGATTTTCTTAGCCTGTAAGATATATCTAGGGGTTTTGCTTCCTTATTTTGGGCTTTAGGGACCTTCTTCATGTTACTGAAATCTCCTTTTTAATAGGGTATATTTAAAGCTCAGTAAGTTTAACAGGGGGAAGCATGCATTGTGGGGCATTAACTCTTCACCTATATGAAGGGGCTCCTTATATTTCTTACTTTTACCTTACCAGTCCTACATTTTACCATTTTCTCATTGATTGGTTCAGAAAATAGCTTATGACATCTGTCACACACATGACAAGGGTTTCCATGGTTTGTTTCTCCCACCCTGCTTCCTCTGCCAAAAATTCTGTGTGCATCCTGGATCCACGTGTACCTTCCCATCGCTCTCACTCTCCCTTCTTTTTCACTGTGTTGAATTGTCTTGAAGATTTGCCCATCATTCAAACTGGAGAGAAGACCAACTGGTGCCAGCCATAAACACGTGCCAGCTCTTTGGTATAGGATTAAGGAATTTAGAAAATAACAAAATTAAACTTGATGCATAGCCATGCACCTTCTACCTGGCATGTGTGTGTAATTGTGTGATAATTACATGATCAGGTACTGTTTAATAAAATACTGTATAGCATTGTAAGGCTGTTTTTGTATTATTGTAAAATAGTGTTATTTGGGCATCAAAGTTGCTGTGATGCTAGGCACCACGCAAACATGGGCTGAAAAGATTATCTGCAATCCTAAATGTTTGCAATGTAAATACAGTACGGTTGAAAAGAGAGATTATACACAGATGAGAAGGGAAATACTGGGAGTTGAGGGGGAACATTCATACTTACAAGCATCCAACTCGTGTACCTAAATGGAAAGACTGATCTCCCTAGGCCATTTCCACATCTTATCCAGAGATTCCTTCAGAGGACAGTTTGGAATATTTTGGGGGTTCCTTCATCAAAATCGCTCTCAGCAGGAGCCCCTCTCCATTTGTTGTATCAGAGGATCTGTCTCCTACATCCCACGCTTGCCTACTTTAGATACTTAAAAATAGGTGGTGTGTATATACCTTCTTGTCACACGTTTTGCTCATAGGGGCATCTTAGTAAGCTGAATTTCAGAGAAGGCTTTGAAGAACAGCAGGGAAGTATGTTTTCAAATACTTAAGGTAATTTCCCTAAAGTGTAAGGTGTAAAACAGGAAAATGTGTAAGAGGTTTGTTTGAAAATACAACATGTGGGTGAGAGAGGAGCTGGAAGCTGGACTCCTGGCGCTGCATGACAGGCGGGAGAGAGGAAGGGAAGAGATACAAGAAGCATCTCCAAATTTATTTTTTTTTTCCAGTAAGAAGTGAGGGTTTTTGAAAGTGTTTTAGCCAAACACAAAATAATAAACAAATCTGACAGTATGATCTAACGGTCTTTTCAGCTTTATGTTTCATGAAAATTGGCCTAGCTTCAAATGTGAGCAAACCACAGCTGGCTTCCTGGGATGATTAAGGAACAATAGGTGCAGTGGTGATAAGCGAGGAAGGCCTTGAAAGGGAAGACAAGTAACAGACATTACAGGAGAAGTCAGGGAGAGCTGTGGAGGCAGTGATGTGTTCTCCAAGTGATCGACTAGGAAAAGGGTCTTTGCAGCAGTTTTCTAAATGAATGCGAGTGAGATTAGGCTGCATTTCTCAAAAGCGGAGAGAAAACTGTTGCTGAATGAAAACGCGATGATGATGATGACCTGATTGAATGCTTCAGCTGACTGGAAGAATTAAGAAAAATACCATCTTGGAAATGTTGTACTGAAAGTATCTGCAAATTATGAATATGTATCTTGGGACTGGGAGTAAATTTGGAATCTAAGGTGATGCTAGAGTTATGTGTCTGAGTAACAGGCAGGATGATGGTGTAGCGGTGCAGCTTTCTGTGTGTCACCAGCAATTAAGTAATTCATATGAAAACCTTAAAGTTTTGTCCTCAAATACAATTTTGTTGTTTATTATTTGGAGTTCCTCACTCCTGTGATTGCTTCCCATGTAATACTGCTTAGAACGTTTCCTCACCTGCCACCAAGGACTGGATATTAATTGTTGAGTTTGGTTTTTAATGTCGCAGTGGGGCAGCTAGCATGAAAAGGTGTGTTTTGTATTTGCTGGGAAGGCACTGATCTTTTTGTTTGGTTTATAATAATAATGAACACCAGGTACAGTAATTTTTTTACAATTAAATTATTAAGTCAAGTCTTCTAATAACTGTACTCCATAGTACTTCAGTAATACAATTAATTGATTCAATTCCTTATTCTGATCCTGCCTGATGATGTAAGAATTCTCTCCAGGAGGAAGAAGCTTCCAGTTTGATTGAGGTTTTTATTAGCCAGGTCCCGCACCAGCTGCAGTCATCCTTTCCTGCCCACTCCAGCATGTCCCAGAACTCACAGGTTGAGAAGGGGGACTGGAGAAAGGGCAGAGGAAATAACATCTGCTCTTGGCTGATTTTCCACTGGCGTATAGTTGTATGGGCACGGTAGCAAATGGGTGTGAATTAGAATTGTTTCTAGGCTTTTCTTGCTTAAACCAGAGATGAGGCAACTTTAGTATCAGGGAGCCATAACCCAAAGGAAAAAAAAAAAACAAAACAGATTTTTATTTTCTTTCTTGTTGTCTGGGTTTTTTTTGGTTTTTTTTTTTTTTACAATAGATACATTTCTACCAGGTGTGGAAATAATAAACTGTTCATGCATTTTTGCAAGAGGAAGAAAGATTGTGTTAGGTGTCTAGTGGTTAGGTGTCCAGATTAAAATATTGAAGTATGTACTATGCTCAGGGAAGAGAAATTTTAAAATTGCCTTTCCTCAGAAATGCATCCCGTTAGAAAGGAATTTTATATTAATAGCCCTTCCATAGTTTCAGGTTATTCAGAGAAAGAGCAGTGACGGCCAGGTAAGGCAGCAGATGACCTTTTGCTTGCTAAAAGTTTGTGAATTCGTAAATTCGTGAGCAAACGCCCTTCGTGGCACGCCGGCTATCTGCGGGCAAGAAGCGCAGTATGTCTGCGGGATCCCGACGGCTGGATGCTCCCAGCCGGTGGGGAGAGACGAGGCGGGAGGTCAGGCGTCCGTCCCTCCGCTCCCCGCCAGCACCCTCGGCCCTGGGGCTGGAGCCGATGCCGGCAGGCAGTGCGGCAGAGCCCCGCTGTGCTTACGGAGCAACAGCGAGATAGAATAACCAAAATAGGATGCTGTATTCCAAGTGTGGCGTTACGGGTTCTTTATGGTGTACCAGTTTCTGACGTGCGTGTGGTGTACAAGTGGGATTTCAACGTTGAAATGGAAATGAAGGTTTTTGTAGCTATCCCGAGCTAATACCAACACTAAGAAGACAAAACCATTACCTTCTCCCACAAATTTTGGAAATCGCACCTGTCTTGCACATCTGTGAGTTTCCTCATATAAAAGTAGTCTGAGTAAAGTCCACGTCACATCTTGGCATAAAGGGCATCTAAATGTCCATGTGCATAGTGAATAGAAAACTTTGTATACAGTATTTTTTTTTCCACCTAGCAATAATAGCAGTTTTGAGTCCTTATCTCTCTGTCAGTGTTGTAGACAAATCAACGTCTCTTTCAGTGAATTTCAGATGTTCATGTCCTCACGTCTCTTGGAATAATTTTTAAACTTATGAATTTATTTCTTATAAAGGATCTTGCTGCGTCTTAAGCCATCAAGTAGGAGAAGTAAAAGTAATCTGAGAGAGTTGATTTTCCTGAACATTTTTTTATTATTATTATTTTATTTGGCAGTGTGTTTATATTTGTTTGTCTGGTTACGTGCTGATCGCTGAAGGCATAACCCTACTGTAGTAAAGGGAAGAACTGTACTGTACTCCTGGACAACCTCATACTGTCTTTGGTCTGGCTATCTCAAAGAGGCAGTACCGGTGAAGTTGCAAGGTGCAGTGACGGCAAAGGAAAGTGCAAGGTGCAGCAGAAGGCACAGACCCCTGCCTGGGGTGGATCGATAGGTGCTGCTGCTGAAGTTCGGATGAGACGATACTCTGCCGTGTAGCCTGTGGCTCTGGGTGCTTGTTGCCATAAGCGATATTCCTGTAGTGTCTTCACAGCTGCTGTCACATGTTCCTATTGTATTAATGCCTGTATTTCAGCAGGCAAACTTCCTTACAAAGTAGACATTTTGTTGAGACAGTACAGTTTCTCATTGGCAATTGCTTATGATACTGGGTGTATGCTATCATGAGCTTTTATTAGTATGTTAGGGAGAAACGTCAGCATAAAAAGTCACTTCATCTAACACACTGCCAAACTAGAAATTCTCACAACCTTCAGATAGGCATAACAGTGAATGTTTTAATAGAAATAATAATATTTTCTGTCAGTTTTACAGTGTTGTAAAATATGGTAAGATTATCTCATTTTACTTTTTGCCACCGTGTTACTAAGAGGCTAAAAAACTATGTGTCTAGAAATGAAGAGTTGATGAAGATAAAAATACCACCTTTATTGATTTTAGACTGCTGTCTTTTATTTAAAATAATAAAACAATTATATATAAGTATGAAAAAGCAGCAGCACGCAGGAGGGGAGCAAATGCACTGCAGGTGCTCATGTTTGCCTGAAGGGGAATATGCTGTGATCAATTAATGCTGTATAAACCTCTTGATGTAAGATATCACTGTAGCCTTTCCTGTAGCTGCAGCGTTTTGTGGTAAAAATGTAAACCTTGTCATGGTCTAGACACTCAGATTATTTTTCTGGGACTAGTTTGGTGTCTCTTTAATTAGAGCTGTGCGCTGTGTTACCTGATTTCATCCTTTTTCTCTTTACATATTTAGGCTCTAATCCTGCCACTGGATTTGGTCAAATGGGCCTTGTTAGCCACAGGGCCTGGGTGAGTTGATGGGACTCCGGGTGACTGCAAGTTTCTACCCTGAAGATCTGATTGTAGGCCTGAACCTAAATTTCTGTTTTATTCCCCTGTCTATTTGCTTCTAATTCATGAAGATTATCCTACATAATGGTAATTGTCTTTGAGTCTCATGCACATCTACTTCAGTAGCATTCAGACATCGTGTGTGCTTGGGATGTTGTCAGACATCGTTAAAATATTTCTGTTGTGTCATGTGCCAAGATTGCCATGATTATTGTGTTATATTTTTACATCCAGTGACTTCCTACCTAAAATAGAGGAGATCATCACCTGTGTTTTCAATAGTTGTGGTATTTCTCTTAACTCAGATTTTGAAGTTAGAGTAACTGTTGGAACTCTATTCAGGTAATTTTTAAAGATGTTGGTAGATTTGGTTTTTATTTGTTGGACAGAAAGTACACCTATTTTATTTTATTTTGCAATGTGCTATTTTCTTAGTAGCGTACTATTACTGAAAGCTTTCAATATGATGATACTCTGTGATGTAGACCAATAAAATAAGTAGGAAAAGACATTAACTTTTACTAGCTCTCCTGTTGCTTTTCTATTTCTGTGGCTGTGGTTACATGACATACTGTACAGCTGAGAGTGAGGATATTTTTATTTTTGTGAACCAGAGAGTATCTTTTGTTTACACTGAGTGCTGTTCCCTGTCCTATTCCATATGACCATGTTGCAGTTCCACTGAGTGCTAAATAGCCCTCATAAAAGCTGGAAAGGACTTTGCAAAATCACATTAAAAAGAGAGTTTGAGGGGGAAAATGGTTATGCTCCATCTCTACGCATGTTAGTATTTATATTGTGTAGACTTTTTAAAGCACATGTGTAGCAATTAGGATAATTAACGGATTAAAAGATCCAAAACTTTCTCTGCGTATAGACAATCGGAAATACCTTCTTTTTTTTTTCTTTGTAGGCTTATTATGGTGATATCTAAGAGCTTCGCAGTATTTGATGAATTTTTGCGTATTCCCAGAACAACAGAAAAGCACCGCTGTCCTGTTTGACCAAGGAGAAAACTGAGCCACTTGTTCAGTCAGTAGTAAAGTCGATGTTATTAATTGGGTTCTCCTGCCTTTTAACCTTGTGCCTCCAGCTCCATTTCTCCCTCAAAAACCAAAGCTTCCATTATAATCAGCTGCTTTGCATTTCTACGTAAAAGGCCCAAGGTGTTTTGGTTTGGACTCCCAGAAAAAGAGGAAGACAAGATTGGTGGCCACCTGCCAAGGTGCTTGGTCTGACTCGCTCCTCCTTCACAGAAGCCGATGGCGAAGGCAGAGGCAGAACTGAGCGTTCCTGTGTGGCGTTCAACTGCCTTAACCACATGCCCATCACTCTCTTCCTGTAGTTGTCTGTCTTGTTCTCTGCACAACTTCTAAAGCAAACACATATACCAGCCTATAAATAATCTAATTCGATACACAGCCCTGATTCATTTCCTGAGCAGCGTATGTCCTGCACACGCAGGGCAGCCGCGGTCCTGTGGAAAAAATTCAGCAAAGTGGATGAAGCCAAATACTAAGGCTATTAAGTATTTAAACTTTGCAATGAAATAGCATTCTTTTAGTGTAGCTTATTATAGCTATAGCTTGAAGTATTTTTAATGAGGAACGAGGAAAAATGAGTGCTTTTAGAACTGGTTGTAAGTGTTTCCCTGTCAAGCATGTGAACGTGAATATTCAGCTCAGTGAAATACAGCACATCAGCTGGTACGAGAAGGCTGGCCACCTCTGGGGAGAAAGGGAAGGAAGAAGCCTGGGTAGTAAACGCCATGGGTGTACCCAGTTTGCTTTTGAGTCGCAGGGACTGTTTGGGGAGGGTTTAACCTATTTTTTGTTTTTTCTTCAGCATTCCCAGCCCAAGAAATGAGCTCCTCTGGAGTTTCTCAGTGCAATAGATGCTGGGGCTGTGCGCTGTGTTGGTATAGTCTGCTAATAGTGTAAATAAAGAAATGGAAATCAAAGGTGGGGTTTTCTCCTATCTGTGTTTTTCTGTCGGAAAATAAGAGGAGGCACTCCTCAAGTCTCCCTGTTTTCTCCCAGATGAATTTCAGGGGCAATCCATATGATCCTTGGTCTCGAAAATAGGTAGCAAAATTTTTTCTAATAGAAAATACTGCTCTCACCTTGCCCCTTTAATCTTCTTCCCAGTCAAACTGTAGTGGCCTGTTGTGTTTGTAAGCTACCAAGGATGGTGTGTAGGTTCCAGTGCCAGAGCAGTGGTGTTGGGAATCACAAGCTCATTTCTTTATCTTTTACATTAGACTTGATTAGGATGATAGGGTTTTTTCAGAGGAATCTTGCCAGACCATGGGTTAGGTTTCAGTTTTTGTCAATGTTCTACCTTGTCCATGGATGATGCTTGGGGTTTGGTGACCAGGATAGTGATTTGCTGCAAGTAAAACAAAGCAATCTCTGGGTTATGCAGTCTTTTCCCACAAGTAGTGCAGCAAATTCAGATGTCCTGTAAACGGCGCCAGAGATGATACTGAGATTATATGGGTAGTTAGGAAAATTCTGGTCAAGCCATTCACTGAAATTCATAAAAATCAAAACACTTGCTGAAGTACATCAGTTCCACTCACATTTTGTTGTAAAGAAAAAATGTAAACCCTGCTTTAACACTTTTTTTTTTCTTCTTAAATAAGGATCAGTTTTCAGAGTTTCACAGCTGTAGAGAAATTGTGGGAGCAGGAAGAATCAGTCTTGATAGGGCAGAATCGCCTTAAGCCAGTATCTCAGCTCAACACTTTGTATCGTGAAACCAGGGCCTGAAACTTTTGCCTGTCATATCGGATAATGTTGTCATTGATTTATTATGTTACTTCATCTTAGGCATTGTTTGTAACCTTTTATTTTTCTTTTTTCTGTTTTTTGTTTTGTTTTGGATTTTGGGGGTGGGGGTTGGTTTGGTTTGTTGGGTTTTTTTTTTTACCAGCACCTAATGTGAGGGAGCCCTGATCCATGACTTGGCTTCCAAGTACTAGCATAATACAAGTAGTAATCATGCCTGCTGCTAAAAATTTTCTACCTTATTTCCATTTGCATTTGTTTGCCTTCAGCTTTCAGTCATTGATTCTTGTTATGCCTTTCTCTGATGGATTAAAGAGCTCTTTAGTACTTGCTATTTTCTCCCCAGGAAGGTACTTTTACCCTGTAATCAAGTTACTTCTCAATCTTGGGGTTTCTTTTGGTTCGGGTTTTTTTTTTTAAAGCTAAATAGATTGAGCTTTTTATGGTTCTCTGTTTTTTTCACATTCTCGGATGATTTCTGTGGCTCTTTTCTATACCTTCTCTAATTTTTCTATTAAAAAAGAGACATAAACCTGTGTTTTACTGGTCACATACACAGAAGTAAAATTACTTCACTAGTTACTCCTGTGTTAGTATGGTCAGAAATTGATGTTTTTGCAAGGCCAGATAAAATAAACGACTATTTAATATGACTTCAGCACATCTGACTGTAATTATTAGAGGACAGAAAAGGATGGATCATTTTAAGAACACTTAAGTGCTTCATAAACTTTCAAAGGGCTATCAAATCTGCAAGAGTGCATGTGCAGGAGGGGTTGCAAAAGTATTTGTGTTTGTGTTGAGGTTTTTAAGGAGATGGAAGTGAAATAAAAATAATAATCTTAATTGCAAAGCAACAATAATACAACAAAACCTTAACTGCTATGGATAACACTGTAATATGTACTTACCAAAATTTTGTAGGATTGAATGCAAACCCTTTGTTAATAACAGACTATGCAGGCCACTGGAAATAGAGACTGTGAATGGACATCAATATATGCATCCCTTACATCCATTTAATCCCCTAAGTAGCCACTTGCTTATGTTTGGAAACCCTAGTACAGTATGTGATCTGTTATGCTGTAATAGAAGAAATAACATAGTATCAGGAATTTCTTTTGTTACAAAAGCTGTCACCATTAAGTCGTATAAGAGTTCAAACAATCAAAATCCACAGCTTCAAAGAGGCGCTTGAGTAGTGAAGAGGCTTCAGTATTTCTTACCGAAGGAGTGGCTATTCATTTTGATTTTTGTCCGTACTTTAGGACAAGGCTGAGTTAAATTTACCCTGAGGAGACTAATCAGATGCCTGCCTGGTCAAAGCATCTCGGCCTACCCGATGACTTTTATGCGTATCATGCATATCAGCATCTGAATTGAATCCGCACTCCCAGATCCACACTTACTCCTCATGGAAACGATCAGATTTTCATTAAATTGAACTACAGACTGTTTAAACTGTCAGTGCTGTAGATCAATTTAATGCAAGTTTGTCTAACATTGTGTCTTACACAAATTTGAGGTCACCACGTTGACTTTCTGTCCAAACTGTCTTGCTTTTTGACTTCAAAAAGAATACGTCTTTCCGTTGTGGCAGCATTCCCTCAGTGAAACTTGGGGCGTATTCAATAAGGGTCTTAATTTGTTTCAGCAAAATTAGAGTTCATGGAAACATGGTAAATGAGGAAAAAAGGAGAATTAAAATAATGTAAAAGACTTAAAATCCTCTAAAATTCCTGGAAAAGGTGTAAGGGTGAATAAGGACAGAATAGAAAGTTAAGAAAGTAGTAATCTAAATAGACTTAGACTACGGGTGTGTGCTGATGAAAAAGCTAATACTGAGATTTTGGTAGCACTGGGTGACTTGGGGTAGAAGTTGTCCCCTGCGATGAGGAGCTCACAGAGCCCTTTTCAAAACGACTATCTGTTGTTGGAAAGAGATGAGAGAAATGGGCATTCCTTTGAATGCCTTTTGGTATCACAGGCTTACTCAGTGTAAAGTATGTCATTTCTTACACCCTAGGTTGCCTCAGTTTCTTCTCCTGAGTCTCCCAAGTCCCGGAATAGAACCCTTAAATAAAGGGAGATGATGGCACTGGGAAAGAAGATGGTAGAAGAAACAGGATGATTATGATAGAAGCTGGAGACAGTCTCCGTAAGAATACTAGCATGACTTCATTTCTCTGAACGGCCATTTAAGAGGTGATCCTCCTTCCTGAACCAGTAATAAATTGGGATGGCTGCATATAATGGTAGGTGTTTGACCAATGCAGCACCCACTGGAGTATAATATATACTGGATAACCATTCTGGGGGTGGGGGGAGAGGGATGGTGGCTAGAAAATTACTTTCCCATTAAGTAATGCTACTGATAAGTATTTGGTGAGCAGGTACACCTGCCACAGTGCAGTTTCCAGCTTATCTTTGCACAGGAGTATGGGGAAAAGAAGAGGAGGGAAAAGGGACAGAGAGAAATGGAGAAAGGGTAACAGTTTTTTGAGGCTGCTTCTGCTCTTCCAGGGTATGTTCTTTGCCCAGCTTAAGTGATTCACTCTGGTAACTTGTAGTACTTGTAATCTTCCTTGAGCACCGTATCTCATTGGGAAGTTAGCAAGTTAATGAAGTTGTTGAGTATGTGGACAATTCCCCAGATGAATGAGAAACGCTCCATTGTCTACCATTGTATTGTCAGGGATGAGACCGACACTACTCAGTGACAACCATATACACTTCGCTGTATTCAGCGAAAGGGCAAGACTGTCCTGTCAAACTATGCAAGTTCCTTTTTGAAGCTGTAAGCTAATGGTTGTTTCCTGCAGCAGTTCCTCTAACTGCTTGTATGCCGTGTAGACACCACGGTAGGTCCTCTGTAGTGACCAGATAGTGATGTGTGCTGTGTCCCCCATTTCTTCGGGTATCAGCATCCCATAAATTCACACTATTTTCCTGTTTTGTGGAGATAATACTGTGCTAGGATTTCTAACATCAGGGACTGTGTTGGTGTTAAGATGTCTTCTACTTATTCAGAAGCAGATGGTTTAGCCTGTGTTACAGATACGGGTAGAGTCCTGTATAAAGGATGAGAGTACAGGTCAGAGTGATGTCTGTATATTGTGTATTTTCAGAAAACATACAGATAAGGGAATGGTAGCTCTGTCCCAGCACTATACCTAGCTCAAGAAATCTTTCCAATTGAACATGTAGCATTGAGAGCTATCTAAAGGAGTCCTGGATGTGAGGGAGTGTATCTTGTTGGATCTTCTGGGCTGGATAAAATAGGAAGGGAATCTCGGATATTTCTCATCACCTTAGGCCTGGTTGGATTCTGCCTGTTCGGGTGTAGAAGTCTTATACTGGTGTCAGCATCAGAAGCTTACCTGCCTCTAGACTGGAGTGAGGGAGGCTTTAGTGGAGAGTGTCTGTGAAGGTGGACAGCAGCATTTTGGGTTTATTAGAAGCAGCTGATAACTCTTATCTTGGTGGTGGACTTGAGTGTTCAATCACATAAATGGCCTGGAGATTTTGGAGACAGATTGAATATTTGATGCAATGTTTCCAGTAAGTTGAAGAGATAAGTGGATGTTGCACTGCATGTTGTGCACTCAGCAAAGTGAACGTGTCAACAGGTCAGTGATTCCAGAAATTGTGCAGTTCTGGAAGAACATTTCTTGAACTCCTTTTTGCTGTTGAAGCTGAGCAGAGTTCCCATCGGCCTGAACTCTGCATTGAGAGCTTCACAGGGGCACTTAAAGAAGTTCTGTACTTATTCGTAAGGAATAAGATGCTAAGGGAATCACATGTCATAACAGTAAATAATTTCCATTACTGTTACCATGAAATGGTTACTTTCTATACACATTTTCACTGTAAAAAAACGTTCATGGCATATGATCATCAGGAGATAAGTCCATACTGATGCATCAGTTTTGCCCACTTTGTGAGCTGAACAGTGTGGGCATACAGTTTTGCTATGGAAATATGTTTTCTTGGATACTTTACTGTGTATCTGTCAGTTCCTCAAAAAGCGTACAAATGTTTGTTATCCGTTCTATGGATAAAAGTACTGTGTAAGTACTGACCCTGGTTTAAGAACGTATAGTTCTAGAAACGATGGAATTGTCTGCAGGGCTCACATGTCAACAAAAATCAGCTGATTCGCACGTGAAGCCTGGCGAGGAAATTACCGCAGTGGCACCGGTGCCATCCCTGCTCCCTGCTTGCCTCTCCCAGACCACGTCCTTTAGTCAGCCGAGGTTACCTTGCCTGGCTGCCGCTTCTCCACAGCGACCACTTGCTCACACATCTACACTAGCCAGCCGCTCATCCACGCTGAAAGGACAAATGGCCTTCTGAAACCCTGTTCTCTAGATAATGCTCACTAATAGAAGAGAGCCAGCAATATATGCAGATCACTTGACGCAATCTGAGCAAATCCAGCTGGAAAGGTAAAGCAAAGCACATTCCATGCATTGTTATTATTTGCAGGCATGCTAAGTCTCATTTCTTTGAATGGAGTCTTTCTCTTTCAGAATTTATTTTAAGGAAATACTTGAAGTATCTCCTGAAGATTTCGAATAAGACACTGGAGGAAAAAATCGGTTATAAGCCTGCATCTAATAAGCAACTGAGAATTGTGTTCATCTGGGCTGTGTACAGGCTGGCACTGCAGCCTCAGGAAAGGACAAATACGGCCAGTGCTTTTTTTTCCAAGTGTGCTGTAACAACCTACCCGTCATACGGCTGGAAGAGTTCGAAAGCAACAGCGACAATCTAAATCATAAGCTGCTCCATCATAAGTACACGTGCCCAGGCACCCTGTCTCTGCAGATGTTTTGCCCTTGTTTCACAAAGTTATTTTGGGAGCTGGGGGGAATGAGAACCCCACTCTGCATCTCACTCTTGGTCTCACTGCCAACCAGGTGGTCTGTACTTCTTGGGATTCTCCATCCTTGTTTGTCCTTGCTAGAAGTCTTCAGTTGTGAGCTACATGGGGAATGATCTGAAGTGAGAGGATAATGTTAAATAAAATAAAACTCTGTTTTCATCATTCAGTTGGAACTTTGCTGTTCCTACTCAGCAATACGATGTGTCGAAGAAGAGTTCTGTCTTTGGAGAGGCCTTTCTCTCTTTATCTCTACAGAAAATGGAAAACAAAAGGATGCTTTAAAAAAACGTTGAGAATATAAAGCTGATGTTTCCATCCAAGTTCAGCTTGCCTTGCCTGGAAAAGAAGTTGAACGAAAAGGGTCCTTACAAACATTTCTACTAGTGTTCAAGTAAGTAGCTACAAATGATATCGTAAAAATTGAAGTATTTGAAAACATGTATCTAATAGAAATCATAGTCTTACTCTTCCTTTGCAGTATGACATCCAATCCGTGTGACTTTTCCCAAAGTATTCTCTAGTTTGCAAAACACCAAAATTACTAAATAGGGGTTTTGAAACTTCCTGTGCAGCCTCATACTTTTTTTCCGGAGCAGTCATACTGGGCTGTTATGACCCGAATATTCTGTGAGCAAAGCCTCTGTGCTGAAGTCAAAGGTGGCTCGTGTTATCCAAGTGATCTCAGTGACTGCACCTGTCATGCGGAATGTAATTTAAACCAGATCTGGACTTCAGTAAGGTTTGCAGAAGAAGGAATGTTTGTAAAGTATCAGAGGGGATGTGGCACAGCATGAACAAGAGAAGAAACATATACTGCTTCCGTAAAAAATGCTGCTGTCTGCAACTGATGAGTAAATCCTTTTTATTTCTATCGTCAAGGCCCACAGAAGAAACCCAGTGGAATATGAAAACCAGTACAGGCCTTAGCATATAACTAGCAGAGATGAAGGGAGACCTTTACAGGAATACATCACGTAATCAGAACCTCCTCATCGCTCGCCTTTTACTAAATTGTTGGCTCTAGACAACAGCTGGGAATAAATGCCTTCCTTTTCCTTCTTTTGAGGTCTGATTTTTGTGGAAGAAACATAAAAGAAGTTCAGTATGTGCAAAGCTATCAGCTCCTGCACACTAGGCCACATAAATGCTTGTGTTTTTTACAGCTTTCCTCTGCTCCATATTCTGTGTAAAGGTTCAAAGTTTAAGACACAAACCAGCCAAAAGAAAGACTTTCCTTGAGACAGAAACATTAGTGTTCCTTACTGCTCATGTATTTTCACATGATTTCAGATGGCAGAACCGCTGTCTTCACGTATCCATCGGCACTTCTTCACAAATGAGGCAGTTTTAGAATTAGGGTAATTACTTAGGAGGATCTTTGACTTCCATAAAGCACCTCGCCTTGCCAAATGACTGATAATTGCGATAGAAGGTTTGGAATTTGTTTGCCTTCTCACCGGCAATATCTTGAAAGAAGCACCAGCTCGAGGAGGAGAAATGTTAGGAGGCAACAATCACAACTATGCAGCAGCAACTGGCTGGGGCATTGGATCCAGAACAGAAATTACTGGGCTCCAGATTGACTAAGGGGATCAGATGAATACTAATACAAATACTCTGTCAGCAGATGTGTAAAAATGTGTGTGATTTGTGGGGCCTGTGCCTCAGCCATGAGGGGCCCAGCTAACTTAGGAAGGCTTTGAGGAGAGATTGATGCTTTCTTGGACGGGAGAATCACCAGAGGACAAGGGTAGAAAGTGTGAACGACACTCAGAAGAAGCCCTGGTATAAACTTCTTGAATGATGAAGTTGCCCCGCTGCATATTCAGATGCTTATTGGGAGGTGGTTACATCTTGTGAGGCCAAACAGCGCTCAACTTAATGTACCTTACTGCCACATGCTGCCAGCTTCCTAAACAGGAACCTACTATATCCTATGTAGAACCTATATGTGTATACTTTGGTTGTAAGAAGGAAGAACGAGCACAAAGGTTTGTCCGAGGATCATCAAACAGCAAGTCTGTGACAGAGCCGATCTCTTGCAGCCTCTTCTGTGGCTTAGTTCCTGGAGACGAACCATGCAAATTGACCGCTTGGGTGCATCTTCACAGGATTTTATCATGACTGTTCTACTGATACAATTAAAATTATTCCATCCACCTAACATGGATGCAAGCAAGTAGAGAATTGAGCCATCCCAGCACAAAGATGCCCGCAGTGAGGCAGAACTAGTAGAATTATATTGGGTTCTTTTTAATCACATTCATATCTAAAGAAAGAGGAAGCTAGTTTATTGAACTTAGGCCTGGCTGCACTGGAAATTGGTACAATTATGACTTTAAGATGTGGGTTTGGGGCTTTTTTTTTTTTTTTTAATTCTCGGTATTTGTTCAGCTCTCCCATTTGCATAAGCTGAAAGTTAATAGACTAGTATTCTCTAAGTTTCTCTCTTAGTAAGAACAAAGCAAGCAGTGTTGGGCTAAATGAAAAGGTACATGGTGTTACCATTCTTGGATTCAGAGGCTGGTTTTGCTTGGGGCCTTAAGCACGACTTCCTAGGATTCACTTTTCACTGTAGTTAATTCCTGCTACAGAATGCTATTAGCCATGGCCCCACAAAAGAAAAGGTAGAGACTTTATCAATTAGTTTGTTTTGTCAGGTGATAATACTTTACATACTATCAGTCACACATGTTCATGTGTAAATAGTTGATTTTGACAATCTACTTCATTATCACGTTCTCTTAAAATCTTTTCTCCTCCATGAAGTTTCAGAAGGGTTTGTGGTCTGGCACGTAAGGGTTCATCCTATTTTCATGTTTAGCTGGCCTACAAAAGTTTTAAGGATCGTGTAGACCATCTCTTAATGTTACCTGCTACTCATATTGCCAGTGTAACAATTACAAGGTAAGAACGGTTTTCAGTATGTATACCTGTATATAGCTCTCTTCATTCAAGTTTCTGTTGCTTCACTAAGTGTGCTGGTAACGCCTTTCAGGGAAGGTACAGTGGGTTTGGATTTATCGCAACAGTGCTCCTCCCGGCGTTGTTCGCACCGGTAAAGCAGATAAAACAGCAAAGCGGACGCCAGGGGCTATTCCTTCTCTTCTATAGTCCTCCATAGACAATTTGTACAGTGGAAGTGACTACAAAAAAGCAGGGAGGGGAGTGGCAACGAAGGGCAGGCGAGATGTGGCCCAGATTGCCAACTTGCCACCAGCTCAGCCTGCCTCTCTGCGCTGGGGTACCGGGGCTGGCGCGTGGGGCAGCGTTCCAGAAGTGCTGAGAACTGGGGAAGGGAAGAAAATGGCCTGGCCTTCCCGGCCTGCTCCTTGTCACCCAGGGGGTTATGAAGAGAGCCAAGACCTTCCGATTCTTGTTCTTACAGATAATTTATCCATTTCGCAAAAAAAAAACAAAAAACAAAAAAACAAAAACACAAAAAAACAAAAAAAACCCCCAACCACCACCAAACCACCTCCAAGGTACCACGTAAGGCAATGCGCGCAGGCAGAACGGCTGAAGCCGGTCAAGAGGAGCCGGGAAACGCCGGCTGGCCCTTCCGAGCCCCGCTGTCCCACCGAGCCCCGCGCCTCACTTTCCGCGTCTGTGAAATGGGGCGCTGTGAAATGGGGCGGTGCGGCCCGCCGGGGAGGTGCCGCCGCGCAGGGCCGGGGTGCGGGGAGCGCCGGCGAA
>JAVKLA010000026.1:4329054-4358240 GCA_034782735.1 Sagittarius serpentarius
CCTCCGCTAGGAGCCTGCGCCAGGGCGGCCGCGCCCGCCGCCGCGGCGCAGGCCGCTCGGGCGGGCAGGCCTCGCCTCGCCTCGGCGGCCAGGCCTCATGGCGGCGGGGAGCGGGGGAGGCCCGGGGACAGCGCGCCCCGCCGCGGGGTGGGGGACCGGGACGGGGGCGGCCGCGGCCGGGAGGGCGCTTTGTCGCGGCGCTGCGAGCGGCGGCCGGGACCGGGGGTCGCCGCCTGCGGGAAGCCGCAGCCCCAGTGGCCGGCTGCTGGGCATGTGCTTGCCGTCCGGCGGCTGCGAGCCCTCGCGTGAACACGAAATAAAACTTCCACAGCGTTTTCCCCAATAACGGGACTTTTTTTTTTTTCTTCCTTTTTTTCCCTCCCCCACCCCCAGCAGGTCTCTTAGGGGACTTCTGACGTTTTCCTCGGCCCCCCCTCCCCCCCCCCCCCGCCCGCAGGGGAAGCGTCCAAAATGGCGGGAAGGAGGCTTTTAAACGCCAGCTCACGGTCGCAGCGCTTGGGTCGCCGTGCCTCATCCTTCCTACAGTTGCTCCATGCCTCTGAACCACCCCTGCCCTGTGTGTGTGTGTGTGTGTCCCGGCCATCACCGCCTTGTGTGTCCCCCCCACCACCCCAGCGGGAAGTGCCCCAGCCACTAGCCGAGCCCCGGGTGCTGACTGGCGCTGGAAACGTCTCCATGGCAGGCAGGAGCGGCTCCTGGTTCTTCAGCCCTCTTGTTTACTTGATAGAAACTTCAAACCGGACGTGTTTAGTCACAGAGCAGAAATCTGTTTCTGTCTATCCGCCAAACCGATAGGAAATACTGCTTCTGTGGCAATAGGGGCAGGCAGTACATGCACTTAATTTTTTTTTTTCTTTTTAATTCCTGCTGAAGAGCAGAGTTTGTCAGAGTGCAAGTGGCTTTTTCCAGGGAGCTATGAAGAAATACTCTGAATGTCTGACTTGGGTGTGAAAGTTCCAGGAAGGTATTTTTCATTCCCTCTCAGTCCCTGAAAGAGTCAGATAGTCCTGGTGCTGAGCAGAGCTTTGCTAGTCATATGTAAATGTCATGCTTGTAGCGTCCCTGGCTTGGTTATAACATGTTTGACTGAGTGTGGTGTTTCATTCCTGTATTTCTAGGTATACATACATAGGGTAGGTTTTTGCAATACACATAAAGGAGAGTGATAATATATGGCATACAAAAATAATACATAATTAAAAAAAAATCTATCTTTTGCAAATGAGCGCCCAAGGCCTACAGGGGAGGGGGATAGAAATACAGGCTTTAGGAGGAAAAAAATTAATAACCCATAAATCCAGCTGAGACAGGATACTCGGGTACTTTTTTACTCCTTCTTTCAGTATAATTTATTCCTTTCAAGCATAGGATTGATACACTAGTAGGAATCAAGGAGTGCAGTCTCCACAGCAGCAATGCTAGTACTTGCTTTCAGATTGCTTGGAAGGGACATTTTTGTTTGCAGGAGACCAGAACTGCACGTTTTGAAGGCCCTTTGAGATTTCAGCTTGCTTGTGTCCAGGTCACCTCAAACAGTGATGGCACAAATCTTTGGTAAATTTTCCGGAAGAGAAACTTCTTCCTGTTGTATGATTTCTGAATACTGCTCCAATGGGTCTTGTTTGGCATGATCCTTGTTGTGGCCTACTTCCCACGCTGATTTGTAAAAAGTAAAAGTTTTAAAGCTATCTTTTTTTGCTTTGTTACAGAAAATCATCAAAAATGGGCAAAGGCGATCCTAAGAAGCCGAGAGGTAAAATGTCTTCGTACGCCTTCTTTGTGCAAACCTGCCGGGAGGAGCACAAGAAGAAACATCCAGATGCTTCAGTGAACTTTTCAGAGTTCTCAAAAAAATGCTCAGAACGATGGAAGGTAGGAAAAAACGCTTAAAAAAACCCCACAAATCCTTAAATGATTGCTTTATGTGAAACGCTATTTGAGACTGTAAATCATTTCTTCAAAAGTTCAGGTTTTAGATAAGTATGAAGTGCAGTTGTAAGATTAGTGGTAACCGTCCGTTGGTCTTCCCTTACCTTTGGCTCCCTCAACTGAAATTTTGGAATGAACTTGGATAGGCTTTTGCATCTTGAAGTACCATTTTGATCCTTATGAGTCCCTTCTAACTTGAGATGCTCTGTGATTCTAATTGCCTTCCAGACAATGTCTTCCAAGGAGAAAGGGAAATTTGAAGATATGGCAAAGGCTGACAAGCTTCGTTACGAAAAAGAAATGAAAAACTATGTACCACCTAAGGGGGAAACAAAAAAGAAGTTCAAGGATCCAAATGCACCGAAGAGGCCTCCGTAAGTAGATTTCTAGTTAATCTTGTTCGGGACCATCACACTGGAGCGTACCTATAAAAGGATGGTTTTATCCAAGTTTAGGAGCTTCAGAAATGCAAGACTATGTGATTTTCCTGACCAGTGGTGTAAGAATAGTTTGAAATTTTAGTTAGGAATTGCAGGTTTGTGGTTTCAGGTTGGCCCTCTTCATCTAAGTTGGAATAACGTCAGCCTTAAAAAGTGGATACAGAAATCGGCGACATACAGTTCCGACTCATGTTTCCAATTTCTTTTGAGAGGGTAGTTCTAGTGTAAAGTGGCAGTAAAATATTTCAGGCCCTGCTCTCCCCACCTGTTGGCTTGAGCAGAATTTTTGATTGGCAGTCCATTTAAAATTAAGAGGCTTTTGCACAGAACAGGTTAGAGGGATGATCTTGCACAAAAAACAGTTTGGAGAATTAAAACTTCAGCCACTACATAAAGACTGCTGACTTCGGGTTCACCTGCTACTAGACACTAGTGCTTTGTAGCAAAACATTTTTGTGTGTGTTTTAAATGGAACTAACCCTGAAAGGAACAGGGAAGTTTCTGTACCAGGGAGTGTTCGTATTTGGGCTGATGCTGGAAATCTGGAAATCCTAATTTTCATAACAAATACTGCAGCTTCTCTGCCTTTAAGAGTTCTGACACAACATTTGCTCCCCTGGTATCATTGACTCATTCTCCTTTTTTAAGATTTTTCACCGCATATGGTATATAAAATTTGCCCCTCTGGGGGTCCTGCCAAAAATGGGACCAGATGTGCGGTATTACTTAAGAGACAAGGATGTGTTAAGTTTTCAAAGTAGTTTCTTCAGTTCTAATACTTTCCATTGTAATTAACATTTGTTTCGCTTTTCGGTGCTTTTCCAAGGTGCTGTTAAGAAACAGTAACAAGGGTCACAAAAAGTAATTAAAATAAACTTTTTTTCCCCCCTCCACTGTAGTTCGGCTTTTTTCTTGTTTTGCTCTGAGTTTCGTCCAAAAATCAAAGGAGAACATCCTGGTCTGTCCATTGGGGATGTCGCAAAGAAGCTGGGAGAGATGTGGAACAACACCGCTGCAGATGATAAACAGCCTTATGAAAAAAAGGCTGCTAAACTGAAGGAGAAGTATGAAAAGGTAACGTCGACATTTATGGAGATGGTTTGGGGAGGTCAAGCCTCAATTTACGTGCGTTTTTTTTTCCTTCTCATGTACTTGTGATACCTGATGTTACAAATTACAGTATGCTGATGACAAGTGTCGTGATATTTGTTGGAAAATACCACGTAAGGGAGCATATGGTTTATTACTCTTAACGCTAAATTGCAGTCCTTTGTGTTGAACTGTTTGCAGTTCTCTGTAATTCAGGGCCATCCATGATGGTTGAATAGATACCATGGTGTCTGTATTGTTATTAAAACCATAGGTCACAGCAGTATCTTAAGTTGGTAGTATTAAGTAACACCAGCAGAGAAGAAAGTGGTTCTCCCTAATTTTGGAGATATTGATGAGCATCCCTGTACGCTAGGATAATTGATACAGAGAGATGCTTTTTAGTATTTATTCTTGGGATAATGTCAGAGCACTAATGAGATGCTAGTTTTACACGTGTCTTTTCTGTACCTATTTTGTGTCCATCTCCTTTCTAGTAATTAACATAGTTAATAATACATACAAAGCAGCATGTCATAAAATTTCGTGAATTATTAAAGCTAAATTCCATCGTCATAATTGGAGCTCTAGAAATCTATTGCGCACACAGGGTAGCGCTACACGTGTTTTTATTTCCAGAGGCAGATTCCCATCCCAATATGAGGAAAGTAAGGGAGGAGGGGGGTGCGTGTCAGCCTCCCCTGATGATGCTTTACAATGGGTCAGCAACCACCTATAGCTAATATGTACCACGTATATCCATTTGGGTGCCGTGACCTTCCTCTGGCTGTTTCTCCTGCCGGCAAACAAAACCACTTCAAAATCGTAGCACTGTAGTGAGCGAGGTGGCTCCTTTGAGCCCTTATTATGTGCTGGAGAGGAACTGCGGGTCTAGAAGCTTTCCCATATGGTCTCTCCTGTGCTGCTTAAACTCTTCAGCATGGTAATTGTTTGTATGTACAGCGGAGGCAAATCGTGAGAGACTTTTTAAATGGTAGAATTATTAATCTTCATTCCTGGGTATTTTAATCTTCACTAGTATTGTCTTTTATTTCTTAGGCTTACAAACGGGGTTTTTAAGATGCAGTAGTCTCAGTATTTCACTGTTTGGCCTTTGACTCAGTGGATATCTATCTTCTGAAAATTTCATGCTAAGCTTTAAGGGAGTCTGAGGGAGCTGTAAGATCAGTGGCGTAATGTTTACTGGGTGGGGAATATTTGAAGACTTGGACCATCTGTGTAAAGGTGTTGACGTTTCTCTGTAGCTGGTATGTTTAAGTGCTGTAGATCAGTTCTGTTACGTAATTGTTTTTATGATTTTGGCACAAAGTTGGGGAGTCTAACCGTTTTTTCTGGCTTGGTCTTCCCAGGTAAAGTTTTGACTTCCTTATAACAGGAACTGAATTCTGTGTGTTATAAACCACTAGAATAAATTTATTGCATGCAGAAGGTGGCACTGTCTACCCTTTAATCAAGTTCTTATACCTTATATTTTGTAAACTTCAGTTAGGCAGAATTCTGTATAATTGCTCTTCGCTGAGGCATAACATCGCAAATTCTAGGCCATGTCATTCTAATGTGTTTCGGATGGCTAATTACAATTTTGTGCCTCAAACAAGGATTTTCCTGTGCGTTTCTTTAGGCATTGTAGAAGGTAGGGCTAGGAAGGGACCTTAAGAGGTCTCCCTGCTTCATTTCCTTATGGGATAGTGGGCTCAGCTGTCCCTTTACCATCCGAGGCCGCAGCTTTTCCAACCTGTTCCCAGAAGCCTAACAGTGGAGATGCCTCAATGGCCGTAAGCAGCGTGTTCCAGCGCGCCAGTATTCTTTCTGTGTTAGAAGGTTCCCCTTTCTTTGGCTTGGGGCCTCGGTTCACCTGGTGATTGAAGCTGCAGCTCCGGGTCCCACCCCAGTGGATGTGGACAAGGGGCAGATACCTGGGGTGGCTCTGGTTTCACAAGTACCGTTTGGAAGTTGCTCAGAGCTCTTGGCTGGTTAAATCTTTGAGAGATTCTTCCTGCTTTTCTCCTCCAAGGATATTGCTGCGTACCGGGCCAAAGGGAAGGTTGATGCAGGCAAAAAAGTAGTTGCCAAGGCTGAGAAGAGCAAGAAGAAGAAGGAGGAAGAGGAAGATGAGGATGAAGATGAAGAGGATGAAGATGAGGAGGAGGAGGAAGAGGAGGAGGATGAAGATGATGATGATGATGAATAAGTCTCTTTTAGAGCAATTTCTTTCTTGTCTATAAAGCATTTAACCCCCCTGTACACAACTCACTCCTTTTAAAGAAAAAAAAATTGAAATGTAAGGCTGTGTAAGATTTGTTTTTAAACTGTACAGTGTCTCTTTTTTTGTATAGTTAACACACTACCGAATGTGTCTTTAGATAGCCCTGTCCTTAGTGGTATTTCAATGGCCACTAACCTTGCCTGGTACAGTGTGGGGGTTGTAAATTGGCATGGGAGTTTTAAAGCAGGTTCTTGTTGGTGCACAGCACAAATTAGTTATATATGGGGATGTAGTTCCTTTTTCATCTTCAGTTGTCTCTGATGCATCATAAAAATAATTGTTCTGTTAACTGAATACCACTCTGTAATTGCAAAAAGGAAAAAAAAAAAAGTTGCAGCTGTTTTGTTGACATTCTGAATGCTTCTAAGTAAATACAATTTTTTTTTATTAGTATTGTTGTCCTTTTAATAGGTGCCCTTGAAAAATCATACTTTTTCTTTTCTCTCTTTTTTTTTTTTTTTTTTTGAGGGGAACTCATCTTTTGCTTTATTGAATGCCCGTATGGGATCACGGGAATATTACAGTTTTCATCTTTCATATAACCAGCTGATAAACAAAGCTTTGATCTGCATACCCTGCATAATCATGATAGGGTAAGAAAAGAAATATATAGGCGTATGATGAAAGAATATTCTTCCGTAACTGGAAACAAAACAAGAAATTCAATCTCAACAAACTGATATTTGTTCAGATTTTTGTGAAATGTAATATTCTATTGAGTTGCATGAGTTTACCAGTCTTGGAGAGTTGAGAAGTATAGAGTTCAATTTTACAGAAATTAAATACTTGGGGGGGGGGGGGGCGGGGAGGGAGGGAATGTTAAATTTTGTCCTAGAAGGACCCATAGGAAGAGTGTACGTCCATCCAGTGTAGAGACATTTACATGTGTGACTCCGTTACCATGTAATGGAAGTTGTATTTGTAAATCTCTGAACACTTGGCGAGCGATGAGCGTACCTAAAATGTGTAAAGTAAAAAGCATGAAATTACCATATTATTTTTTAGTGACAGGTCTGGTGATGGCCACGGGCTTTATACCATGAAACTCTCCTGGTAGCAAATGGCCCACGAGAAATGATTTTTCTTTCTAAGATTTCTATAAATGGTACCATTATTATTTGTTAAATCTATGTAAATTCATATTTGTATTCTTGAAATTCTAGTTTTAGCCCTTTAAACAAAGTTGTATATTGTCTCAAATTGAAAATGAGATAAGATGTATTTTTCCTGTTAGGTTTTATACCGCACTCTTGATGTTTGCCCATTTTTAAGTTAAATATAGCTGTATGGAAAAGTACATTTTATTAAATTTTGCATTAAAAACTGAAATGTTTATGGTATACCAACAATGTCTAATTTGGTCAAATACAGTTCTCTTCCAAAACCAAAGCTAAGGGGGTTTTTGCATATTTAGTAAAACTTCAAGTGCTGGCAACTGTTAACTATTTTCACATATACCTGCTTACCAGTTTGGGGGACAATTTGGCAATTTTGTGGTTACAAAATTATGGTTCTCTTAAGTGCCAGTGTTTTAAAAAAAAAAAAAAAAAAAAGCATTCTTGTAATTTTACACGCTTTTGTGATGGAGTATTGTTTTGTTATACAATTTTGACTTTCAGATTCTTATTTCAATTTGCATTTATGTATAACTTCAGGAGAAATATTGAACATCTGAATCCTGGATGATACTAATAAACTAATAATTGCAGAGGTTTTAAATACTTAGTTAAATGGCTCGCTTAATATCCTAAGGGGTTGGGGCTTTTTTTTGTGTGTTGGTGTTTTCAGATACGTACATCCCTGCTTTCTGTTTCAAACAGAAGAATGATGCTGTTGACAAGGTCTCGATAGAGAAAGCTTAGGACAGATAGATTTTATTATTTTTCTTCCTAAACTGGATATTACCCATTCAAATGCTCATAACTGATTACAAATAAATTTTCTGTGCTGAAGGGTTTTTTTGTTTCCCCAGGTCATCAGAGGAAAGTAGACACGTTTCTTGTTCTTGGAACAAACATACTTAATGAGATCCCTATAATCTTGCGCCTTTGTTCTCGGTGCTTGATGTTGACAGAAGTAACCTAGAGGATTCAGCTGATCTTAAAAGATGAGTAGCGAGCGCTTACCCAGCGGCCGGGCATGGCGTTTGCCTTGATCTTTGGGGTTAGCACATTGATGACAAACAGAGCCTGCTCAAGGCTGAAGAGGGTAGGTAATACCGTGATGATAAATGCTGCTTTCTGAGGAAGAGAACCCCCAAGTACTACGCTGCAGAGGCTGATGATGGTTGGGAGGTGTACCAAAGCCTCCAGAGCTCTCCAGAACGGCCACGGTTTTCTGATGAGCAGTTGGTACGTGCCTGTAAAGCAGCTGGGCTTGCACACCTTATACCGGACTGAAGTCTTTGCTTGTGTCTTCTAGAAAACTGTTCTGAAACAATGAAACCGCTCTTTTGGGAGGGGAATACCTTAGATTAATTCTTCTTATAAAATCAAGAGCTTGTGAGAGATGTTGCTGGAAAGGACACACACCCCCACCCCACCCCCCATTTCCAGGCTATGGTCCCCTGTTAAATAATCCTTAGTCAAAACTCCACCTGATTCTCAACACCGATAGGTCAGACCTGACTGCTACAGGATTACTTGATCTGAGGTCAGTTATTGCTGACACTTTCGCTTGAATCTGCCTCCCTGTGATCGTTAAAAGTTTGTGCTAAGGGATAAGGAGCGGTGAAATTGCAACCGTTTAGGCAGTGGTTTCCTACAAAGGAACTGGAGAGCACTGGCATTGCTGTCAAAACAAAATCCATTTCCTAGGGCTTTAACCTTCCCATAAACGATGTAGAGGAAAAAAAGGCTTTTCCTGTTCTAAACAACAAAAAAAACCCACCAAAAAACCCAAAACTGATTGGTTTGGAGAGAACTTGAATGTTAGTAAGTAGTAGTTACGGTATCTTGAATGCCAAATGAAGCCATACCGATTTTACAGTTGTTTTATCTCAAGTTGGTCCTGAAAGGAGCTGCGGTTGAAGCCACCTGCATTCTAGGTATGCTCTGTAATTCTAGACTGGTTTAACTAAATGTACGCACAGCGCTCATCCCATCGGCCGCGCTTTCAGTGATCGCACCAGCTCTAGCAAAAAAGTTGAGCTTATTTAACAAAATGTTTCTGTCGAGGCAAACAGGCCCCTCGAAACCTGAAGTAACGTCTATCAAGTGACTGAAAAGATGTCTGCGGCTTAATTAAGGTGATGCTGGCACTGCTGACACTGAGCCCCTTTACAGCTCCTTTGATCGGTGTAACAAGGCCATTGCGAAGGAGAAAAGGCTGAGTAATAGCTGGGGTTAGGCTCGCTAGAAAGAGGGAAGATGGGTTGGAGTAACTGTTGGGAGAGGAGGCGGCTGGACTGCAGCCGCAGCATTAGGTTCTCTAGATGTGTGACAAGCCAAGCTTGAAATAAAACTTTTCCTGATTCTTGCTAGCCTAAGAGCTAAACCTGCTAGTTAGAATAAACATTCCCATTCTGCCTTCCCAGCTATGCCTGGCAGAAGATTAAGGGAATAAAGCCGATGTATTGTGTTGGGTTATAATACATTATTCAATACCGGGTTTGTGACAGAGACATGGCAAAATACAGAGGTAGCTCTTAATACAAGAGACGATTAATTTTCACCATTTCCAGGCTCTGCCAGCAGTAGCTGACCAGCTACAGGCTTTTAGGACACAAATGTACCGATCGTTTTAAAACACCAAGTGTTTTCAAACAACGTTCCTGCATTATATTCTTTAGCTTACCATCACGCTGTACTGGCCTACAGACTACAGATCACATCTTTTGGGGGGCTGCTTTAGAAGAAAATAACTGTGTGTGTGTGTGTGTGACATTTTCCTCTGGCAGGCTGCGATAGATGTTTTTTTAGCCCCTGAAATACATTAAGGGACGTTTTAGAAATGAGCTAGTCCAATGCAGTGCCTAAATGTGGGTGTTTTATCGATAAACTTTTCCCCAGACTTTGCTACTGGATTGCACCCTACATCTGAAAACCACTTTGAGGTGGTATTAATTTAGTCTAGAATAGGTTCACTTTAAATGAACACCAGCCTTTATTCCAAAATAATGTACTTGCAGACAAGCTGTCAGACTTTCCTCAAATGTTTGAGTAAAAAAATGGGAAAAGTAAATCTCCAAGAGTTCTGTAGAGTTTTGCAGAAGTTGTCTTACATTTTTATTTTGTATATGTTGTGCCCCGGCTTTTCTTTTGACAGTGCTTCAAGCAGAAAAACAAAGATGGATTTTTTTCCCCCAATGAATTTATTATTAAGAATGAAGGTCAGATTGGTCTTACGGCTGCTTTGTGCTGTTGAAAAATACAGTGTGGCTTGTGCTTCGAGAGCACCTCATTTTGAAATCCATCTTGCTGAAGCAATTGCTATTAGAGGTGACCTGCAAGAGAGACAAGCCTTCCCTTTTGCCACTTTATGATGGAATAAAAGACTTAAGCTATAAATTAGCTTAGTCTACCTGTTTGCTCCGTCAGAAGCTCAAGCCTTCCCGGCAGCAGGAGTGCTCGAGATCAAGCGAAGTGGAGAGACGGTGGAGCAGCGAGGAGCGAGCAAGACGGGCAAGTGTGGGGTTTTTTAGCTACACTTTTTAAAATCTTGCTTATGTTGTTAAGACGTGTTTGACTTACATGACCGGCATTTGGCACAAAGGAAGTTCATCCTAATGCTTCCAGCAGCCTTTCATCTATTAAAGTGGCAAAAGCTCAAATCACACATTTCTGACCTCCCAAACGTTCTTCAATAAAAACAGGAAAGACCAAACGCTAGAGCCTGAATGCCTGGAAAGGACCCAGCTCCCCGCGCACCGTACAGCAGTAAGAGGTCACCACCTCAGTGCTCTTTGCAAGATGCCGTTCAAAAACTTAGGCTTATCGCGGGGAAACCCAGGACACGTGCTGCAACGTTTGGTGAGTGCGTTTGTTGGTGAGAATAACGTTTGCAAAGAAAAGTCTGGGAAGAAATTCCGGCTGAGGTGCAACATCCCTGACACCTCCTGCTCCTTCCCAAACCGCACAAGAGAGCAACGCAAATAATACCTTTACAGGAAAAAGTCTTCCTTGCTGAAGCACTGGGGGTTGACCACACTCTTCCTCAGCGCAGCCCAGGGGGAAAATGCCTGGACCCTAAACTAACGCCAGCCAGCGGCACTACCGATGACGCAGGCTTGCAGCAGTGGGGGGGTACCGATGGCAGCTGGGGGGGTGCCCCGGCAGCCCCCTCCTTGCTGCTGGCTTGCTCCTGGTACCGGCGAGACGTTGGGCATGAAAACTGCTGGCCGGAAGGACGGCGTTGAACGGCTGGCGGGCTTCTGCCCACCGCCACGCCGTTCCGAGCACAAGTGGTGGGTCACCACAGGGTGAGGTGCTTGTGCCCGGGTTTGGAACGGAGGTGCAAAGGGAGCGGGGCGGCGGGCTGCAGGTAGGGATCACAGGCACGAGCCCCGCCAAGACTCAGCTACACAGTAAAAAGCAAAATCACGGCGCTTTTTTTATAAAAGGAAAAAAGAACCCAACAAACCTCTCAAATTTGTGTGGTGATGATTCCTAGAAGAGATAACTTTCTTGCAAAACGTGCGTTAGTAAATGATTGAATAACAGTGACTCACGTTTTATTATCAGACTTGACTGTAGCAGCGCTTTCGCTCGTTACAGTTCTGTTGACACACGTTTCTACTGACGCCTTCCAATAAGGAAGATGTCCCGAGCAAGCATTGTATTTGCAGCACTGATACCAGAAAATGCAGGTGAGGACTGATCACAGCCTGAGCCCCTTGGCACAGGGAGCAGCTTTAAGGGCGTGTTTTGGGGACGGGAGCGTTCAGTTTCGCTATAGCAGCCCCAATGGCAAAGTGCTGGTGGGTTTGTGCTGGGGGGGGGTGTGGTCCGGCAGGCGCAGCACCGGTGTGGGTGTTTGCTTGGCGGGACCGACCCCTTGGGTCCTGCCTGGGACTGTTGGCTTGTCCCATAGTGGCACCTGGGGATGTGTAACTGGCTCCAGGGCGGGGGGAGGCTGCCAGCGAACCCGCCTGCGATAGGGAACCCTCCTTGCACCAGCCCAGCCCCGCTGTGACCGAGCCTCCTTCCCAGGCCGTTTCCTTTGAGGTGGAAGAAGGAAATGGTCTATTTTGGGGGAGCATTTGTACCAGATGTGCAGCGACGGCAACAGCATCTCGAGCGCTGCCGGCTCTGCCTCTGCCCGGGGGTCACCTGCCGGTGCCCCGGCCCCGTCCTCCTGCCCTGCCCGCCACCCACCGCTGCCAGCCCCGCTCCAGGGGGGGCGTAGGAGCGAGTCGGCACAGGGTGCGGAATCCTCAGGATGCGCCCGGGATCGGTGTCCCTGGTCCGCCGGCCTCGACGCTCCTCTTTTTGTCCCCCGCTTCCTACTGACGTGGGTTTTTTCTTTCCATCTGAACCATTTAACGTGACTCCGGAGCACAATGGAGCTGTGATTTTTTTCGAAGCCACCAGCCTGCAGGAAACAGAAGGTCTCTGAATAAAAGGGAGGCTCTTGTTACAGCTTCCCTCTTATTTACTGTTCCCAGTAGCAGAGAAGTTAAAAAGACAATGAGTGAAATGGAGGATTAATCACGCATAGCGCTGAAATATAAACATGGAGACTGTAAGTCCCAGAGCACTGCTCCGAGCAATGGCCCGTACCCGCGGCATGCCGAAACCTCACAGCACCGGGACATCCTGGCTTTAATGTGAATGGGCAAGAGGCAGAGGAGACTCAACAGGCGTTTTTTTCAAAGGCAAACATGCAAAATGTGAATTTTAAGTGGACTTTTCTCTGTCTGTTCACTCTCAAAACTTGAGTTCAAGTTGATATCCCCAGTTCTTAATCACTGGCCCGTGACTTTTGCAGAGGAAACTCCCCTTTTTCCCATTTTTCTGCATTACTTTTAAAACAATGAAAGTTCAAGACAGCTCCACTGTCCCACAGAAGACTTTTAAAAATGCTTCAGAGAGAAACTACTGCGCTGCACGGTGTGTAGCTGTGCTCCTAGAAGGGGTTGGGGGCATTAGGCTCGCTCCCCTTTTCTCTTGCTTTTGGGTTAGTATCCAAGCACCGATAGATTACAAATCATGTTCCTTATTTATTTTTATTTTTTTAGTCAGATAGTTACCTCTGTTTGATTTCCAGCTGTAGGTTTAGAGTATTCACATTCACCTTTGCAAAGGTGTTGAGCACGTCAAGTTAATTGGTAATAAATTAACCTTGGGAGCAGGCGCGGCAGAGCCCCAGCGTCAAGGAGGCTGTTCGCGTGGGGCAGGTTATGTGCATACAGCTTTGTGAAGAGCTTTAGTGAAGCAAAATGTAGGAAAGAAATGCGAAAACAGGGACGCGTCACACAATTCAAACCGCCTGAAATGTCTTTAATAACAAGTTGGTTTGTGTATCTGAGTACCTGTGCCGGTCAGGTAAGTACTGTTGATTTTTCTGGCCTTTGGATGCTGCATTTAACGTGAGGGTTGAGGCAAAATGGAGAATAAAATTGTAAAACTGATAGGGAAGTTGCTCCTGATCCTGATTCAAAAATTCAAACAAAGCTCTAAACTGTTCCTTTTACAGTTCTCTTTAGAAAACATACGTGAAAAAGTTAACGAAAATTTATTTGGGCCACCTGCAATAATAAAATTGAAGTGACCTAAGTCTGAAAATACCACGACATGCCTGTAAGTGAATACAAAAAGCCGGAGCATGTGATAGAATTAAGCTAAAAACCAAACCCAGCCGACGGGTGTTAATACAAGACTTGGAGGATTATGTGAGTAAAAGTCTAGCTAGCCAAAGCTGCGCTGCTGCTTAACGAATCCTGGCTGTAACCCTGCTACTGAGGCTTTGCCTGGGCCCAGGACACCGGGGCAGGCAGCGGGCAGGCAGCGGGCAGGCAGCAGCCCTGCTGCCTGCTCCTCCCGGTCTTGCCTTCTCCCTGCCCGGCCCCGCGGTTTTTACAGCTTGCACCCCTGGATTCGTTTCGCTTTCTCTTTCCGCTGTGCAGGATGGAGTTGCAGCTACCTCCGTCAATTATTCCCACTGTTTGCGTGGAAATAATAAAAAAAAACCCGCATAGTCCTTTTAATATGAGAAGATTTTATTTTGTTTTAATACCTCTTCTAACCCCACGTTACTGCTGCATTAAATTAGTCGATTATATCCTTTTCAATGCCCTTTGCAAATACTTTTTAAGAGGGGAAAGAGGCGCATGCATTAACCTCTCAGCTGCAGCTCCCATGTTTAAAGGCGGCGAAGGCGACGCCAGCCTGAGCGAGCCGGGTGCCCCCCGGCCGGGAGGGGAAGGGTGACCCCCGCGGATTCCACCGCCCCCAGCCCCCGGCACTCGCAGCCTCTGGGTGACTCGCCCCCCAAAAGCTCCGTTTGCCAGCGACTGCCCAGTGAGGAAGAAGAGGTGGGGAAGAGCTGCCCGGGGTCTGCGGTCGGCGGTGCAGCAGACAGGTCCTTCATTGCTTGCCTTTGATTTTATTTATTTTAGGGTAATCGGTAACGGAGAGGTCCTAAGCAACCCAAATTTGGACAGTCTTTGGAGATCCAGGTAACAAAACCGAGGAAGAGTCTGGTTTTCCCTCCTTCCACCCGCTACAGCAGACGTTGGAGGATCTCAAGTCAGGGTGGGGGTTTGCCGCCGTGCCCTGCTGGGTCCCCTCTCCGGCCGCGCTGCTGTGGCATCCCCTGAGCTGGGGAGACTGGTCCTGTCCCAGCGTTATCCCACCAGGATGCACACGCCGATGCCCTCGGGAGGTGACGGGAGCTGTGTGGCGCTGGCCGGCTGGCCAAGCCACGTGCCGCCGACGCGGTCAAAAGGGTGTTTCTCTTGAAAGCTGCCGTTCTTTAAGACAGTGAAATACTTGGGTTGACTGAATACTTCATCCCTATAAAAATCAAAAAACCTCCGCTCCTTCGAGAAGACTTGCATCCTACAAAAACTATTTTCATCACGTGCTGGTGAATTGCGGCATTCAGGAGGAGCCGTGGTTGCGATGGAGCCGCCTCTGGGACCGGGAGCTGCGAAACGTTGCCTGAACCAGCGGCACTGCCGGGGGGGTCAGAGCGGGGTGTAAGTAAGATTGCATGGAGTTTTTGCACTAAAAATGCGATGAAAGTCCCTCAGGCTCATATTTCGTTGCTGTAACCGAGCTGCCAGATTTGAAGTGTTCCATCTCCGGGGGCTGATGGAAGCGGCAGGGATGTTCGTGGTGCTGGATACCGAGGGAATTGCAAAGAGACGACGGTGCGAGATGACCCGGCCCCTGGGCCTTGGCCCCCCGCATCCCTGCCGTCCCCACGGCCCCATTGTCCCCATCGTCTCCCCATGTCCCCGTGGATGGCAGGTGGGGAGGGGGGCTCTTGGCATCCATGGGGCTCCTTTTGGAAACCCAGGATGAGCCGCCTGCCCGCCCGGGGCTCATCCCAGCGTTACAATGTCGTGGCAGCCTTGTTGCATCCCACTGCTGGGAAATGCTGCTGGGCCCCATCGTTTTGGACCTCCCAGGCAAACATCCCAGTGCTCTTACAGGCATTTTCCTTGGGGCTGCTTGGATTCACAAGAATCAGGAGATGTTAAATGAGTTCTGAATATGAACCGAAATACTTCCATAAAATTCTAATAAAGAAAGTGTGCTGGATTTGGTTTTCCCCTTCCCCCTCAACTTTCTAGTTTCAGCACATTGCTAGCAGAAACTCGATGACTCTTCATGAGAAGGATCATTCCCGAAGTCTAGAGGGCTTTGCCTGCTTCTGGACTCGGTTGTGATTGCTCCAGGAAGTCACCTGGAAGTTCATACAATCGCCGTAATACGATAGATTTAAAAAAAAATAGATTATATCTTGTTATGAAGTCTGAGGGTCTGAGGTCCCTTCCGGGGTCCTGGCAGGCTTTAGTCCCTCTGCCAAGGCTGCTGGATGCAGCATCCCCGGCCAGGAGCCTTAACCCTCACCCCTCAAAATTAAGGGGAATTCCTAGAAGGGAAGGTGTGCGCTCAGTGTCTCGCCCAGCCGGGCCGAGGAGGGGTGCAGGTTGCTGTCCCCACCCGCACCGGCTGCCCGGCACCCCGCACCTCCCTCCTCCCGCATCCGCTGGGACGGCACGAGGAACACGAGCTGCGCGCGGCGGTGACGGCTCCCCGGCAGTCCGGGTGTTTGATCCGAGGAAATTGCCAGTGAGACAGGAAATGTCAAGATGACATCACAGGCAGAATTTTTTTAAAGCCCTGAAAAAGAGGTTGTTAAAGCCCGTTTCTCTGCAGCGCGATCCCAGCTGCTTTTGTTTTTGCTTCGCATTTCAACTTTACGGGAACAGGCAGGCAAATCCTCCCCCCAAATATCACTCACTTTTCTCTCCCTTTGATTTACAGCGCTTTCGTTCGCCGTGGCCTCGGCGCTCTCCGGGGCTGGAGGAGCGAGTCCCCACTTTGCTGGGCCTCTCCCGAAGGGCAGATGCGTGGGATGCCCGTGGGCTGCATCCTGTGGCTGGTGCATCCCATCACCCCAGCACCCGAAGCTCCTGGCTGAGCGCAGGCGCTGGGCCCGTGGGGATGCCGGCTGGAGCCCGGCTTGCCCACACCGGGAAAGGACGGAGGGGACGTGGGAGCGGAGCCGCCAGCCCCTTCCCCGCACGTTTGCTCGTGTTGCGGGTGGGCGCCCCGGGCAGCTACAAGGAGGTACCAAAACTTCATGGCAAAACTGCACCTCGTTATTCCACTCATTTTGCAATACTGTTAAGGAGCATCCAGCAGAGTATGTGACCCACACATGTTTAATTTCTTTTACAGTCTCTGTTTTGATATAAGCTGGATGTGTTTTTATAAAACGAAGATTTATTGGAACCTGGAATTTTATGGCTTTAAGATTCAATTGAGTCCAGATTGCGAGTTTCTCCTTTTGGAAGAGGAGGAGAAGGTTTAAAAGAGCCCGAAGAAGCGTGTTCCGCCTGTGGCACTCGTGAAACTCGAGGCCAAGGCTGACACCTTTTTGCTTAACTTCTACTATAAAGTCCAAGCAAAAATTTACCATCAAGTATTATGTCTTCCATATGCGATGCCCTGCTGTAGATACAGATCACGGCAATTGTGTCGGGCTTCTTTCTTTTAAGTTATTTTCTGTACCATAAGAAAGGCAGGTCTTGGTGCGGGTTCCAAGGAAGACCGGCAAGTCAGCACAAACTCAAACCATGTATAATTAATGCTAATGTATCTTCACTTACAAACGTGCGCTTGCGCTCTCGATTTCTCTTGTGAAAGCACAGCGATGCCTTTGCTGCCTACAATGCTCAGGAAAGCAGCGTATTTTTAAAACACATTTAGAGCTGCAGGAGTATCTATTAAACACATTCCATGTATTTGTATAACGTTAAGCATAAACCAAAGTATTTCCTTGGATGCTAAACATAGCTCAGTAAAGAATAACATGGCTTCAGAAAGAAACTCGGCTCCCGTTTTGTACCAGACCTGCCCAGAGGGGTGGTTGATGCCCCATCCCTGGAACCACTCAAGGCCAGGCTGGACGGGGCTCTGAGCAGCCCGATCTAGTTGGAGATGTCCCTGCTCGTTGCAGGTGGGAAACAACCAGCATCCGGGGAAGCAGAGCCCAAGTCCGGCTCTCCGGTTACCACAACATAAGTAAACAAACAAGTTTGTCACAAGCGATGAGGGCACCGTGCCAGTTTCAGTTCAAATAATAAAATAAAATTAAAAAAAAAAAGAGGACCCCGAACCAACAAATTATTACAGCATGAGGGAAGTCCTGAATGAAAATGATTGTTCATGCAAACACCAGAAATACATCTCGGGCCTCCACATCTGCTCCACCACCAGAGGTTTCTTTATAAACAGCCTCTTTAATTCTATCTAACAGCCTGTTCACAGACATGCAGGCCAAAAATACATCTCCTTTTCCTCCTCTCACTATCCTGAGCTTGGCAGGGCACCAAACATGAGGTTCAGCTCCTAGTTCAAAAAAGCTCTTCTTTAAGCATTGACTCTGAGCTTGATTTAATAAAAACTCTGTCCGGCTTCCTCCAGGCAGCCCTAATGGGATGCAGAGCCCTGCACCTCTCGGGGGCTGCTCCAGACCTGCTCCGTGTCGGGCAGTAAGATCGTTTTACAGCAGAAACGAAATTACTCTGCAATGGAGCTGGGGAACAGGCTGGTGTCTTCCAGGGCGTCTTCTCCAAGGGGTACGGAGCTTCGCCTTGCCATCCTCCAAAAATGGGAGCGAGTGGGCAGTCCATGAAAAGCGGAGCAGGAACGGCAGCGAGGGATGCCCACCGGGAACCCGAGGGACGCCCTGGTGCTGCCGGTACCCGGCACCCCCCTCACGCCAGCCCTGCCTTCCCCAGGGGAACAGAGGAAAAAGCATCAAAGCCCCCAAAACAGCTTCCAACCCCCCTGTGCCTGGGCAGAAGACGCGTCCGCCATGTCCCCAGCGTGCTACTCCCCTGCCGAGCGCTTGTGGGTGCTCTTGAAGGAAAGACCGGGCATTTTCCAAAATAGAGGGGTGTTACGGTGGGGCGTGTTCCTAAAAGGTCCTCCCGACGCCAGCAGCAGAACAACCACCTTCACGCCTCCCGACACTGATGTTCCCAAGCACAACACTGATTTCTCTGGCTGCTGATTGCCTGGGAAAGCTGGAAGGGGTATCGGCTGCCTTTTAAAGCCAGGGCAAAAACGGGTGATGTCGCCCTACAAGACAAAATACCTCCCCGCTGTGAGGGCTGCGCCAAATTACGGGCCCCTGCTTCCAGAGAAATTAGTGTGAGAAACACCGCGTAATGTAGCATTCACCGCAAAGCAGGATTTAGTGCTAATTAGCTGGATAATTGAAAACATTTAAGAATTATCCCATTTGACAAACGGAGGAGTGGATTTTAAGCATTGAAATTTGCAGTGATAAAGAAATATTAATGGCCTGGCACGTCTTGATGTCCGGTGGAAGAGGATGTTTAATAGTTTCTCCTTATGGTTCAGTTGTTTATTTAAATTGCTTGGAAGCTAAACCAGCAGCAAACATAACCAGTTCTGTTGGGGGGGGGGGGCTGTTTGTGCGTGTGTAATAATAAGCAAATTTATTTAGCATTGCAGCAAAGGATTAAATGGAGTAAAATAAAGAACAGGGGAGTTTTCCGAGTGCTCAGCAAGGCAGGTCCCATTGCCGAGACGTGGAGGAGAATCAGCAGAAATCCTTCGGAGCCCATGGAGTCACTTGGTCGCCCCAAGAGAGGAAAATGAGTAGCGCGGGTTTGAACGAAAGGGAACCGCTGCCTTTGGCAAAGGATGCTGCCGGTCTGTAGTGATGGAGGGACGCTCTCGGCTGGTGCGGGGGATGCTGGTGGCACCCTGGGGTTTGCCGTCACATCCCGGGAGGGGTTTTCTGACCGGTCCTTGCGGTCGCGTCAGGGCGGCTTGAGAGCCTTGTGCTGCTCGACTGTGAGTCCCCAACGGCGCTTGTCCCCCACAACAGGGAGGGAACTGGGGTTTGCTGGGGGGGGGCTTAGGGTCCCTCCAGTCGGGTACCGAATTCCACTTTATGAGGAGCACCGGCATTCATGCCATGATACCTTACTGGTCTGAGCTTGGCTGACGCCTTTCAGCTGAATATTTAGGAGAAACAAATTGACGACAGTTAATTGAAAGGGAGAAGTGGGTTTAGCTGACGTGCTGGCCAGCTATGAGCCGTGGTACGCTGATCCTTCCTTTAATGTAATTCAGTTTTAAATTAGACGGCATACATTGGAAAACTTGCTGGTTTGTAAATCACATTTCAGAAGGTATTTTATTTACACAAGCATCCACTCATGAGCAGTATCAAAATGCTGATGGTACCTGTGCACGCGCTGCAGGAGTTCCTGACATAACTACGTTTCACATCTCCCTAGCACGGGTTCAGATAACCCCAGCTGGGGGGCACACATGGATCTTCCCGGCATCTCTTTTTTTTGGCCAGTCCCATGGCTGGGGGGGGTGGTGTCAAATGGAACAGCCCCTTTCAAATGAAGAGGCTTAGAGGGGAGCGGGATGCGGGCGAGCACAGGCACCACTGGCCAGGTGGGTGTTGGACCCGCCATCTTCGGAGAGTTCCCGAAACTGGCTGGATGAGGCCCTGGAAAACCCCATCCCTCTCCAAAGCCCTTTCATCCTCGGCTTTCACCTGGAGCTTGCAGGCAGTGACAATCTGGCTCCGAGCATCCCGGCTCTCGCCGTACGGGATGTCCCTCAGACCGGCCTTGGGCAGAGATGCTAAAAGCCTTCTCCTAGCAAAGCATGGGGGGGCCGGCGTGCCCCGGCTTAGCTGACGCTGCGGTAGGAAGGAGGGTAGGGAGGAGGCTGGAAAAGTTCATGCCGAGGCTGCAATTTCCAAAGCAGCGTGAAGGATTTGGATGCCTTAACACCCTCCAGCTTAAACGCTTGGTCTTGGCTGTTAACAGAGTGTGCTGGAAGTTTAGCATTTCCTTTACCTAACCAAGGAGAATTAGAGGGAGGGACCTGTTAATATCCAGGGAAAAACTTTTTGTCTGCGGTGCCCATTCTTCCCCACAGGGGGCTGGTGGAAAATAGCAGCTCGTGGGCAACCTAAGGCAATGCGACCATAACAGCAGCAAAAGCGGAGGAAGGGAGGCGCAGCCTCAGATGAAGCTGAGACAGTGAACAGAGAAATAGCAGTTCTGAAACATCCGCAGGTTTCCTGGATTCATTTCCCTCCTTTCCCAGTGTTTTGCTGAGCGCTACAGGATTCAAGCCATTATTATTTTAAGAAGTTTTTTGGCTTTTCTGCCTGCAAAAATAGTCATCACTTGTAAACTGAAGGCATCGCTGTCTTATCTGGTCTGCAGCCAGAGGGGCTGGAAGCAATAGAAGAAGTGTGAACTTTCTCCTTCATCTCAGAGAACATTAACTTCAAAGCCCAGCCATAAACTTTCAGATGTAATGACTATTTGTCCAAAGGAGAAACACATCAGCTTGATCAATGACTGAAAGGTATAAAACACAGAGGTTACATTTGCTAAACACTTGTGAAAAATACACGGTTATAGTTGGGTGCACGGGTGGGGGGGGTAAACGATGACTGAATTATTTGGGCAGGGAGGCCCGAGAGGCAGAGTCAAGGTTGTCGTGGGCTGTTGTAGGTCCAGCACCGAGTGGTTTCTGTCCCCGAGGAGGCTGGGCTGCCATGCCAGAGCATGCCCCCGCGTGCCGGCGGGTGCAGACCTTCCTCGCCGAGCAGGGACCTTGCGGCTGCGTTGGCTGCGTGACGCTTTTCCCAATATACTGCGGAGAAAACATCTCTCCTTTCAGCTGCTCAGGCAAAGCGTTTAGGACCACCAGCACTTTCTCTCCTGTCCTTGCTTGAGCCGCGTGAGCACCAACCGGAGGAAAAGCCGCCCTGGGCGCTGCCGCCTTGCCCCTGAGCATCGCCGACCTCCAGGGTGCGGGGTCCCCGGGGGCCGAGCCCAGACAGCCCAGCAGTGCTAACACAGCTGGGCAGGCACGCTCAGAGATTTCAGACAACTTCGGTTAGATCCCCCACATCCTTCCGCTTTCTTTTTTTTTAACAGGCTTTCCATTTTTCTGTCGAAAATTCCCTGCAAAAAGAGAGTAAGGATGTCTTTTTATTTCCGTGGCTTGCATACGAGGAATCTGGAGGGAAGAAAATTTATATGTGACTTTTTTCCCCAGGGTGACCATTGCGCATGCCCTTCCTGAGAACATCCCTTCTCCCCTCTGCTGTCAGGGCTTGCGTGAGGACCCCAGACCCCGTCCTCTTCCTGGGCGGTGGGTGCACGGTCCTTGTGCCTGGCACACAGCGCTCGGGGAGAGCACTTTGTAGGATTAATCGACTATTTGGTGAAAGTGTTTTTAAAAGAACTAATTGGGAGGGCTTGCTGCTAGGCACCAGCTCCTGTTTTCTGGGGCGGGGGGATACGGTCCAGACCTCTGCGATTCCTGCTCGAGGACAGAGAGAAGGAAGTGCTGGAGTATGAAGAGAGATTTTTGAAAGGTCCGTAACATCTTCTGCCAACATCCTCTTTGAATCAGCCCTGCGTGAACAAGCGAGAGCCCAGGAAACCTGTGTCATCCTTGTGGGAAAGCTGGGCTCGCTGGGGAGCAGCTCCGCGTGGGATGGGGGGGGACAGAGGGCTGCCACCATTGCCATGGGGAGGACGGTGTTGACTGTGGGGCTGCCGGCTGCTCCACGGGCTTCGCCGGCACCTCGCTTTCCCCCTGCCCTGTTCTTGCCTGTCCCCTCATCCCTCTGCGAGGTGTCAAAATGCCTCTACAGGGAATCAAGGAGAGGAGCAAAACTGAGCTCACCATAAGCGCTTAGGTCCCCAAATCCCTTTTGGAGTGGGGTGCACCCAGGTTCCTCGCCACACGGGTGGTGTCGGGAGGAGACGGTGGCTCAGCTGTTGAAGACTCTACCCGCCCCTGGATGTGCTCTGGGCCCCGGGCGGTGAGTTACCAGGTGGTCTTCTCCAGGCCGTCCCCTCTTCCCCTTCGGCGTCCCAAACCAAGCTCCTCCCTGCACCCTGGGCAACAAGCCGTGGGGATGGCCATGAAGGGCTGGAGCTGGGGGTGGCAGCAGGGTTTGAGATGACATTCTGGAAATGTAAAGCACAACCGCATGCTGAATCCGTCTGGTCACCCTCCTCCTCATGGCACATCACCTTCTGCCCCCCTCCTTGGTCCCGGTGGAGACCCCAGGGACAAAGACAGCTAATAGGGTGTAGTGGTGGGGCAAGAGGAGCAACAGGGAGGCAGATAAATAATTTCTTTTAAGGGGCAGCTGGCTTTACCCAGGTAAAACCAGTGCAATGCCAGCAGGTCCCACATTCAGAAGATGCCCAAGGATGCTGCTGGAGCACAGTGCTCGGCTTCCCCTGTAACACCACTGTTCGAGGGAGGGCAGCCGGCTGCTTGGCTCCTTTTCCCCTATAAAGCCGTACCCGTCCTTTGTAGGTGTGTTGTGTATTTGCAAGGGGATCCACTATAGCGATCCCCTTCCCATGCCTGGAGTCCCATTTTCTACCTCCACTGGATCAGGTCCTGAGCTTCAAAGCACACAGCGAGCAGTGACCCCTTTTATTACATGGTCATAAAGCAATGGCCCTTCTCTGTTTCTGTATAAATAATAAATAGTAGTTATATTTGTAAATGGAGGCCTGCCAGAGACTCTGAGTACGAGATATGAGATTTACTCTGAAAAAGGAAGAAGAAAACAAGAATCCTGACAGCTTTCTGCCTGGCTGTGCAGCTGCGCTGGAAAAGGTGCCCTGCAGATCAAAGGGAACGCGCTCCTGTTCTCCCCAGGTGCCGCAACACTTTTTGCCTCTTAGACCAGCTATTAATTATCAGGCAGCAACACCATGAACAGCACAAATGTGCACTTTGCTCTTCAGATGCCATGAAAGCCAGAAGGATGCCAGATTACATTTGGGAAAGCACATATGGATGCGTTGCCTTCTCTGGCCTTGCACCGTTCCTTAAAATCCTCTGTTGCTCTGGATGAAGACAGACAGCACGTCTGTGGACAATCGCAGCTGTAGAAGCGTAATTGCAATCGCTGTCTGAGAGCTGCTTAGCGCTTCTGATAATCCTTGAGACCTGCAGCGAGTGACTGCAGCACAAATGGAGAGGATTGTGGGGCAGGGACACAGTATATGAACAACTCTGCAGAAGCATTAGAAAAAACCCACCTCTAACCTTTCGGTGGTTACATTTCGCTGAAAGAAAAGATGCTCTGAGGTACAGGCGCAAGTTCAGACCAAAGCCCAGACTTCCCCACTCTGGCATTTCGGGCACTTGGAAAGCATGTCTGAGGGAAAGTCCTATACCATGGCTTAGCCTAAAGGCTGAGATGCCACCATAGCTCAGCTCTCAACCTGGTCACTGGCCAGAATTACACCACCAGTCCACTGACAGCAAATCCCACCAGTTCACTTCGTATGTTCAAAGGGGTGTTTGGCTTCTGGGGAGGTAACGGGAAGGCGACAGCAGCGAAGTCTCACGTCAGCGTCGGGAACAACTGTGTTTCAGCAAAACCTCCCTCTAAACCCCATGCACTGCGTAACAGATGGTACATCTGTTTCTGTTTCCAGTATGATCTCACTAATCACTTTTTAAGAATCTAGCATTCAGGGTTAATCAACATGAGCTGAATTACAGTAAAGGTTCCTACAGCAACAGAAAAACCCCGTGCAACTCCTTTTCCCCAAGTTACCCTCTTGGATAGCGGGGTTTGTCCTCTGCCTGAATTCTGCCCAAAGCCTGGTGATCCCTCCAAAGCCAGGGCCTCTCTCCGAAGAGCTTCTGCCTCTCCTGAGCCTTTGTCTGTTTGACAAGGCAGATCCGCCAATAGTTGATTTTTCTGTTCGGTAGTCAAACTAAAAGCTCAACAAACATGATATAGGTCAACCCCAAAACCCTCGCAGGAATGGAAGGGCGGATTCCTAAGGAGACCTTGTCTTCAGCCGCAAGGCTTATGAAAAAAAAACCTATCATCCACTATAATCCACTGCCTAAGACATAGGCTCAAAGCACATAAGATGCAAATTCAAAACCTGTTTCTCATACAGAAAAAAGGTTTGAAAAAAGGTTTCCTAGAAGCAGTATCACAACCCAGTGTGCCAGGCAGCACCGGAGGCACGTTGGGGCTGGAGCGCAGCAAGGCAGGAGACCGGCTTAGCCCGGCCGTGCCTACGCTGCTCCATAAAAGCGGGCCAGGACAGAGTGGCAGTGCTGGGCCCACCGGCACTGCATCTGGGGCTTGCTCCCTGAGGAGAAAATGTCTCTTGGAAACAGCTGCTTGGAGCGATCCAAACCCGAGCCTCGGAGTTAGCGGAGAGTCCGGCAGAGAATGAGCAGAAGTCCAGGGCTGGAGTCCATCCCCTCTTTGCTGGCAACGTAGACCCGCCCATCAGATGTGCCTACGCCATCAGAAACGACTCCCCAGCTGACTTGTGAGCCCTCATCCTTGATGGTCCCTATCGTGTCGGTTGGCACGTGCCTATGCTCTCCTCTGGACTTGGACGTGCAGCTCCCTCCAGCCGCCAAGCAGCACCGCTCTGGGCATGGCTACTCCAGGGACAGCTTTCAGGAGCGGCGTGGGCAAGCTCTGTCTCCCTTTCCTGGTGATGCTCCTCCAGCACGGTCCCACCAGCCTTTCCATCCTCCAGCTCTCCTGAATGTTCTAGTGCCTCAGTCCAGGGCACGCAACACACCCTGACTGTTTTACGCTACGGAAACCCAACACTGGTGAGCTGCAGTATTGTCTTTATCATCCCCGGCATTTTGAGCTGGGATTAAAAAAAAAAAACAACAACAAACCTACGGAATTTCTCTCGTAGGTCCACAGGCACAACACACAGGGCCAAGCTGAGCTGGAATCAAGTGCCATGTCATCCGGCCAAGGTCAACCTACTTGACGTGGGCTGGCCCTCAGCAGCGTGGACACAACTGCTCTCAGCCACCACCTCCTGGCTCCCGGGCCAGCCCTCTGGGGCAGGCAATTTAGCCTTGTGGATATTCCTGCTCTATCCCACCCAACAAACAGTGTAAATAATTTATACAACAGCATACGCCGAGCAGGAGGATTAGGAGAGCCCTGTTGCAGGCTGTCCCACAGCCTGTGGTTTGGCCACAGTCTTAAGACATAGCACATGTCAGTTAAATCCTCACTCTGGCTGAGGCAGAGAGGGTGTTCAAACCTCTCTTCCCGATGTGACTTGCCTGGGCTTTCTGGTGAGGTCAGCCTCCAAAAAAGACAAACCCTTTTTCTTCGGAAATAACCAAAGCAGGCCATTTTGATGTTTCTAATGTTATAGATTAAATCTGATGAATGGATTGCACGCCAACTGGCAGATAGTTCTGGTCAACCAGAAATTGCGCTTTTCAGTGAATAAACTCTTCTTCAGAAATCATTGGCTCTGCTCGGACCCCCCTTCCCACTGCCACAGGAGAGGGTAGGGATGTTGTAGGTAATGCTCGATGTAGGGATCAGCTCTGCTCTGGCTCTCATGTAGCCACCAGCTGGTCAAACTCTCTGCCAGCTCTTCTGCTTGGAGACACCAACCATCTTCAGTAGTTTCCACCTCTCGCTGTGGGCAGCTTCTTCCTCAGCCGCACCCCTCCGGCTGCCGTCAGAATGGCCATGTAAAGATTTGGTTATCGAACTTATTTTCCATATTGAGGATTTTTAGCTACCATCATTGGTGTTTCTATGTCCTTGCTTTCAGGACACACACCTTTACGATCCCATCAGGTTATACCATCTATTCTCTGTTATATTTTAATAGGGACAGGTACAAACACAGCAATGCTAATTTTTGTTATCAGGACACGGCAATGGGTCTCCGCGGGTGGCTTAGCTGAGAACGGCCACACGTCCTCTGAGGACACACTACTCGGCCCTGATTTTTTGCTGCCTCCATCACGGTACGCACCAGCATCAGTCAGCAGGGTCCCACAAAGCCCACCGGAGCCCTTACAGGCCATTAAAATGGAATCCTTGGCCCTTGTAGGGCAAGCAGGACTGCTGGGAAGGGATGGGATCCACCTCACCAAATGGGACAAAAGTGGGCCACCAACCTGCTGGGGAATAACTTCAACATAGGACAATGTGGGAGGGAGTTGGCAACCCACTATCAAGTGAGGAAGCGCTTGACCAGGTTGGGAAGGAAAGAATTCAGTGTGATGCGGACAGGAGAGACATCACAATCAACAAAACAAGGCTGAAGCGGGGGGCGAACCTCAAAAGTATGCACATAGATGAGAAGTGCCTATGGGAGAACTTTATAGTGGAAGCTGTCACACCTCTTCTGGGAAATCAGCATGGCATCTGCATAAGCAAAGTTACGAAGTATGGGCTAGATATGTGGACGGTGAGGTGGACGGAAAACTGGCTGAACTGCCTGGCTCAAAGGGTGGTGATCAGTGGCATGAAGTCCAGCTGGAGGCCAGGCACTGGTGGAGTACCCCAGGGCCAATAATGGGACCAATACTGCTTAACATCTTCATTAATGACCTGGATGATGGGGCAGACTGCACCCTCAGCAAGTTTGCAGAGGAGGAGGGAAGGAGGGATTGATGCACCACTTGCCCGTGCCGCCGTTCAGGGGGACCTCCACTGGCCGGAGACATGGGATGACAGTGATCTCATTAAGTTCAACAAAGGGAAAAGTCCTGCCCCTTGGAAGGAATAACCCCGTGCACTAGCACACGCTGGGAGCTGACTGGGCTGACAAGCGGCTTTGCAGAGAGGACCCGGGGCTCCTGGTGAACAAGCTGACTGTGAGCCAGCAATGTGCCCTTGTGGCAAAGCAGGCCGGCAGCAGCCTCGGCTGCATTGGGAAGGCTGTCACCAGCAGGCCAAGGAAGGTGATCCTGCCCATCTGCACAGCACCGGTGAGATGCATCTGGGGTGCTGTGTCCAATTCTGGCCTCCCCAGTACAAGAGAGACGTGGACGTACTGGCGTGAGGCCCTCAAAGACGATTAAGCGATTGGGGCACCTGACATATGAGGAAAGGCTCAGAGAGCTGGGGTTGCTGACCCTTGAGAAAAGAAGGCTCAGGGAGGATCTTATCAGTGTGTTTAAATACCTGATGTTGGGAGAGAGTAAAGAAGGTGGAGCCAGGCTCTTCTCAGTGGTGCCCAGTGACACGACAAGAGTCAATGAGCAGAAACTGAAATACTTTTTTACTGCGAGGGTGACTGAACAACAGAAGAAGTCTGGTTATGGAGTCTCCGTCCTTGGAGATGCTCAAAACCGGACTAGACACGGTCCTGGTCAAGCGGCTTTGGCTGACGCTGCTTGAGCAGGAGCCTTGCCCCCAGGCGCACTCCCGAGGTCCCTTCCAACCTCAGCCACGCTGTGATTCTGTGAGATTTGTTTCAATCTCCAGCATTAAGTGCAGTTATTTTCAAGCATTCCACCAATTCCCACCTCAGTACAGGAAACTTGGCCTTCAAGCCCAACAGCACATTGGACCTTTCCCAAATCGGTGAGGCCAGAGCTTGAGGAGAGCTTTAACAACCTAACAAACCGAGGAAGTACAAAATGTGCCATGCAAGTCAGATGTTTCTACTGCAACAACCATAGGATCAGAAGTTTCTCAGACAAAACTATTTGCTTGCGGACAGAGTGGAGCCAAGTCAGTGTGATTCAAGTTTTTAGAGTCAATTTTGTAAAATGTCAGAAGGAGTTACTTAGTGCCACCCAGTGTTGGCAGCTAGAAAAAGAAGGTTAAATATGGTTAAATATGGTTACAACTGGGTGAAACCTAGTGAATCAGGGGAAAAAAAAAAAAATCCCTGCTCTTGCTTTTTGTACCGGGGGTGAGTAATTCCACAAAAGCTGTGCAGCACTGAGGTCCAGGAGACAGCTGTCCCGCAGCCAAAATGTGGCTTAGCCATCTTGTTAAAAAAAAAACCACCAAAACCTTCCACCTTTTATATTCACTTTTCACAGCAGGTAATCAGTCTGAGATGCAGATGGCCTCTTTTGTCACAAGACTCACTCCTCTAGTCTGTCATCAGCCTAGGGAGAAAGTTGTGCTGACTCCTCTGGTTAGATGTTCAGGAATTTAGGTGAGAAACAACTATATAAGAGCTGTCGCTTTCCTAGGATGAGTACAGGTAAAACATTACCTTTTTCACCCTTTTTCTCACATGCTGCATATGACCTGCCTTTTCCTTGAAGTCTTTTAAATTATCCAGGACCTCACATATATCAGACATGGAAATAAATACTCTCCCAGTTACGATCTTCGGGTGACTGAATAATTGCACTTAACGCTTTTGTCCTTCCAAGGACTATATAAAGCCAGTTAAGTGTCATGGTCCCATTTAACAGACAAGGAAGGTGAGGTGCTGAGCAGGCACTGTCCTCCCCACCGCAGCAGAGAGCTGGGTCCCGGCCAGGAGGGGATGGCGGGGATCCGGAGCCCAGCACCCAAGTGGGAAAGAAGGGAAGGGGAAAGCAAGGCACCCAGATGCCTCGAACCCCGCCAGACGTTGCAGGGGTGAGGGGATCCCAGGGTTGCAGTTTCACCCGCAGCGGCCATGGCAGAGAAATCCTCCTTCTAGCATTCTGTGCTCCTTTACTCTGCCCTGAAGTAGTGTCATTGCCCAGAGGAAAAAAAAGACAACAGCGGTTTCTGCGGTTCTCTGCTGGTTCTTTATTTCAGCCCCTAGAAGACAGAGGGCCAAGGAGAGACTGACACAGGAGTTTATCTCTGATACCACAAAAAACCAACAGCAAAGTGAAGGGTGGCTGCCCCCTGAAGCAAACTCCGTGAGGTGCCATGCTGCTTATCCATGTTTCGGGGGGGGGGGGGGGGGGGGGGGG
>JAVKLA010000026.1:4358340-4427498 GCA_034782735.1 Sagittarius serpentarius
CCCCCCCCCCCCCCCCCCCCCCCCCCCCCCCCCCCCCCCCCCCCCCCCCCCCCCCCCCCCCCCCCCCCCCCCCCGACTGGCATTTTTACTTTCTTCTCCCGCCCATGGAACTACCTCCCAGTCACACAGCCGATCCCCTGCTGACAACAAGCTTCCTTTCTCACTTACCTTTCACCGAGCGCTGGGAAACAGGCCGGGTAGTGCAGCCGCAGGGGACGTGCCGAAAACTCCTCTTCTGGGGCCAGCGCACTCAGGGTGGCTTTTTTGGTCGTGGCTTGCCAGTCCCGCGAGGTTCCTGGAGGACCTGGGAGCTGGGGCTGGCTCTGCTGGCTCCCGTAGGAAGACCTCCGGGGTCATTAATTACGTCTGCATGTCTCACTAGGGCCCGACATGTCCTAGGTGCTCTCCACAGCTATGAGATTCCCAGTCCTCCTCCCACAGAGCTCACAGTTTAAAACCCAAGGCGGAAATCACTAATTCCTGTGACGACTGCTCAGCCCATGCCTCAGGAATTCATCAGAAAGAGAATTTCCCCAAAGAGGGGCCACAGGACATGGTGAGCACAGAAAGAGTTGGGTGGAGGAAGGAGACCAGACAGATACAGCATTCACGGGGAAAAAAATACCCGCCTGTATCCCTCTAGTTAGGAAAGTCTACGAAGTAGGTTTACAATGAGAGGCAGTCCCTGCTCCAGAGGTTTTACAGTCCCAGCAGTCAGGGTGAAATAGCGTCAGGGTGAAATAGCAGGAAGGGGACAGACAGACGCAGGAGACCTGGGAGTCCCTGCGTTACAGAGCAACTCTGCTCAGTTTGCAGGTCCGAGGTATTTTCAAGCCTATAAATAAACTGGGGACATTAATGATGCCATTAATCTCCGCCAGCTGCTGTCCCAGCTATTTTCAGTGGTGAGGTTACCTTGCCTCTCCCAGCAAAAGTAGGTCTCGAGGGTCGGGTCGGGCGAGCGGCGGGGACGGATGCTGCGTGCCCGGGGCTGGGGGCCACTGCCCTCGGTGGGAGGACATTGCCACCGTCCTTGGCAGCACACCAGGAGGAGGTGTCCCAAGCGCCGGCCCTCCCGGCTCCTGGCCCGGAGGGAAACACACGAAAACAGTCGCCAGGTAATAAATGATGGGGAAAAAGCAAGAGCGCTGTCGACTGCAGAGGGAAGCGCGTGACGGCTCCTGCCTGCAGCCCCCGGGGCGGAGGCACGTTCTTCATCGCCGGCAAGGAGGTGCCCCCAATGGAGACCTGCTGCTCCTCTGGACCCCCGGGAGCCTGCTCCCCCACGTCTGCCTTTCCAAGGACAGAAAGGGGCAGAGCTGGGAGCTACAGGAGAGGGGGGAGCCCGGGAGGTGACAGGCCAGCAGGTCCCAGCACATCAGCCCAGGGCAGGGAGCGGCCGGGCTGCAGGTCCCTGGGGAGAACAAGGTCTGTCCTGAGAGAGCTTCTCACCCAGCACGCATGCTGATAGTCAGTGCTTCCCTCATAGGCAGAGAGAGAAAAATTCCCTTTCCTTTCCACCCAGGGGGAGCAGGAATGTCATAAACTCAGACAGCAAAAGGTGCTTTTCCTCCTTCCCGCAAATACCAGGGTAGGGAAAAAAAAAAAGGGAGGTGGATGCATGTTGCTCTTCCGTTCTTGCATGAAGGTCAATATATAGGCACCCCAAGACAACCTTGCCTTGCCGTGTATGGTACGACACAAGAAAAACTCTTTGTCTCGGCTCTTCCCTAAGGTCTCACTATGGGACCTCTCCTGCGAGGAGAGCAACCCCAGGACCACGCCGTGCCAGGGAGAAGAGCAGCCCAGCACCTGCTCTCGGTGCTCACACTGCACCCAGAGCTGGTTTGGCTGCAGACGGTATGGTCCCGCGGTTCACCTTACAACTGCACCGCGCTTTCTGTTACAATATGCCAGGAAAAATGAATTCCTAAAAGAAAATGAAGTTCATGCTTACTGCAAATAGGTGCCTTTGAGAACCACTTTGAAAACACTGCTTTCCTTTGACCCGCCTGCTCAGATATCCAAGGCGGTCAGCTGCCACCACATGTGGTTAGAGAAATGAATGTTCCTGTACCACCAGATAATAATGCTGGCCAACCTTTTCTTTTATCTTCCGCAATGAGCTCAAGAAGTTGAGACATTCTCTAAGCGATACCACAAAAGAGTTGTTCACCCTCTGGTCCCAGGTGACATTTGGCTACTGTAGCTATTAGGACTGACTTACTCTCCTGAAGCATCCAGTGGCATAGGACTCAGTTTCCCTATCGTCTTCTCAGAAAACACCAACTGTTTTTTGTTCTTTGTGTGGCTTAGTGTTGTTTCCCAAATTCTTAATACCTACAGTGGTCTGGGTGCCGCTTCCTTCTGACATATCAACTGGGAAAAATTAAGAGAAATTTGGATATTTTTCTTACCTTAGCAATGAAATTTTGGGGCCAATGTCAGCAATTTCTCTGTGGAAGATCCAGCCCTCTTGACCTGGCTTGCAGCTCACAAACAATGCGACCTGTTCTCCCTCAGGAACTGCTATGAAATGCATTTAATTTGCCTGGGTTTTGCTGTTTTGCCTCAGTTATATCCACTGGACAATCTGAAAGCACTGTTAATGCTACAGCTTCCATGCTGCAACTGCTGTCTACCCTTTTTTAGGGGTCATGCAGAACACGACCATTTGAAGGTCTCCGGAGGCCTGGGTGGCATGTGCATGGCATAAGGAGGCAAGGTTCGGTGCTGCGTACAGCCACTTTGGCAAGCGGAGACGTAACTGGATCCCGCGCTGCCCACCGGATCTGTGAAGGGGAGCTATGGACTCGCACGTTGACGGCAAGATCTGAGACACCAGCCCCAGAGATACCCTACTACGCAATGTAGAGGAAGTTTCTTTCCTACCTTAATGAGCCTACAGAGCGTTAAGTCACTTCTGCAATGCTTTTGCAACGGCTCCTTTCTGGTCCCTACTGCTCCGAACCGGCACTCCGGGGAGCCCGTCAGCCCCACCGCTCGCCCAGGACACTGCCCTTTCGGACGTGCCGACGCAGCGTAGCAGGGAGCAGGCACTGCAACTATCCTTTGGCTCCACGGAGGTGGCCGTTAGTCACCTCTCCAGCAGCTCTGGCAGACCTGGCGCAGTTATTACTAACTCGTAATTGCTACTTGCGGACTTTGCTGGTGGTTGCCAGGATGGGAATTTTCTTTATCAACGGAATTTCATCACTCGGGTTTGCTTGCTGTGCGTTAGTTTGTCACATTGAGAGATACAGCCGTCTAAATCCTATTGGTATAAACTGGAGCAGCTTCAATCTCAGTAGGGAAGTGGGGAAAAATGCCCCTCAAAATCCCAGTTTTACCCTTGGTATTGCACGCCTGGAGAAACAGCCTGTCCAATAGGAAACCAGCTTGCAATTGCAATCTGGCACAAGACGCACAGAGATACTCCAGACAGACGTAACATTCACCTTGACAAAGTAATCAACTTGTCAAGCAAAGGAAGTCACCGTGGCCAGAGTGGCGATGGAAGGTAACTAACACTCTCCGTCTGCAACATCAGGCAATTAAGGATTTAAAATATTACAAGAGAGGAGCACTGACATGTTAGAGAAGAAAACGTATATACAGAAGTGGAGACATTAGCAACATGTAAGGGCCAGAAAAATGGGAAATAAATGCCGGAAAGGTTTCATATTGGCCCCAAATGAATAACAGCCTCAAATGAAGTGGTTAAGGCTTGTTGCATATGGCAAAAATACAGGCTAAGCCAAGCAAACGGTCTCAGGCTAGTAGCACAGAAGAAATTATCTCCCTAGAGCAAAAAAGGCATCTGTTTGTTTATCTGGGTTATGAAAATGTCCTTGTCAGATGTTAGCAGTGCTGAGCTCTCTCTGGGCAGGTCACCTTCCTCCTCCCAGCTCCAGAGGAGGCCCGTGAACCACCACTCCCCCAATTCACGATGCATCTACCCACCCCCAGCAGTCACCCCCGCTCCTCCCAGGAGCGCTGAGCTCCCCGAGCGGTCCCAGAAGGCACAGCCCTCCCTATGCCTAGAAAATCCCGCCGCAGAAAAACGTGGCTGCTAGCCGTAGTGACACTGGAAGAGGTCCCTGCCGCTCCCCTGAAGCCTCACCTGCACAGAATCACTCTGCGGGGACAGGGCTACATTAAAAGTGCCTTTAACAGCAATACCAGCTAAAAAAATTCCTTCCTGCCGCCGCCGCTGCTCGCTCACCCCAGAGCATGGCTCCTGCTGGCGCAGCCCTTCCTGGCACCAGGAGGGCAGTGCTGAGGACCTGGGCCCAGAACTGACCACTCTTAAATAAAATCCAGCAAAAACTGGTTGGTGCTTAGAAAAAAAAAAACCACACCAAATGAAGAAAAAACCTAACTCGGGGAGTTCCCCGCTCGGCACACCGACGGAGAGGTGATGCGCTGCAGCTGAGAGGCAGGAGGGCACAGCTAGAGCAGGGACGGGCGTTGCTGCCAAAGGTTAGCCTCCAACTACGGCCAGTGTTTCCACATTTCCGAAAGGAGGGAGAGAAGGGTGACAGTGTCTCAGAGGGGCAATAGCTGGAGCGAGGTGGGAGAGCTGAGCCCTGCAGCAAGGCTTAAGCGAACCGATGCACGCGACCACCGACTGACAACACTGGCGTCTCCAGGAAGGCCTGAGGACCCGCATCTGATCGGCGCAGTTTTGGAGACCAACAAAAGTAGTGATGCATCAGATCAGTCACAGAAACGTGGAACCGTCTCTTGTTAATGTTGACAATTAACTCCTACATTTGCCTGGGAAAACAGGTCCTGGTGCCTTTCCTGCAGGAGGCTCGGGTGCAGAGCAGTGGGAGCCCGCTGTTGACTTCTGCAGGACCAGGATGATGCTGTGCTGGCCAGGCAAGAAAATGAAGTTGCTCTCCTGGTCCTAAATGAGCGCTGAACAGACTACAGGATTCGAGAACACTGGAAATGTCCGCAGCTGTATAAACCTGGCATTTCAGTGTGCCCCTGAAGAGGCAGAGCCTCCTCCTGCTGCTGGTCTGAATGGACCGCTTTAGCTGGTTTGGGTTTCTCAGTGTCCTGGAGGAGACATTAGACAGTTGTGAGATTCAGTCTCTAATTAGGTCCCTGTAGTGGTAAGATTGCTTCCCTTATAATCACTCAGTGGGAACTGGTACTTTATCCTCTGTACTCAAATTTTTATTTCTTTCACCCTTGTTTTCTCTCCAAAGCCCAGAGTCTCCCAGTCCGCTGGATGACAGCTGCAAAAGCCTTTGACATTCACTCTAAGGACGTTTCATTTCAGCTGCTTCACATTTCCTTTTGACAAGCTCTTCCAGTGATATTTACTGCAACTAATGAATTAACTCACAGCTGGGCCACTTGCTAGTCTTTTCAATCCAGTGCTGTTTTAAATCTTGATTAGCTGGTTTGATTTTTACATCTCATCCAACTGCTAAGTCCAAGTTGTCCTGTCGCACACCATGGCCGGGAGACGGTTCCCGGTCACGCAGAGCAGCAGCCATGGGCAGTATGCAGGCATTAAGCGGTCCGGGGGGGACTCCACCTCTCCAGCAGGTAGCAAACCAGCGAATTATCCAGAGGAAGCAGTTCAGTTCACAGGGAAACTCATTTGGACAGCTGGAAAACAAAGAGTCTTACTAATTTAAGTGTATGTGAAAAATGATGCAATGCAACATGTGCCCCATTTCACAAGCATCTTGCACAAGTGATATTACAGAAATGCACCTTCCTCCACACTTCTGCAGATCCTCTTTTCTGTTTCTAGCTTCTGAGCACATCCTTAGCAATGAACAGCAGTCCAGAGTTTCAAATTAGAATCCTTATTTGAGTTCCTGCATAAAATTAGTCTGTTTTGTATAGATTGTGCCCTCTCGAGTCCCAAGATACTTACAGGGTCTGCAGGTGTTCAACCGTTGCGACAGTCAGGTCATTTTTATTTTGGCAACTAACTGTGGGTTTAGGCACCTGATTTTCAGCTATCTGACTTCCAGTTCTAAAATTCTGGCCTGAAGGTAAGCAGAAAACTGGAATTTGTAGCCCAGAGCCTGGGAACACACTACTCATGTAGTTGCCTAAGTTCAGGCTGAAATGTCAACGCACGTGGAGGATCTTCACTTGTCGGAAGACTTACAACAAAACAGGAAGTTATTAATATCAGAGCCTGAACTGACCTGAGAGTCAAACAATATCAAACAGAAGGTGTCTCCCCTTTTTCCTGTTTATCTCTTGCTATTTTAGAAGGCAGGGGAGACGAAGGGTCAAAGAGTTTCTCAATTTGGTGCTACAAGGCAGTGAAATCGAACCGGCAGACTGCACGTTATCACAGTAAATACATGGCATCTCTCTCCTCAAGACTTTAAAGCTTGTGCTGTACTTTTAAGCAAATAGGCAACCTGCTTTGAAATGATGGGGTGGAACATGACAAAATAATGCAGTGCAACGGCACGCAGGAGTTTAGACCAAGTGAGCAATGAATGAAACTACAGGGGAGGGTAATAGGCTGGCTTGGTATAATTATCTTAGGAAAACACTGGAACCAAAGAACTTTTTCCTGAGACAGTGTCGTTTGATTTTTAATTAACACAGGTCATTAGGACTACAGTTCCGTGTCGCGTCTGCGTGACTGTTTATCAAAGCAGGATCAAATTACTGGCACGGTCCTAGGAGGAAGCTCTAGAGTCAAGGAAAAATACCGTACGTGCCGGCTTACCACTACACAGCATAAAAATGAGCAAAATTTGCTGGACTCATGGCCCAGCCTCATCACATCAGCGCAGCACACACCAGAGAGCACTAAGCCCTCTGTTTTCACTGCTCCCTAACACAGTATTTTCTTTCAAACAAGGATAATTTGTAAAATTGCCTTTTCTAAAAGGGAACTGGACACAGACTCTCCTTGAAAGGCGAGACTGAGCGGCAAACCCTGTGCTGGGAGCAGCCGGCGAGGGCAGAAACAGAGAGCCAACCTGCCGGGATGCGGGCTTGTCGGCTGCTGGAGCTCTTCTGTGTTTCACCAGCCACCGTGGAGGCGACAGGGCCAGGGAGCCGCCATCCCGGCCCCGAAATTCTCAGAGCATTTCAGAGAAGACCCGTGTTGGTCCCAGGAACACTGGCGCTGGACAGGAAATTAAAGGCAAAACCCAAGACTATTTATTTGTTTCGACTTAAAATTGGGCAGGTGATACTTCGTAGTGTAAGCTGGCTTTCCTTTAAAAAACCAAAACACAAAATGCCTAACACTGGCAGTAGATATATCAGCTCCCTTGGAAAGGTTTCCATTCTTTTGGGGAAGCACGAGATGTGAGGACGCGTTTGCTGGGCTCTTTCACTCTCAGAGTTATTTGGAGGTTTGGGCCTGTTTCTTTTTTCCCATCCTATATTGCTGAGCCACTCACAGCCAAGTGAAATAAATTTCTAGAAGCAGATCCTCCCACAGAGCCCTATGCCTCTCAATTTACGCCAGAAAAATACTGTTTGTACTTGCAGGAGATAAAAAATAGAGGTGCTGCTTCTTTTCTGTCCTTGATGAGGCTTCACCGGCAAAGGCAAGGCAAGAGTCGCACTGTTTTCTTTCCACCGGGACTCCAGATGTCGAACAAAAAGATGACGGATTTCATCGCTGCCTCAAGGAAATCTGCTGTATGTGACTTGCAGGGTCTGGCACCTCTGACAAGATTAGTTACCTACGGCATCGATGTAAGCAGCGTATTCCTCACAGGAAGACACGGCAGTCAGCTGTCCCCCAGACGGGCATCTTTCCTCCCACTCAGGCCACTTTGGGGGGTGTTGAGTAAAGAGGGGTACAGCAAGCACCTGGCAGGCTCCTAGCTGGGCACTTCCGTGGTCATTGCTACAGTCCTTACTAGACTCTTTCATCGTCCCAAGCTTCATCCCTACAAGGGAAGAAAAAAACCTGCTCTCTCTTAACCAGAGGGCACAGGATGACAAAACTGCTGGCCCTACTGGCCGGCAGATGCAGTTTCATGTTACAGCTGAGTCAATCATAGAATCACAGAACGGCGTGGGTTGGAAGGGACCTTGAAGATCACCTAGTCCAACCCCGCTGCCATGGGCCGCCCACCAGATCAGGCTGCCCAGGGCCCCATCCAGCCTGGCCTTGAACACCTCCAGGGAGGGGGCACCCGCAGCCTCTCTGGGCAACCTGTGCCAGGGCCTCACCGCCCTCACAGTCAAGAATTTCCTCCTAACGTCTAACCTAAATCTCCCCTCTTTTAGTTTAAAGCCATTCCCCCTCGTCCTATCGCTATCTCTAACAGCTTCTCGCCGTAGAGGAGGACGGGCTCCTTTCTGGCTCTGGTCCTCTGCTCCCACTCCTGCCTTTGCCGACTCCTACCCTTAGGACACTGTTTCAGGGCTTTAAACCAAAAAAACCCCCCTAACTCTCTAAACCAAGTAAGTCTCCTGAGTCCCACGCTAATATCTTAGCTGCTAGACCTCCTTTCTTGTAAGTAGGGAAAAGGAAAAAAGGTAAGGAGAGGACAGAGACAGCACCTTTAAAGGCTTGAATTCACAGCCATCCCATACTCCTATTTCCCCCCCCGTTTCTCTCCCCAGCTATCCCTCTGGCAAGCTCCTGTTTTGCACCGCAGCACTTCTCGGAGGCCCAGCCCATCGAGGAGCCAAGCTGCTCCCCGGCTCCTTGCCCAGCACACAGCGAGCACGGCGCAGGTGGAAAGAAAAACCACTCACCTCAGCCTCGCCCGGGGCACGGAGCGGGACGCAGGAGCCGGGAAGCACTCCCCGCTCTCGGAATATACCCCGTGGCCAGTCCCCGCCAGCCACTCCTTGCTGCAAACGGTCTGTAAATCACAGAATCACAGAACGGCTTGGGCTGGGAGGAACCGTCAAAGGTCCATCTAGTCCAACCCCGCCCCTGCGGTGAGCAGGGACACCTTCATCTAGATCAGGTTGCTCAGAGCCCCGTCCAGCCTGGCCTTGGATGATCCCAGGGATGGGTGGGTAAATCCTGGGATGGGCAGGTAAATTCTAGCAGGTCCTAGCAGGTATCCCAGCGATGGATGGCTCCCGCCTGAGCTCACGGGTGAGGAGGAGGAGGAGGAGGAAGGGAGGAAGAACAGCTTCAGATGAAGTGGAATTAGGCAAGGCAACAGAGTAAACTAGGCAACTAGGAAAAGAAAATGAATGCTATAAAAATAGGTATGAACAGTTTTCATGTTTTAAGCAAGAAATGCGAGAGAGGCGAAAGGAAGGCGAGCGAAGGGCAGCGTTCTGCAGAGTGAATTAGAGAGATTTACAGCAGAACATCGGTTCCCGGTGTAGCTCAGGTCGACCATCGCTTTGCATTTGAAAGGCAGGTACACTGAGCGCTCTGAAGGATCCCCGTTGCTGCTCAGGGCGTGCAGTCAAAAGGTAATGCAGAGTGAATCTCTTCAGGGCCTGGCATGGCTCTCTCTCATACCATACCCGCGTGCCTCGCAGGCTTTGAAGTATTAATCTCGTACGCCTCAGGGGTATGGAAGTGCTGTTCTTCCTTGGAGAATGAGGGGCAAAAGGCAGAGGGGGCGGGAGCAGCTTACCCAAGGGAGTCGCTGGCGAGGCAGAAACCTGGACACAGATCACCTAAGGCCCAAGCTAACACCTGAACTTCCAGACACACCCTCTTCTCCCCTGAAACGTGAGAAAAGAAGAAACAAAACCAAAGCCATACCACAGTGGTTTAAGTTGTTTGAGAGTCCTGGCTGCAACCTCCCACACAGCAATCACCGCACAACCCTGGCTGGTTTCACCACTACCATCTTACCTTTCCCCTCTCAGGCTTTCTCTTGCATCTTGACATAAACTGGGACCTGCCTGAGGCAGAGGCTGTTTAACCTTCCCCATTACTTTGCATGTGGCAGGCAGTACCATGGGGAATCTTGCAGTTTTTGACTCTGAATTGAGGAGTTTTTGACTCTGAGAGTCAAATTATTTAATGCCACTTGTGTCTGCCTTGTGAAGCCTTTCCATCCCTGCGAGCAGCTGTGAGAAACAACACGTGTGAGCAAGAGCCGTCCGTGCACACCACTCAGGTTTTACCATCTCTGCTCATTCTGAGGTTTTTGATATTAGGGAGGTTATTTAGGTTGCAGGCAATAGCTCTTGAGGGTGACAAGAAGCTGCCTAGTGAGTCAAAACAAGCCTAAAAGACCTGTATGCAGCAGACATTGCTTTATAGGAATGAGGGCCTGCAAATGAATTGTTTGTGAAAACTCTGATACCTGAACTGCTGCTGCGAAGGATTTATGCAACAGAGATGCGAGTGTGTGCTCCTGCTGCACTACCGACTATTCCCATGTATTTCCTCTCTCCCTGCCCTTCAAGGCTTTGCTTTGAATATAGTAATGTATACTGTTCCTGAGGAGTCTTGGGAGAGAATCTAGAGGGTAAAGATTTGCTTCAAAGCAGATCTTCAAACATCTGTTTGTACTTATGGCACAAATATTTAGCACACTGTAGCACATAGCTGCCTGTAGCTTCAAGGCAAACGCAAATGCTAGAGGTATTAGAACACTCATAAACAAGATAGCCTGGAGTAGCTTATCGGTTAGGTGGTAATGGGTGGGGAAAGTATCATTGTATATTTAAGGCCCAGACTTTTTCCCACTGAGTTTTTCCGTGTTAGTAACGGGCCAGGGAGAGGAAAACTCAGATATTGCTCAGATCAGAGTCAGTCCTGACTCGCTCCTGCAGCGGCTCCCGCTTGCTGCGGCGTCAGGGTGCAAGGGCAGTCTCTGGCTAGCCAGCCCCCGAGTCGAGAGAAGAAGGAGACAGCTGCTGGTGGCAGCCATTTCTGACAGCAGTACCACCTACTACAGCAGGTTACTCCTACAGCAGAATGGAGATTACGGCTGAAGGATACGGGGTAACTTCCCTGGCAGCAGAGGCCTTGCTAGTTGGCCATACAGGAGCATCAGGGGGAGCCTCTGGCCTCAGAAGACTATTTGGTTGGAAAACAGATGGGCAGATGAAGACATTACCACCTGCTGCTGGGCAGATGAAGACATTACCACCTGCTGTTGCTTGATACCACTCTACCACCAAAGGCTAGAGTGGAGCTGAGACACTTGAGGACACTCGTACCATTGTCTGAGGGAGAGGTATCATGATTAAGCTGATAAGAGTTGGTGGCGTTTCTGTCCCCCACACTCCTTCTAGGTGAATGAGGAGATAATTTGGCTGGTTAAAGTCCCTGAATCGTCTCCTATTAGGATCAAAGAACTGCCAGTTCTGGTGCAAAGAGGAGATAGAAACATGGGGCGGAAGCCGTAAGGACATGAGGCATGGCAGCTGTGCTGGTCTTGATGAGCATAAAACATTACGGACAACATCTCAGTATCTCTAGTTCACAGTCTTCTATCTAGTCTAATCCCACTTCCTCGGAGATTTCAACTAAAATGCCATTTGGAGCAGCTCTGTCCTGGACGTACATTGTCTTCTGCCAGCTCTGCTGCGGGGACAGTTATCTTTGCCAGCGGAGCAGTAATGAAGAGCTGGGTGCGTCACCTCACCGTCATTTGCTAGAGCTCATTTGTCAGAGACCTAAATCACAATACAAACACTAAAAATCAGCCTGAAATGGGTATGCCTGGACCACAAAACCTGCAAATTCTCTGCAAACGTGCAGTCTAGCCCAATAAATAGTGCCTTCCCCAGCAGAGCTAATTTTGGTTCTCCAAGCAAAAGCGTGTCAACAAGAAAAGCACTTTTACACCAATGTTTTTGATGGTATGGAAACATCCCGGTATATTACAAGGTACTTACTACATGGGCAGAAGTTTCCAATGTAGGTCCGCATTCACTTCTGCATTTCTGGAGGTGAAGAGGGCTTTTCAGTCATGTTGAGCTAATGCGACTGAGCCAACAGGAATTAAGGCTATGCCCTTTTCTGCCTGTTGAGACATGGTGAAAGAAAGCAGCCACCTTAAATCAAAGGGTCCAGATTCAGGGAGGTGCTCCAGCTAGAAATCAGAAGGCAGTTTACAGATACTTTGATAACTTGAGCTTTTATCATTCCACAGGCCCCCAAGATCAGTTGGTGAGGGCTGAGTGAGTTTCCTCATATGGTATTTGAAGGCAAAGTCAATCTACATTTGCTCCCCAACAGGCAAGCCCAGGCAGCTACAGCATGTTACAAAAAGAGGAGATTAAACGCAAGTTTTGCAGTGCTACTGTCTGAAAAGATATGATCGGTTCTATCATTAGGAGCTTAGGAGTCAGGATTTTAAATCTGATGTAGGCAGCTTTGAAGCACCAGTTTTGTCAAGAATATCCCATGCTTTGTCCTATCTTGAAAACTGAATTGTTTAGCTATTAAAAGAGATTAATGTAATCTCTGTGTCTATGAAATTGGATTTTGAAACTGCTTGCTCACTGTACTGTCTCCAGTGTAGTGAATGAAACCTCTGCTCCTGTTCACGTTGCTACAAATTACGGGTCACACCTTGTTTGGGCCCAGCACGTGCTGGCGTCGCCAACAGGACAAAGTGCCTGGCCAGCTGCAGGAGGAGGCAGGTAGCCGGCAGGGCGAGGGAAGATGTTGTTGCCCGGAGGCCACCAGCGACATATACCGTGATGCTTTGGACTCCTTGGTGTGAGTAGGCCCAGTAAGAGGGACGATGAGATGGTCGGAGCGGAGGTTGAGGGAGCTGGGTGGGTTTAGTTCGGAGACGGGGAGGTGGAGGGGTGATCTAACAGGATCCTAGTGCGAATCACGCCTCCCTCGATGGGAGCTGCACGACTGACAGAGCCCAATGCCTCCTGCGAGCGACAGATGGAAAACGGAGGGGCAACAAGCCCAGGCTGGAGCTTGGGAGATGAGAATGGACGTTAGGGAAAACATCTCCCAGAGAGGGGGACTCTCCATCCTTGGAGGCTTTCAAGACTTGGCGAGACAACACCAAGGCTGGCCTGACCTAGGGCGATAGTCCTGTGCTAAGCGGGAGCCTGGATAAGCCTGGGCCTTCAGAGGACCCTTCCAACCAACATTTCTGTGTTTCTGTGCTTTTCCTAGTGAAGGAAACGAACGCTGTTCAGCTCCGTGGATCCGTGTCCTTTTCTGCTAGCTAAGGATCTGGTCCTGCAGTCTGAAAATCCTGAAAGAGTGTTTAGAAAACATTTCAGAAAATTGGTTTGGAAACCTTCTTTCTTCTGCTCACGCGTTCAGCTGTGGCCTGCTACAGAAAGCTCTGGAAACAAATTGCCTCAAACATCTGGCTTCACAAAAAATTAAAAGCAAGCGCAGGATTTTTCTCAGCTGCGAACCACCACCTCCTTGGCAGACGCAAGCTCTCAGTCACTCAGGGTCAGAAAGCAAGAGCGGACAGCCCCTCACATTTGGGACAGTACCAGCTCTCGGGGCAATCCCACGTCTTGTGTGGGGCCACAGTGCCCACAGTTTTGAACTCCGCAAGGTCTTTTGGGGCTCCAGGAAGACAAACACAGTTACACAGGAGATGTGCACATGCACGGGCTGAAGTCCCACGCTTCTGCCTAGAGCAAGAGGATCTCCTAACCTCAAGGGCAGGATTGACCGTGAGGACCAGGTGGTAACAAAAGCTAAAGGGGACAAGCCGGGCAACAAGCAGCACAGAGTCGAGCAAAGGGCCTCTGACAGTTGTATCACTACATTGTCCCACGGCACAAATATTTTCCAGCATCTTCTGTTCCTCCTGTAGGGTGGAATGTGCTATCAGACGTGGGGATGAGCACCCACCCCATCCTAATCACGGACTCCTTTCAAGGTATGTAATGGGATCCCCAAAACAGTGTCTCTGAGCCCCACGCTGAGGAGGACGCTGGGACACAACTGGGAAGGACGAAGGAGACTCTGCTGGCCCTACACCTGCCTTGGGAAACCAGGGAGCTCAAAAAAGCTGCTTTCGCAGCCTGGCAAACCAAAGCTGAGGCTGGTCCTGGTGAATCGCGGGCAGCAAGGAAAGGCAAAGCAGCTCTGCTGAGTGCCGCACGCTTCGCCTCCTGCTCTTCCACCGCAAGTTTTTCTTTTCTTGGCATGCTCCCCTACCCTTCTAAGGAGGGTAATTTAAAATGGGTGTCATTATCCATGCATAGAGGGGGGGGGCGGGAAGCAAACAAGGTTTCCTCTGCTGGTTTAATAAGCTGGCAGCTTCCAAGAAACTAACAGTCAAGGTTAAGAAACCTGAGCCTCCCCTCCCGCAGCCAGCAGCAGCACGCTGTGCTCTCCTCCAACCCACCCTCTGCCTCAGAAACTGGCTTGTGGTCCTGCAGACACGGTCTAGCCATGGGTGTTGACAGTCCAGTTGCTTCACTCAGAGGTAAATGGTAGAAGAAGAGATATCCCAGGGCAGGAAGCAATCACTGCAGGGACTTCTGCTTGTCGTCAGCTAACCCAGACCGTGCCTCCTTGCAGCAGCTGCTGTTCACTTGAGGTTCCTGGCTATAGTGACTTTACTACTGCTTCCACCATGGTGTACCTGTGCACACCACTCCAGAGGGACTTCAGCAGGCTCCCCTTCTGCTGACGGGCAGACCATCAAGCATCCTCTGACTGCCTGAAGCCGTTGCTCTCTTTGGCCCTTGGGTATCCTTAGCCAGAGTTTAGCAGCTCCATGCGCCGAACTTTGTAATGTTTGCTAGCCCCTTGCTTCCCCTGGATGTCCCTGCCAAGTTCCCCTCTCTTGGGACAAGGGGACCTATTGGCAGAGTAAATTCATCGTGGCAGCACGGGCTTGAGCTTCTGACAAGCCATCCCCCTGCAGTACTGCGGCCCTCCAGTGCTGTCCTGAGTGGGTAGCGGGTAAAAATAAAAACGTAGGGGTTTTAAATGGTTATTCATCCCCTTTTGCAGCAGCTGAAAATTGGGTTTGTTTTCGGTCTTTCCCAGAAGTATCCTTGACTGCAGTGGCTTTAGAAGCACCCTGGCAGCAGCGAGGTTGTTGTTAACGACTGATTGCTCCAGGGCAGTGGCGGGTTTGGTGCTCTCGATACAGGGAAGAGAGCAGAAGAGGAGGAAGTCAAATGCCTGTGTTTGGTTATGCTTCTGCTGATGCATCCGGCAGAGACGGCAGAAATGGCTAGATGACTAATGGAAGTGTTTGTATAATATGGGGAGCCCCACATCTCCAGGCACCGCAGGCACAGACCATGTCACCACCAGCAGCAAACTGCCCAACACTGGTGGAAGGGAAAAAGAACTAGCGCCTGTGTCCTCTGCTTTCGGGCAGGAAAAAAAAAAAATCTTTTGTATTTTCTCTTTCTTTTGGACTTTGTAAACAGTTTTAGAGACTGTTTATACACAACTTGTTTTGTCCGGTTGGATGCATCTGGGTTACTTGTTCTGTCTGGCTGTTCTCTCCAGTTGTAAGCACTTCGTAATTGCCGTTTCCTTGACCAAAAGCTATACTTTTGCCTTCTGAATTCCATATTGAATTGACAGTGCATGCATACACAGCCCCAGTAACGCCCTCAATGCCTCCCAGGGCTCTGAGAAGGCCAGATCCAAACCTCAAAGTGAAGACATGGCACAAAAGTGCTGCCTCGGGGCTTCTCTCCACCCAAGAGCGTGCTGGCAACCCGGGTGCCTGCGCTGCCCTTCTCACCCCAAACGATATTCAGCCCATGGCGACTCGCTCCTGGCAGCTGAATTTGTTCTCCTCCCCCCGGCAGGCAGCAGCCCCACAACCTCTGCTCACTGTCCCAGGTACGCTGACCGGGCCGCTCGTTCCGGGCAGCTCTTCGCAGCAGCGGTACCGTGGTAGCTACGAGGGTCCTAATCAAAACAGACTGAACGGAGACAAAAGGGATGGCAAAGAGGGCATGACGGAAGGATGACACGGAGCAGCAACAGTTCCCTCAGGGCTGCGCTAGCACCAAATGCTGCACCTCGCTGGGATGTGCTGCGATTAGAAAGCCCACCTGCATCTACCTCGTTTTCAGCGGGCGGGGAGACTGGTGTGAGGGCTGGGGGGGTGCTGCTACATGTACTGGGTGGTACGCAGGCTTTGGAGCTGGAGGAGTACCCGGCCAGTGCTGGGAAATGACAACATTTTACATGTGCACACAGCTTTACATGGTCTCACTAGTATCTGAGCATCTGCTACTGCTTAAAAGACAACTCCGTTCTTGACCTGCCTACGGAGAAGATCTTGGGTACTGTTTTTTAAAGTAGTGGATAGGTCAGAATGCAACGCTACTAGCAAAAAGCCCAAGTGAGCACGCTACGTTACATTTGGCTCTGCCTCCTCCTGGTGCCGCTATCCTGCCCATGTCCACCCATTTCTTCTTACAGTTAACTCCTCTGGAGCATGTGTGTTTTGTTGCTTGTTCAGAGTCCGAGGCAGCATGATCCTGGTTACGAATATTGGCTCTTGGGGACTATAGCACTGACATTAATGAAGTTAGCAGAATCCCTACCGCACAATACCTGGTTATATTATTAACAAAAGCCATCCACATATCTACAGAATTATCAGTTAATGCTGCTTTCTGTTTCGCTAGTGTAGCATAACTAGGATATAACGATAGATTTGTATTGAAAAGGCTTCCAGACTGAAGAGTTAAATCGTATTTGCCATCAGCAGTGTGGTCTTAAATGTATGAACTGAAAACTCACTAGCCACCAGCCAACAACATTGTCTAAGCACCAGAAAAAGTGGAAAAGAAAAGTTCTTGACTCTGGACCAGTAGGGCTGCCACTTAGATATTTCTGAAATTTAATTAAGCAAATGTCATCATTCCTAACACAAACCATCTTGCGGTGGGCACGCTTTTGAATGCTCAGAGCAAAGCAGAAAGGAGCACTGGAATCCTGAGGAGTTAGGAATTATTCCCATATTAGGTACTATTTCCACAATGAGCTGCGTTCCCAGTTTATCCATTTTCATTATGCCAATTTATTGCATATTATGTACTAGGGATGTGTGTTTAGATTAAAACCTCATTTTTGTAGGTGCTACATGAACAAGTCATGAGACAGTCCCTGCTCCTGCAGACTCCAATGTAGTGTCACAGTGACCTGGAATCGGAGGATAAAGTCTGTGTACAATGGGGAGAAGGTGCAAATTGATATCTCCAGCAAAGCAGCACATTCTTCAGAGCAGGCAAAACGAAGCTTTTCAGGAGGAAACTTGTACAGCACAAAAGTGCACACGGGCTGTGCAGGCATCCCGTTTATATATAAAGGTGGATGTAGTGCTTGCGAAACGAGACAGATAAATAGCCTAAGAAATTTCAGTCCTCTCTGTCTAGAGAACAAATGTATCAGGTGGCCGTGTTCCTCCACAGCGACCTGCCACCTCCAAACTCTAGAGGATATGGGAAAGAGGGGACAGTTCAGGCTCTGCAGCCATTGCAGCTTCAGCTCTCTGTTCCTGCTCCCATCAACAGCAGTGTCTTCACCGCTGTGGTCGCCCCATCCTCTGGAAAAGGGGCTCAAAGAACTAACACTTGCAGACCTCAGATGTGACAATAAACACACACACACACACACACCCCGCCCTGCCTCCGGCGATTTATAACCGTAACTTGCATTTTCCAAAGAGATTTTGGCGTGGAGGAGCCTGAATGTCACTGTAAGTGTGTGGAAGTCTCAAGTAAACAAGTCAGTCTGTTTTGAAAAACAGGGCCCAACCATATAGCTAGAAAGCCGTGAAGGACTTCAGGACGTACCTACACCGCACCAAGTGAAGGTGGCCTGCGGAGCCACTTTTATTATTTTATTTAATATTATTTTATATTACCCAAATAATAGCTTTAATTTGGGGGGGGAGGGGAGAGTGAGACCAGACGCTGGAATCTGAAGGTATAAGGCAACAGATTAATGACGGGACTTGTTTAAGCGTCTTGGTAACGTGGCAATGAGAAACCTCGTGTTAGTGCTTCAGCAAACAGTGCATTTATAACACGGCATTGTGAAATCTTGAAATCTTTGTACACAAATACAGTTAGGAGAAGAAAGTGATAAAAGGAAAACTTGGCCATATTTCTGAATATCCTCTCCTCTTCGGGAAATAATGTTGACACAGCCAGAACAGGCCTGCTATATCCAACTCTCTTGCACATGTCCTCATTCCTATGGCTTAATAATCATAATGAACTATGAGGGGAAGGTAAATAGTCTTCATTCCACATCTCCAAGGATAACAAGAAGAAGGAAGAGATTTCAAACATTGGTAATGACTTGTAGAGCTGCACATTGCTTAAAACATCGACCATGAGCCAAGAAATACCCCTCAAGGCTGCAATCAAAAACCGTTTTTGGCTCTGCACTGTGAACAGAAATTTTATTTGATCAACAGAGTTATTGCAACAGACTTGCTGTTTAGAGCCTAGAAGCTTGTCTCTAAAGCAGCACCCCTCACTGCAGCCAAAGCCTCCTGCACCTCAAAGCTCTGGGCTCATGAAACGCAGCTCTGGCTAACAGCTTCAGGTGAATCGTGACGACGACTGAAGAGGATCTTCGATGCTTCTCCCTTCGCTAGCTTAGAAGGCTGCGTGACTTTTAACTTTTCATGGGGAAAGAGGAGAGACCTGAGAGTGGCAAAAATACTCCTTTCTCTTTTTGTGAGCGGGTGTTGCTTTGGGAGAGTGAAATCAGCTGAACTGGTTTTTGTGAAGAGGTTCGGCCTTCTGCCCTCAGTAGCTGTGCATATATAGGGGCAATCCCTGGTCTATAGGCCTTGCAGGCTAAGAAGAAAACAGATGTGTATGTGTGTCCCCCGCCAGACGAGAACAGCCGCCTGCCAGAGAACACGGGCAGGGAGAAAAGGGAGGAACTGAAAATTATTTAACAGAGATTCTCAGAAAATGATAGACTTCCCAAAATAATTTACGTATTTTTTTGTTGAAATGCAAGAAGTAGGCAATGTTTAAGTTGAAATCTGGAAAAATGAAGGTCTATTATTCATATATGTATATATCTGCCATCATAAATGTATTTCCTGCTGGTATCACTAAGGAAAAAGATGAGTCATCGGAGAAAACCAAAGAACGCTACTGACTACCTCTGAATACCACACACTGAACCCCATCCAGCTATTTACTTAGGGACATACGGATAACTGGCATCTCCATGCTGATGGTTTGGTGATTTGGCAAAACAGAACCTTCTGCAACCGTAGGAATAAGATTAAAAAAAATAATACAGGCTCCTGTTCAGCAAAAAGAAACCAATGGGGCACAAGAGACCCTTACCTGTGTCAGAGACACAGGAGCTCCCATGCAAAGCAGACACGAGCTCCCCGAGATCCTCGGGATGGAAGAAGAAATTTCAGACAAATGTGCCATGGGAGAGAGCTGTAGAGCTCAGGGAAGCAACTGGGTCCTCACACAGGCCGCGAGCAAAAGGGCCACGATACAGCAGAACTAAACAAGCTAGAAAGAGACATATTTTGGGGGTGTGATGTATGCTGACTGGCACCCCAACACTGGAACGGGTTGCCCAGAGAAGCTGTGGATGCCCCATCATTGGAAATGTTCGAAGTCAGGTTGGATGATCCAGTGAAAGATGTCCCTGCCCACAGCAGGGGGGGTGGGCTTTGAAGGTCTCTTCCAACCTGAACAATTCTATGATTCTCTGATTTCCTACCTAAGCACTAAAATAAGAAGCCTAAAATTTAGTGGTTCTGATGGTTTGAACTACCGTTAAAAGCAACATGGCTTTTCCAAATATAATTTCTGATTTTTTTTTTAATCAGAAAAGCATTAACACTACTTTTTTTTTTTTTTAAACAAAGAATGGGGCAACTCAAGGAGTTTGCAATGACTTTTAGAGCCTGTGACTTTCTTATTCAAATCCAGGCAGTATGAAAAGAGGCGATGATAAATTGTTACGATCAAAGATTTACCTTTCTAAGAAGGGGGAAGATAGAGTGGCAAAGTACAGAAGAGGGGAAACACAGGGGAAGAGGAAAAGCAAGTACTTTGTCCACTGTTGCCTCCAGGCTTTATGTCCGACAGAAAAAAAACAAACCACCTACAGGGAAATAGTATGTTTATTTCCAGAGAGAAATACATGGCTTAACAATCCAGCTGAAGTCACACGGCAGTGGGAGAGCACAACAACAGTTTGTAGCTTTGTTACATGCCCGAGGTGAGCATTTGCTTTCTGCAGTGTGGCCTTGGATGGGCAGAGAGACAATTTGTGTACAGGCGAGATAGAGATCACAATCATTGTGCAACACTTACACCCGATCCCCACTTCAAAACCCACGTAGTGTCTCTGTAGCGTGGTGGTGTCCGCAGGTACAAGCACCACCAGCAAGCCAAGATCAGTGAGCCCTGGAGAAAGAGCAGAGGGGCCACCCCAGGCTGCTAGGAACAACTGCGTGAGCACCTGTCCTGCTTTCAGCTGGGACAGAGCTAATTTTCTTTCTAGTAGCTGGTACAGTGCTGTGTTTTGGGTTTAGCATGAGAATAATGTTGATAACACCCTGATGTTTTCAGATGTTGCTGCGTAGTGTTTATACCAGGTCAGGGACTTTTCAGCTCCTCAGGCCCAGCCAGCAAGAAGGCTGGAGGGGCACAGGAAAGTTGGGAGGGGACACAGCCAGGACAGCTGACCCAAACTGGCCACGGGGGTATTCCATACCATGGGACGTCATGCCCAGTATATATACTGGGGGAGCTGGCCTGGGCGGAGGACCGCTGATCGGTCAGCAAGTGGTGAGCGATTGCATTGTGCATCACTTGTTTTGTATATTCCAATCCTTTTGTTATTAGCATTGTCATTTTATAATTGTTATTATAATTATTATTTTCTTCCTTTCTGTTTTATTAAACTGTTCTAATCTCAAACCATGAGTTTTATCTCCCCCCCCCCAATTCTCCCCCCCATCCCACTCGGGCGGGTGGGGTGGGGAAGTGAGCGGCTGCGTGGTGCTGAGTTGCTGGCTGGGGTTATACCACGACAGCGGTTAAAGCCCGTAAGAAAGGCTGGCACCTCCTACTGTGAACAAAAAGTTCGTTTGTAATTAAAGTCAAATCCCAGGAAGGGTGTGTGTTGCATCACTTGGAAGCACACGTAGATTTGGGGCAAACTGGGGAGATCAGTGGTGGTGAGACTGTATCTTTCCTTCTGCCTCAATAAGCCATAGCGGTGGCAATCAGTAATTACCACCAAGGCAAATGGGCATTTCACACCTCCGCTGCTGAGGACAAACAGCGCAGCACTGGTTCCCATTCATGCCCCCGTGTAACCCTGGACCCGTGGCTGGGCTCCAGGATCGTAAATACTTTATCAGAGATCAGGTGCCGCCCTGGTCCCAGGCCAACTCTAGCAGCAGGGGATTGTGAAGGTACCTCAAAGGCTTGCCCCTTCTCTTCTAGCAAAGGCAGTCACTGAAGCAGGGGCCACCCCCGTTATTCACAGAAGTATCGAGAGCTGAGAAGCAGCTGGGACTTGGCGCAGTGCCGTGCACGCTGGGCACGGACAGACAGCACAAGTAGGGCCACGGTTATTTCTACTCCTTCAGTAAAAGGGTGTCCCCTTGTTATGACCTGCTTTCCTACAAAGGCTTTGCATGGCCCCCTTCAGACTCCGGAGCTCCTGCGTGCCAAGGAGGCAAGGGGCCCGATTACACCTCGGTGGCTCCCCAGCACGGGGAACATTTGATCATCCAGGAGGGCTGGGAACAAACACCAGTCCCGCAGCAGGCAGCCCCATCCAGTCCCGCCGCGCAACGTGACTGAACAGATCCGCACAGGCAGAGCCGTGCAGGCTGCAAGCGGAAATCGAACACAGAGCACGCTGCAAGCTGGCAAGGCCAGTCTTTTTTTCCTTTTTTTTTTTTTTTTGAGGGGAGGCTCATCCTTCCCCTTTTTATTTAAGCAACACTTCCAATGGGAAGAAAGGCTGGAAGAAACTACCGCCTCATCGCGGGGGGCCTCTCACCAAGCTCCACGGTGCAGCTAAGAGGAATTCTGCCTGTTTGCCTAAAAAGGGGTACAGCCAGTGCCTCTGCAAAAGGACGGAGAGGAGGAGCCCTGCATGAAGGGAGAAGGCAGAGACAGGCAGGATACCCTGGGGCAGGCAGAAGCTCCCCAGCTTGTGTAACTTGCCAGGGTACAGAATTGCTCCGACAAGTTACACAGGCGTCTACAGCAGCTATGAATTTGATCCTATAAAAAACCCCAAGTATCAACATCTTAATCACATGCCTGGGTCACATGGCAGCAGGGGCAACAAACAGCAGCAAATGTTGGTTCGGTTTTGTTTTGTTTCTTTTTTAATACGAAGTGGGAGTGAGGAGTGGAACTGGGGTGGGGCTTTCCACTGCTCCCTGGGAGGAAAAACAACGCCTTTCCAACAGCTCCTGCCTTGTTTCTGCTCTCCCTCAAGAGCACCGGCCTCTCCGGGCTTCGCCAGGGCTGGTAATGCCACAGTTTTTCCCAAGACCGACAGACCCCAGGTTGTTCTGCAGCCCAGACTGGCTCTGATAACCGTCTCGCCAGCTCTCATGACTGAGCCGAGCCGGAGCTGGCCGAGGGCCGGAGCTTTGGCTCGGCGCCTGGCACAGCCGCGAGCGGCAGGCAGCGCGGCTTGGCAGGGCTATCTTCGGGAAAAAGGTGAAGGTATCAGGAACGGGAGGTGTCAAGGTTCCTGGGAAGGGAGGCTGTGCAGGGCGGCTGCGCGACCGGGAAGCGGAGTCGTGCCAATGCGCCGCGCTCGTGCAACGGTGCAGCCCTCTTAACCTCACTGCAGCCGGGAGCACAGGCTTGCTGAAGTGGCACGCAGCAGCTGATGGGGCTCCTGGCATCACCTACCTCTTCCCAGAGGCAGTATGAAAGAAATCCTGGCCGGTGCTTAGTTGCTGGCTGGGCTTAAACCACGAGGCGTGTGCATCCTGCAGCCGGCGGTGAGGCTCGGGGTGGGGGGGGTCTCACCGGCAGCTCTGCGTCAAAACCAGACCACTCACCGCCTGGTTAGGTTTTACCAGTCACGGTTATTTTTTTCCAAAGATACGTGTCAAAAGCATCTTGTCTGAAAGTGTCTCAAAATGAAACAGTTTGATTTAACTCACAGAAACCTCTGGGGTTTGTACTGTTCTGTCTCCACCTCGCTTCATTTGCTGTGAGGGCAGAGACCCCAAAGACTCCGATCAACCAACAAACTACTTTTTGTTGTTTTGACAATTTTCAAATGAAACCCCCTATCTTTTCTTTACTCACGTCTCTCATGCAATATCTAGTTATAGATCTGCAGGTCTTACACTTGGGGTCCATTTTCAATAATCCTGCTCACGTTAGGCATCGATTATTGCAATGGACCAAAATAACAGAAGGCCAGCGAATGGTCTTACCAGCCTCTTTCATCAGCGGGAGTGCAGCAAACCAGCCCTCCCAGCCAGAAAGCAACCAAAGCTTTGCTGTCTTGCGCCATGAGGTCCTTACGTAGATGCAGCTTTTCCTGGCAAAGCTAAGCTTTACTGACGAATCTTGTGTGCACACATGTAAACCAGCGTTAAGCGTGCATACCCCAAGCTGGAAGAGCTGCATGGGGCCAGGCTCCTGCCTCCTCACACCCCGACCCACACGGCTCGGCCAGCAGCCGGCTGCAGGACACGCTTGGCTCAGCTCTTCCCTTTTAACTCCTCTGGTACCACTAAGAGCAGTACAGACACAAACGTGGCTGCAGTGATGCTGCTGTAAAAATACAGGAAGGGAAAGTAGATTGAACAGAGTATAGCACCTTCGTGCTAGCATCCCTGTTCACACTGGCAGTCGTACCAGCATCAGTCCCCTTGCGAAAATACAAATTATCTCCCCAGTTGAAGGTCCTGTACGGGCACGGGCACTGTGGGGAGGTAAGACCCCTGCACTGCTCGGCAGGAACAGTTTGTGTCTTGCAAAGTACCCTTCTGGTTTAGAGGAGCCGGAAACGTAAAGGAGAATATTTGTTTTCCTTTCAAATCCAGCTTGTTCTAAGGAATGCCTTTTTTCGTCCGCAAAAGGATACAGGATGGAGGGGATTCGGGACCTAATAACCCACCTGGAAATACTTTGTATGGAAAAGCAGTGCAGCGAGTTTGAGGATCGTGCCAAAGAATTATCAGACAGGCCTTGCTTGACATGATTTGGGTTTGTGGGCAGCTTTTACAGCCCAGCAGGATTTCCCAAAGCTCAGGTGCTTTTAAGCTGCCCTTATTGCCGTCCTGGCTGTTGGCCAAAGCGATTCTGTTTGTGGGAGACTGAACAAGTGAGGGTCGTTACGACTTGGAAGAAGCTCAGCTCTTGCTCACTGAGGGCTCTGGAGACACAGAATGGGACAAAAAAAGTAGAGAAATGTATCAGAATGTGGGAGCTGGTAAGGAGATGGCATGCTCCTGCAAATCTCAGCTACTTAGGACGTGGTCCGCAGGCTGTGGGACAACTCGTATGCTGAAGGCGGTGAACCTGGGTGCAGGAGAGTAAGAGGCTTCCTGCAAGATCTGCACGCGTCTCCCGCTCTGAGGCAATCGCACCTCAGCCGATCTTTATTCTGGGGGTGGAGTGGGAGATTCCAGCGGCTTCTGGAATTCGACTCTGCTCCTCGTCCTTCATGGTCACAAGTGACCGTACGGCCTCAGGAGCAGCAGCATAGTGTTAAAAAACGTGAGCGCTTTCAGAAGTCTACGGCAGAGCCTCTGCTGCCCTTGCTTCAAGAGAAGGGAAAACCAGTTCAATGAAAAGGTAAAGACTGGGGACACATGCCCCCCCCTCCGCCCCCGCTATTTTTTTCAAGGTAAAAAAGGATTGATAAAGAAACCATCCAACTTCCCGCAGAACAGGACAATTGAACTCTGACATCCATGGGGCCCCCGGGTAGCGTTTCCAAATGAAAATTTATGGGTTTTTCAGCAATCTTATTTTGGGGGGAGAAAAAAAAAGAAAGGAGGAAAGGAGGAAAGAAAAGTTCCGTGGAAAGCTGCCATTCTCCATCGAATCAAAAATACAACTTCTTGGAAGTTTACCAACCAGGCATTTTTGTGTGGAAAACACTAACTCTGCAGATTGGGCACTGTCCAAAGAAAAATATACACCAGTTTTGGACAGGAACAGAGTGAGGGGTCTAGATGTGTTCACTCCAAAATACCTGCCAAACAGTCCCTGCTATGGCAGGGCGCGAGACACTCACAACGCCTGTTATTTTTCTGTAGCACGTTATAGGTCTGGCTTTTGGTCTCTTGACTGTGCATCCGCAGGGGTTTTGGGAGGTGTCGGTGAGTCCTGGAGCACAGCTTGCCCGCTACAGTCAGTGGAGATCCAGTCAGTACACTTACTGGAGTCCCGGGAGCTTTTTATCTGGGTTTGACACCTGCACTGGGACAGATGACTTACGTATGCCCCGCACCGCACGGCAGTGAAGGGGACTGAAGGGAAGGGATGTCAGAGTGTGGTTTGTCAGGGCTGGTAACAGCATCGTTTTGTTTAGTTCACGTTTCTTTCTGACAAATAAGTCCCTTTTTAGCAAGAGGCAAGGCGCAGGAGGAGCAGGAAACAAGCAGGGAAACTGGCCATCCCCTGGGCTGTGACGGGATTTGGCGTTCGCTTGAATTTGGGGATTGCTGAACTGATATCCACTACGGTCAGTGTTTCACACTTGCTATTGCTGCTTGCCATGAGTCTTTGGGCAGTGGATGACGATGGGAAATGGGAGCACAGTTTTTTAGCTTGAGGCACTTCCTCCTCCCAGTGAAAAGTCCCAGACCTCCCCTTGCTCTATATTCGATCTCAGGCATGGTAAGGAGAATTTTTGGTTTTGTGTTTTTTTTTTTCCCTAGCCCTCTTTGAACTCTCCCTCTTTCTTCAATGCTTGTCTTAACAGTATTGGAGCACCCACCTTTTCCATCTGCTTGTCTGCATACACCTGCCAGGCCAGTGCAGTTCCTCTCCCCTGTCTCTCACCTTCTGCTGAATGCGATGCTGTTCTCGGTGAGTCAAATCCAACGAGGCATCGAGACGGCCTAACTTTCACCTAGGGAAGGCACGGTGCTGAAAATCTTCCTTGGTCCTGCACCATGAGCAAACCCTTTATCCGGATGGGTTTATGTTCCCTTTTTCGCACCTGCCCCCAGTCTCACATTGTCGCCCTTGGAGCCACACACTGTGTGTAACCCCAGCGAGCAGGGCATTCCACCTGGGGCTGCACTGGGAATACCGGATTGTTTCACTTTTCTTTAGAGGGAGAAGCCTGCGTTCGTATTCTCGCCTGGGGCGCAGCGCAGCTCTTGAGCAGGACTAGTATTTCTGGTTTCTTCACAATACCGACTTTATCAGCCAGAAGAAAGCTGAGCTCTTGAGTTTTTCCAAAGAGGGTCAACAACAAGCTCGGCTAGAGCCTCCCGCCAGTTGGCTGTGTCTTCTGAGTGCAGGGGCTGGGACTGCACCAAAGAACACAGCCACGGGTGCAAGCAGTCTCCCTTGCTCACAAACATGCAGAGCAGCTCTGTGAACTCTTCCTTCTGTACTTTCATGCTCCAGTTGCTCAGAAAGATGCCAGAAATTGGACAGGATTCAGTAAAGCCAATATATGTATGCCTGTGTACGTACGTAGGTAGCTATGTATCGGTGTACGAAAGGTGGGCTTAACACAGTTCCTGCTTTTGGATAGTATACAGCTTGCGTTTTTGCTGGTGGTAACTTCCACAGGGTAACAAGGAGGCACAGCAGAGCTGGCCCCAACATGGTGTCATCACTGAGGGAACAGGAGACCTGGCCTCAGCCATACCCTTATCAGCTCAAAGCTGCCTTCCCTGATGGAAGTCAAGTGAAAGGTTATGTGCCTGTTGGCAGCCTGTCACTTAGACAGGGATAAGCTCAAGGAAGACTAACCCAGAAGCTAATGAGAAGGAGGAGACTAGGAATGTCCTGAAAAATGCCCCGAGAAGGGAGGAAGAGGACATGGGGGAGCCCAGCCTGTCCCTCTGCCCAGTTGTTGAAGTATTCAGGCTTGCAGGGACGGGGACTCAAGTGACCCGGGCAGGAGCGCAGGCACCTCTCCTGCAGAGAGGGCAGATGCTGCACTAGGTCGGGACATCGCATGGCAGGAGGTTGCGTGCAGGGAGAAGGATGGGAGATGTCCAAGGAGCAGTACAACCTCTAGCTCTGAGAGGCTGGGTCTGGCACGAAGGTGTGAGCAGACAGGGATTTTAGTTGCTCTGGAAGAGGCAGTACATAGTGACTGAGCAGAAGAGTTAAACTAAGTGGTATTTTTATCAACCGAGAAAGCACTGGAAGGTGGCGGCTGACCCTTAGGAACAGGGCAAGCGAGCCAGAAAGCAGCCGTGCTAGGGGGTGGAGGTGCTATTAATGCGTTCTGTCAAGGCCTGGCACGTGCTCCCTCATGTCTGGGCGTCTAAAGCTTAGGGACCTGATTCTCTCTTTCTTTTTTCAGGCTGGCAACTTACGCTGGTGTAGGCAGGCCTGTCTCAATGTTGTGGTAACGGCAGAGGCGTTTTGGGAGAAATGGGGGGGGTAGGAAGAAGGTTTGTGAAGCAGCCCACGCATTTCTGAGGTGCGAGGATAAGCGAGTGTCAGCTGGGAACAGGTGATGTGGTTTTGAGGACCGTGGGTGGGTAAAGGGTCTGGAGGACATCAGTGGGTTTTGAATGATTCTAGGCAGGTAAAGGCATACCCGGATGTACAGGGGTTTTGATAGCCGTGGCGTTTGGCTGGAAATAAGGATTCTCTGTCTGTTTCTCTCCTTCCCCGCCTCTGCCAACCCTTGCTTGATGCCAGTTCCCTTAACACAAGATTTCCGTCCCAGCCGACACAGCCTTCCCATCCCTCTTCCCCAGCAAGACCACTCCTTTTCCCTTTCCTCCTCCCCACGTAGTGGCTCTTTCTGCCCTCCGTGGGCTGCTGGGAATAGGCAAAGGGCTGGGCATCTCCCCTTCAGCCAAGGGCAGCAGGCACAGAGGAGCTGTTTACATGAGAAACGCCCATTTTTGTCTTTCCGGGCATAAGCGAAATAGAGAGTCTGCCATCTCAGGAGCTGACTTCGTCTATGCCTTGAGACACCTCTGGGCGAAGGAAAGGGAACCCTGCTTTTGGGAATTCCTCCTGTGGCCGCAAAGGCACAGCCACGCCTGTGGAAGCCACTGTAGCTACGGAAGGCTCGTGACAGCCATGCGCAGAGGACCCTGAGGGTCAGGAGGCCGTGATGGGAGCTGTACAAAAGCTCTACACGAGACCGCCTTTCCTCCAAAATGCCTGACGGCCAGGAACACAGTAACCAAGAGTTTGTTCATTTGAAGCGCAACCGTACGGGACGGTACGGGACTGCTCCAAAGAGAGAGGTGTCAAGTCTGGGACCTGGCTGCCGCAGGGCTAATAGCGTCTGTGCTGTTATCTGCTGGTAGAAAGGGGTGCTGCTGCCTGTCTGCCAGCCCCTCACCAGCGCGGGGACCTCTGCACAAGGGGATCTTGCAACACTGCAGGGGCAGAGATGACCAAGCAACCTGAGCTAGGTGTGAAGTCAGGCGTCACAGGATAGCTGTGAGATGGTTGGCACGTGGCTACGCAACACCCCCCCCCAAACCGGCAAACTCTATACCCGAGGGATTTACTGTAGCTCAAAGGAGGATTATTTACTAAGGCCACCTCTTTTTTTTTCCTTTTTAAAGGAAAAAGTGGTGCCTCATCAAAAGATAGGGTAAAAAGCAAACAAACCCCATACAGTAAAGCCGCTGTGTCAGGAAGTACAGAACAAACCCACATCCCATCAGAACTAACCTGCTTTCAGCTTTGCATCCAAAAGTATTAGTCCATTTATTGCCCATTAAAAATTCCCTTTGTCTCTTCTCAGTTGTGGTGCATGCTTGAGATGTTAAAGCTGGCATTGTCAGTCTTTAAAGCAATATGTTTGAGATCTATTTACTCATTAACTTTCAAATGCAGGGCACTTTCAAAACCTTTTCCTAAGGGCATCCCTGTGTTCTGTTTCAGAGAGTTACTGTTGTTTTCCCACCTGCCCTGAAGGGCTGTTTACGATACCATCTCTCCCTTTTAATCCTCTTTTCCTTTCATGTCTAACAAACAGTGTTAAACAGAACACAGGGGGGAAAGGCAGATCTCGCACATTATCATCATTTTTGGTTAACTGAAGAAAAGAAATGCTTTGCAATTAGAGGTCTCATTTTGTAAATGAATGCTCAAGAAGCTTTTTCCTGTGTCTTTTCCAGATAAAACCTCTGTTCTTCCAGGCCCTAGGTTTGTATGGATAGTAACTCGGATAAAGGGTTTCTAGAACTGACCCTGTGAGTCGATGTGCACTCCGTACAGTGACTGGGCTGCCACAAAAAGGATTTTTCTCAGGCAGCCCTACACAGAGGGATGCCTTGAGATGTATGCTCAGGAATGTGGGCAGTACTGAGAGGCTGAACTATGACAGAAAACGTTACGTTTCAAAGCTGGCCGCTCTTTCTGGTGTTTTTTTTACAGGATGCCTTGATTTCTCTAGCCGGTTTTGCCCTCTATCTGAGCACTTGAAGACTGTGAATGTATTTATCTTCACAACTTTTCCTGGGGGGGCGGTGGGACTCCACATTACACAGATCTAAGGGGCTATCGTTTGATGAGCTCTTCTTTCAGCGGCAGCGCCAGCGTAAGCATCCCCTGGTGCCCCCTCCCCCTCTGCCACCGCTCACTCACCCCTCCGCTGTGCCAGTTCCAATGCTGTGTGGGAAACAAATTGCAGAACACATCCAGGTTAAAAATAGCTGGAAGAGAGAGAGAGAGAGAGAGAGAAATGAATTCCAGAACCTGGACTGACATCCTACATGTACATCCAAAGCCAATACAACAGAACATTTTAACCTCAGATTCAATGTGTCTGGCCGGCTCCATCAATATTTTTTACCTGATTTCGCATAGGACAGAAAGGTAGAAGTTTCAAAAGCTATCAATGTCCTTTCTAAATTTTGTGCAAACTGATGGCTGGGTGAGGGATAGAGACCTTAATTAGAGGAACGCGGCCAGCAGCCAACTGGCTAGTGAGCGTGTGCACGCTGGCTGACCGCATATGCATTAGCTGGTCGGCCAATATATACGTACCTGACACAGTGAGGAGTCTTAGAGCCTATAGGGAGGGGAGAGTTGGGCTGGTGGCAGCTATTTTATTTTAGGAGGAGGGGGGAGAAGGGAGGTGACTATGAAACAAGGGTCACAGACCCACAGGAAACCAAGAGCCATTAGTTCCACTACTCACGAAGCAATTTATTTCGAAAAAAACTTGCAATTCTATAAAATAAGACCTCTTCTGCCAGCAAGCCTGTAAATCAAGTGAATAGTTTCTCGTCCAATTTGGGAGGAAGCTGAGAGCTCAGCCTCAGATTCCTGTTCAGACTCCGGCAACCACTTCTGCTTTTAGCACTCTGAACACCAATGGAAACCACGGATACTGATTTTTTTGCCGTACTCAAATGTCGCTTAAAGCCCTTGTTTCTCCTGAATAACTCTTTTAAGCACTTGATTAATCTCTGTTCCTACCTACCTCCTTTCTAATCTACAACAGCTTGCCAAGAGCTCTGCTCCGTTCTCTTCTTTCGTAGCCTTCGTGCCTCCCCTCTGGCCGATCAGCGGCCTCAAACTTTGGTACAGGGCGGTACACAAAATATGCCACGTATTGTACCTGAAAATGATGCGTATTCTGGCGCAAACAAAAGTTGGCTCTTCCTGCCCACCTATTCTCAGGGGAAAGAGACCTTGGGTCTCCTTGCCACTTTTGCCGACCCGCAGAGGGGGCTGGGTGGGATGGGAGCCCCAGGGTGGAACAGGAGCCGTAAGGCACCCTATGAGCCATGGCTGTAGTCCGTGGACAGAAGCGGAAGGGTCTTTACGTTCCTGTGCTCGTGTCTTCACGTTCCTGCGCTCGTGCCTTCTTTTCAGCAGCCCTCCCGAATGAGGCGCTTGCCATCAGCTCTCCGGCCCTTCAGGGTGTGCCCTCTGCCACGCCCCGGAGAGCAGGTGCCAAGCGCGCGGTGTCGGCTTGCACGTGGGGGATGCAAGCTGAGCTGCGTGGCTGCTTGCCGCTCTTCTTGTGGAAGGGAGTAGTGGACTTGTCTCCCTGTCAGAAGCAGACACCGTCTTTGGCAGGGAAAGGTTTAATCAGAACAGCTCTCTGATAGAAACTGGGTCTATTCCTACCGCTGGTGGGTTTACGTAGCCTTTGCTTTGCCCCGTAGCAGAAATGATCGTCACCATAGGCAGGTCTTGGGCTTCTCCAGGTGGGAAACCAGAGGCTTTGGGCAGGCAGAGATTTTCCTGGTGTGGGAAATCCCTGGGTGGCAATAATCCAGCGTAATGGGCTCTGTGCCATCCCTGCTGCAGACGCCCAGGAACATTACTGGGAGTTGCACCCAGCGTGATCTCTTTGCAGATACGCCAGTCTCACCACAGGTATGGAGCAAGGTGTGACGGGAAAGACCTGAGACGGCTCCCAAGGGATCTGCCTGCCTTAATTCCCTTGTCATTGCATACCTCTGGGTCTGCTCCAGTCCGCGCACTGGGGCAGCTGCTAGAGGTCAGCCCAGCTCCTGCAAGAGAAGCATCTTCATAGACCTTCCTAGCACTGATTTCACTTCCAGAACTAGTTTCTGTAGGGATTTCTTCCCCCCCCCCCGCCAAATGGGAGAATATAGCCATTATGCAAAGGTGCCGCTGGGGACCTGTTAAGGAGATCTATAGCAGAAGCTAGGGCTGCCGTGCTGGAAAGGAGTGCTGGAAGGTCCCGTCCCCTCTCCTCACCGGACGCAGGAGCGCAGGACGTGCTGGTGAATCCTTACCAACGTGGAGCAGCCTCACGCGGAGCGGAGCACTCCTTCCATTGCTGTAAGTGATGTTAGGATCTGGCTTTATCCTTGGGCAACTACAGAATTTGGGGAAGCGGTGGCAGGGGGGGAATGATCAGAAGGCTGGCAGAAATTGTGTAATTGGTATATCAAAGGCCCTTCTTCTCTCCTCCAGTCACACTGTAACAGTACACTATTTTATTCTACATGTCAGTGAACAACAAAATCATTGCTGATAAAACTTGCCCTAAGCAACAAGACACATGTGAACAATAAAGCACTAAGAGCCACATCTTCAAAAGTGTGTGTGCAGAAATGTCTATTGTACAATGTATAAGCAGCATGTGGTCTGGATGTGGCAAGCAGCAACGGGAGAGGAAAAGGGGAACAGATGGAACCTGTACGCGAGTGACAAGGGCGGACGCAGGCTCGGATCGAGTTTTGCAGGGTGCAGAGGCTGAGCTTTTGAAAAGCCTTAAATAATAACCACATTTTAAGGAGGACTGCACTAATGGGGTATGCAGATAAATGCACTGAACGGTGAAACTGCAGAGGACGCAGCAGTGGAGACAGTGATATATGCAGAGCATATGAGAAGTTCGGTCTGACACGCCAGCCACGCGTACAATCAAAGGTGTGCACATTTTAGAAACGTCAGCCTCCCTGAAACCTCGATGACTTAGCAATAAAACATCAGGAAACGATAAGTCGGGGTCAGAAAGGTCTGAGAATTCCGCACAGCTGAAATAAAGATTGAGCAAGAAGAATTAGCATCAAGAAATGAGATTCAGATGTTTAAAGCTGATTGTCTGAACTAAGTTAATGTAATGCACCATGTTTCACTTCAAAACATTTGGATCGTGCAGCTGGGAAGCCCTTCCCATGATTGTGAAATGCAGCAGCTCGCTGTATCCGAGAAGGCTGGGATAGATGTGTCTGCCTGGACATGAGCAGGCTATAAATGATGAATTGGGATTACAAGCTTTACTGTCCCAGTCCATTTTTACCAGTTCCCTGGGCCACTAGCTCAGAACACAAGCCCGGCAGCAAGCCTGTATGAAGCGCCTACCTTCACATATTCTGGACTTGCCCTCTCTCTCCATCCGTCTCCCCACAGCCTGGAAATGCTCGCCCTCTTTTTCCCGACTGCGAGGCGCTCTGACAATCAGCATCCCTTGTTCTCTTACTTTCAGCATATTCAAGTGAACACCTATTCAGCTCTCCAGCCTTTCCAAGGGAAATTATCCTCTCTCCCTCCCTTCCACCAAGCCTACTGTTGGAGTTCACGGCTCTCGAACGTTGTATTTACGAACCTGCAACGGTACGGGACAATCACATCTCCACTCCCCTTCGCACATGCACGGAAGGAAGCCTTGACCCGTTATTAACGCTGTCCAGCACCACGGCCACCTGTGTGGGACACTGCAAGTCTGCAAAACTTGCACGCTTTCAGCGCTAAACTTTTTATTCAGGCAAATCTCAGACGGGTTTGTATCAACGTACAGATACACACGTATTGCATAAGCTCCTTCAGCCTAGCAAAGTAATCGGAGAGTCCGAAAGCGCCCACCTGAAAACCACACCTCGCGGGGAATGAGAATCCCGTAGGTACGAGGGGTTTGCAGGCTGGCAACTCATTTGGTTCGTAGTTTTGTTAAATTATATTGCTGGTGGGAGGAGTGGCTCTTTCCTGGGACAAGATAACACGTTCAGCAGTCCTTGGGTAAGAAACTAATTAACTGGAGACGAGGGTACGTTCTGTAACAATACTGCCCCGTGCATTATCTGCTCGTGGTGACCAGTTCTCGACTGGGGTGACGGTGTACAGAAAAATTAGACAATACAGATATTAAGCTCTCATATCATAGATCTTTTCCCCTGCTCTATTCACACGTGTTTGCATGGCAGCTGGACATGCGTAATGCTGTTACGGGCCAAAACTCTCTCTCTGGTACATCTCTAGTGAAGCTAAAGACAAATTTGACACTGATTTATGTAGTGAACGAAACAGACCCGGGTGTGTTCTCTCGCCTGTCAGCGAGTGGCACAGCAGAGCTCTTATATATGGCAAGCTCCCCTCCCACAGCCACCCCCCCGAACAAAAACGGGCGGCCAGCCCGGGGGAGCAGCACCTCGGGGAGGGCTCAGAGGCAAAGGGCAGAGCTGTGCCCGGGGGTGCTCGACCCCGAGCCTGAGTCTGTCCCCTCTCCTGGGGCAGACACAGCCAGGACGAAGTCACTTCTTTCACAGTATCTCCAGCACTTGCTGGTTTCAGAAGACTCTGCGTGCAGTTCAGCGTCTCCTGCCACTTGAAGCTGAAGTGCACGGCCTGGGTCTTCCACCCATGCTATGGGAAGTTGGTTGGGGTTTGCTCTGTTGCTGACGGCTTGAAATTTCCATCTGCAGCTCCTTCCTGTTTCCTTTTCAGACGTGCATCACACAGACCCAGAGAGCCTGCACAAATTTACCAAAATGGTGAGAAGAGAGGACATTGCTTACCACCAGGAAGCTTTTAACATGCCTGGTCAACACTGAAGCAGCAGAGGCAGACCTGGGCAAGCTCTCCCTGATCCCCTGTCAGGTGCCTGCACCCACACCCTGCAGATACGAACCTTGGTGCTGACGGCTGCCTGAAGCCCGCGTCCACAGCTCCCATCCCTCCTGGATGCCACCCGGCATACTCAGACATCAGCACTTAGGGGCTGGGAAGCATGCCGGGGCGTTTTTGGATTTAAAATTTGCAGCACCGCTGCTGCCTCATAGAGAGTTGGGTCATTTATTGCTAATGGTGAAAGGGGCTGCATGCGTGCTGGGGTGGCATACGTCCCCATGTGTCCCCAGCATGGGATGAGACCTCTAGGCGAGATCACATGGATACATACCAAACACCCCCCCAGTATAAACACGTCTACTCCCACTTCACCTGTGGGCCACGCGGGAAGGCAGGACTTGCTGCCTGGAGCCCACACCTGCCCACAAGCCTCACAGTCCTGAGACCTCCTGGCCATATGGCACCTGACTGTGTCTGGGGACCTCCTAGCCATACGGTACCCAAGCGTACCTGGCAGAGAGCTGGTGGAGCCCGTGGCACCGTCCCAGCTCGCTGCGGCTGTGCACAAGAGCTTTAGTTGTCTCCAGTAGCTCCTCTCACCCCACCCCACCAGCACAGAGAGTGAGTGGTGCCAGCCACGCCGCAGAGGAGCAAGAGGGGAGGAGGGATTTTAACCCCCTTTGCTTCCCCCTTGCCCCCCACCCCGTATTGCACCTGCCATTAGAACGACCGAAATCCTTCTGTGATGTCACTCATCAGCCGTAGAAAAGCTCAAAACAGGGAAGTTCCCTGTGGCGATCACCTGAGGAAACAGGCTTGTCTCAACGCTTAGAAGAACATCCCTGACCGGTGACTTCTCTCCCAGGCCCGTGATTCGCTCCTCACTCAGCACTGGCTGACCGTATTTTGGGTGCCTTGGGATAAGAATCATGTTATTCTTTGCCCGGGTCCAGGAAGGCTCTGATGTGCGTTGGAATGTCTCTGGCTTGTTACAATTAAAATTATTGCTAGTTTCATGGGGGAGGCATTTTCATGCACTGCGTTTCTATAGAGGGCTTCAGTGGGGTCCGCCCAAACCACCAGAGTCACAAGACAAAGAAAGCAATAAGCACCTTGGCATGGTGCTTTCCTTGCCTAAATTTGCATCAAGCTTGTTTACAGCCAGCGGGCCAGGAGAAAAGGGTTATTTATAATACGTGCCGCGGCATTGCTCGCCTGAATTTTAGGAGTCAGCAACTTTGATGATAAATTCTTGACGCAGCTTGCAGTCACAGTTAAGAATGTCTCTTCCGCCTACTGCAGGAAGCTGGTCACTCTATCAGAGATCGAAGTTGCTCACACCAATGCAGGAAGGTTATATACAAGCAAAAAGGAACTACAAATGCTTGTATTTGGATGCAGGGGTTTGCTGCTGTGCACGTATTCATCTCTAAACTTGACCATAAACCGCTTGAATCAATTTAGAAAAAAAAAACAACCCACTTGCTGCAGCACCACCCAGGTTACTCACAGGCTAATCCTCCTGTTGCAGAGACAAGATACTCCGTTATCAAGATGTTTCATATGACTTTGAAAAGATGGGTTTATCCAAAATCGTATCAGAGGCTTATTTAGAGAGTGTAATGACCTTAAGGGGCTGTGCTTTAAAAAGGTTAACAAAAGAGTACGTAACCTGAAATGGGCATATATCGCAGGGAAGTATTTTCCCTCTGTTACACACACAGCATCTGCAGAACAGGCAAATGTTTATCAGGAACTGAAGCTCATTGAATCAGTTAATTGTTTCACGGAAACAAACTAACAGACGGCTTTTTATACATCTCAAAAAATCACAAAGGTAGACCGGACTGTTTCAGAAGCTGTTCCTGAAATCAAGTGTCCCTCGGATAAAACACAGCTAGGAATTACTGTTAAGAAACTTTTGGTCGGCTCTGGCAGTTTTGGTGCAAACCTAACTGCTGCGGAGTCACGTGCCCAGCTGCCGCAGGACTGCCACGGGAGTAAAGACTGGCAAGGGAATGCAACCAAGCATCTCTCCCCTCTCTTCTCCTCTCTCCTCCCCTCCGCTACAGGGTAGGAAATCTGAGAAAAGACAAATAGACCAGGTTTTTAAATTGCTTCAGTGGCTCTAGTGGGCTGTTGCGCACAAACAGCATTCACGAGCATTTTGGGTTGATTTCCTTTCATTTCAGGTCTTTCTGCGTCCCTGCCCTGTTCTGGTTTACTATTCTCCAGCTCCCTGTACAAACAGGATCTTTCCTCAACAATGTTCTGCCACATCATCTTCCTTCCTTTGTATACAGGCTGATACTGCGTGTTACACACCACACGGCTTCCTAAGGCACCTCATTTCTCAATGCTAGCAAAAACAGGAACCAAAAGCAAAGCAGCAATAAAACACTAAATTCTCGCCGTAGTTTAAAATTGAACCCTTGAAAGTTTCCGATTCAAGATGACTTTTCAGTTAACGGCTATTTTCTAGTTTAGTGCTTTGGACGCCGCACTGCAGAATATGTGCAAACGCGGGACTCGTACTTTTTATCAGATTCAAATGCCTCCCCGGCGAGGTCTGCAACACTGACCCATGCTTTTCCTCCTTTTTTTTTTTCGGTGTCGAGAAGCGAAGCCAGATGAGCAAAGTGCACGTTGCTTCACTGTTCACCTCTTTTCTCCTGTCTTGTAAGGCTTGCTGTCTGATTTTTTTTGCTCCGGCGAGATTAGACAGCACGTCTTCAGGGAGAAGAGAAAAACCACAGGGCACACTGCACATTGCACAAATGCTCTTGTTATTCTGAGGCCTGAAGAAACAAGGAAGGAAGCCTGAGGCTGGTGGTTTGGCAGGTGTGGGGCCTTTTTTACACAGACATCTGTTTTAAGTGGTAGCTCTGGGCTCGGGGACGAGCAGGGAATGCCTGTCTCCCCCCACCCCTTCTCTGCGTCACGGCACAAGGGGTTTTGGGCTGCTGAGGAAGCCATGTCACCCACTTGCTCAAGCTGTGCTTCACGACTCGGCTCTCTCCTCTTTGTGGGGCAGGGCTGCAAAGTGAGGTGATTCCCCCTCCCTGCAAACCGGCAACTGGGTAACAACGCAGCTGCTCCTCTGCCGGCGGAGACCGAGGTGCTGCTGCCGCAGCACCGGCACGCACAAACAAAATGGACGGGGTCAGAGTACAAAATGGGTGAGCGACAACACGTGTGCGAAGCTCGACGCAAAGACCTGATGAAAACGGCCTGGGTGCTACCACGTACGCCACGCCGAAATAAACCTTTCTAACCCCACTAGATTATTTCCAGCGGTGTAGGTAACACTGCTAGTGATCCCGCGGCAGTTTTGAATGAGCTGCTTCCCTTGGCAGGATGTCAGGGCACGCTCTCCGCTAAGAGTTGCACCAGGTTTGAAGGAATTCATTAGTCCTTGGTGGTTAATTACGTATGGAAGAACATATCTGGGATCCCCACCTTAGGAACAATCTAGAAAGAAACTACAGTTTTTAGGGCTGGATCCTGCTCTGCTAAAACACACGTGTCGGGAGGAAAAAAGGGTTTGCGTAATACCCTCCCCGGTGGGGATTCTCTGGGGCGACTAAGTGTTGAGCCACATTGTTATTTTAAACGACAATAAGTTCTTTCTCCTGTAGTTCACTGCCGACTTTAATGAACATTTAGCAACTTAATTATCTTTTAAGACTGCTACTCCTCTGTTACAGATGGCTGAAACTGGTCAGTGAATTCAGAAGTTACGGGGGGAAGGGCAGATGACAGGCAGAAAAGGACAGACTGAGGCATATGTATACAGCTGTCCATGCAATTACAGACTCTCATTTCCATAAGAAATCAAGCTGAAGCCATTTCAAGGTGAGGGACTGTGGTTAATCCCTCCCAACACCCTCATTAAGATGTCCCCAAATGCGTCTCCTTGTCCACCGACAAGGAGAGTCAGCCAAGCCCCGCTTTAGCCTGGGTAGGTGCGGAGCTACAGTTTCTGAGACGGGCTTCACGGGAACCGCTGGGCTTTATGGCTTCTTCAGAGGTTTTAGGCGGCGTGGTGCTGACGTGCCTTCGTTCAGAGCTGAGCAAGGGGCAGGTGACACGGTGGGAGAACTTGGCTCCATGTTGCAAAGGACAGAGTAAAATCTGCTGCTCTCCCCACGAGAATGGGCAAAATCCTGGCAAAATGAAGGGCTAGGCAGCATTTTGACATTCTTGGAAAGGGAGACAGGATTTCTGACATGAAGCATCTTGCTGCCATGCTTAACGTTCTCTCTAGAGCCACCACGCCATTTGTGTGGGTCACCTGTGAGGAGCACCACTGCAGCGCTCGCAGAAATCTCATAAACTTTGGAGCTGGACTCCAAAATAAAATTGTTTTGTTCTGAGGATTAACAGAAAAAAAATAAGAAAAGCAAGCCACACAAGGAAGCCTGATGTTCCAGCTTTGGTATCTTAATTTCTGGGTTTTTTTCCTTTTTCCTATCTGACAAATATCAGCCTGACAGCAAACAGAACCTCCCCAGTTCACGTGGCGGCACAGCTTAACTGTGCCGGTAAGTAGGTGGTGAATCGACGCTTCGCTCTAGCGTGGCCCTAAATTGTACCATTAACATGTGGTTATAGTCAGAGAACACATTCGGTAGGAAATGGCACCTTGTTACTTCCCAGATTATCTGCTCCCTATGGGGTAAATATTTTAAACATCATGCAGGGTTTTAGCAGCAACGTTCCTATTAAAGTAAATGGGATTTGAGTGAGGGTAAATCCGAGCGTGGAGTGCTGGGACATTATACCTATAAATCTTCTGTGTCTTACGCTCTCTGCTTTATTTGCTGACAAAAGACAAGTGTTTGCTGGCGTGGTAAGGTTCATAAAGCACAAGGGGAGGGTGTGCGCTCAGCATTGCTTCCTGTAGCACCGGCTGCAGCTACAGCGCGACGGCCTGAAGCAGGAAGGACTCGGAGGGATTCCGCAGCTCCCGGGCGCAGGCTGCAGCCTTACCGAGGGCAGGAGCCTGGCTTTCGGGTGCCAGCAGCCCAGTTGACTTCTGCACCGCAGTTACACGGTGATAAAGTTACTTTTGTAACAGCAGCTACCTTTAGCCAGGAAGTATTTTAGGCAACAGCTACCTTACGGGCCCCTTCAAGGTTACTGAAGGCGTATTAAGCATTTTTTCCGTAAACTTCGTCTTTTGCTTTATCTATCCCATCCCACTGGCGCTCAGTAAGTGCCCCAGATTACATGAACAGCAAAGGCTGGGAAAGGCCCTTTCCTTAGGACAGCTGCCTTAAAACAAGTAACTTGGGTTTGAAAAAAAAAAATAGCTTGCTCTCCAGTACGCATTGTTTCATGGCTTAATACGAGAAATGTAACCTACGTGTGCCGGGTATGTCAGGCAGCATTCTTTGTAACTTCACTAGATGGCGTGTGGCCGTGCCTGGTAGGGGGGGCAGAGAAGGGAGAAGAATTAATTCAGCGTGCAACTGGCTGCGCTGCGCTCCTGCCTCTGATGTGCCTTTAACAACGTGGATGTACTGAGTTAATGTTTCAAGGGTGAGAACTGAATTTCCAGGGTCAGGGGTAGGATGCCCAGCTGAAAACAGCTTCATTTTCAAAAAGCTGAAACTTCTGCCTGAAGAATACCTTTAAGTCACCAGTGGGGCAAGGCTTGTGGGAAAGAGGTTTATTAGACTAGCTTATCTCCTAGGCAAAACACGCTTCCAGAGTCGCGAGTTCTTCTTCAAATCCTAAACAGACCTGAAGAAGGGCTTATGTCTCTGCAAGGGTGTCTGCTTGCTACCACGCAGTCAGCTGGTCTAGCAAAAGACCTTACGTCTTCCCATAAATTCTGCCTTGCTTATAGCCTGACACCCTCACTGCTGCAACACTACAGAAACGACGTCCAAAACTGCATGTCATTCTTCAGAAGGCAAGCCATCAGGTTAATTTGTGTTCTCACTTTCCCTGGTGTAAACCACGCTGTCCTCTTTTGTTCTCCTATTAACTATTTATGCCTCCCGCTTTGGGGGAGAACAAGCCCCAGCTCTGCCCTGAGGCACTTACTTACCCTCATGGGATAACATTAAATCACCCTTGCAGGGCATTCGCGGTGCAGGTGCAGTAAGAATCTGCTCCTTTCTTGCTTGGGAAAAGGACCATTGACTCTTCAAGGTCTCAGACACGAATTGCAGAAGTACCTGGCTCCATTCAAGAGGTTACCGGTTCCCGAGCACCCACACCAACAGCGAAGCGGGGTTTGGAGGGCTTGGGTGGGTGGGTGGCCGGCCGGGCGGCGGGCGAGCGTGCCGGCTGCCTCAGCAGCTCGGGGGCTGACCGAGTGTGCGGTTTCACAACTGGCCTAAGCTGACCTACAGCTGGGCTCCTGCCAAAAGGCAGCTCGCTCCCCTCTGCTGACACTTGTGCTCCTTTGGCTGTAGGGTCAGCGGCGCCAGGGGCCGATTGGTCTCGGTACAACCCTCCCCTCCTTTTTCTTTACACACACACACACCCCCACACCCACCCCGCTTTCGGTAGGGTTAATTTTCAGTCGGCTCAGTTTGCTGAATTGGCTGGCAGGGTGGGTGCTGGGGCTGGCACAGGGAGACAGACGGGGGCGGGGAGGTGCTGAGATGAAAAGTGCAAGACCGGCCTTCCTTTCTGCCAGCGGTGTGGACTCAGCTGGCAGGAGTCCATGAGGGCTGTGCACCCACAGTGGGCTCCTGCGGTACCCTGCAAACCTCCCCAAATGCTGGGGGGGGGGGCAGGAGCGGGGGGGGGGGTCGGGACAGGCAGCTGCCTTGGGATGGGATGCAAACATTCCTCTGCTCCTTTGAACACAGAGAAAAGGGGTTTAACAACCATCTGTTAGAGAACGGTGCCACAAGGAAAACACATCTGATATACATGTAAGTGAGGGGTTTTCCTGTGGTATTTAGGCCTAAGGTGTTTGCTATTTTACCATCCAGCTATGCACCCACCCTTCAAATGTGTTCAGTGCAACACGTGCACTAGATTTAACACCTGCTACACCATGGTTATGGCTACAAGAGCAGCTCGTACCCTGGTTGTATCAGCCACCGCTGCCACAGCACGGGCAACGCTCTCTCCAAGGAACAAAATGATGCCCCAAATCAAGTGGCTTTCCTTGTCGTTTATGGCTGACGGCTGTTTCTGATGGGAGAGTGTACTTGTGGTAGGTGCCTGGCTTGGGGAGGGCATCTGGTGAAGTGCTGGTGCTGCAGCTGCACGGGGAGCTGTGGAGAAGAGGACCTAGTGCTCACATTGTGATACGGGAAAATGGGGGCAAACGCTGGCAACCGGCTGAACAAGAGGGCCTCCGGCATTCCCTGAAGGGAGAGCTCATTCCGCCCTTGTGCGTCAGGTTTGTGCGGCCACTGTAAGAGGAAGCTACACAGTGAGACGAGTTCTGCCAGGGTTAACCCACAGCAGCCTCTCCGCTAACCTTGCCCTGAAGCACAGGAGGATTACAGACAAGATGTTAATGGGAGAGGAAAATCAGGGTCACAGGATGGCTTATAATCAGTTCTGTAGGAGAGGCAGGTCGCTACCTAACTTTCCTATTGTGTATTTCCATGAAATGCCCCTTCATGTCTTTGATCAGCTCACTCAGCTACCTTGGCCTCCAACTGCGGTTGTCTCAGCTAACTCATTTGGTTCCCATTTCCCCGTGCTATCACTCAAATTTAGTAAGTTGAAACATCTGGATGAACCCAGAAAAAGCTGCAAGTGATGTCGTTGCTGTATCTATTCCCAATAGCCTATGCTTTGAAAATCTCTGTACATACAGCACCTCTCTGCACCTAGCCTTCCCCTCAGCCCAGGCTCCTGGTTCTGGGTCCTGCTCTGCTCTTCTTTCACTTGGTCGCTATTGGGCTCCCAGGGTTTAAACTTATCTTACTGTCAGAATCATTTTGTTTGAATTTCAAAATTGTTCATATACTTCTCTCCCTCTAGTAAACTTACAGCAATGAGTAAAGATGCCATTAAGAAAGAACTGTTTGGGCTACAGAGAAATGCTGCCAACTACTGTAACAGGAAAACATTACAGCTCCCTTTTGCCCCCAAATAACATTTTCTTGCTGTGGGTAAATAGCTATTCCAGTTCTTCTGGGAGCGCTAATCACAGCCCTCTCTTTCTCCAAAGGGAATGTGCAGCCCTCCGTCCCAGAGAGAGACGCTCATTTCCCTGGGGCATTTCCAGACGGCGTCGGCCTCTGCCCAGGAGCGGCGGGAGCAGAGGATGAGGAGACCGGCAGAGAAGAAGCCGAGAGGGATGCTCCGAGGAAGCTGATCCAGCAAGAGGATCACATGACAGAAGCTAAAAAAGCATTCCCCACCAGAATGGCACTCAAAGGACTTCGTCTGGGCTCCTCTCTGCCCGGGAAGGGATCTTACTTGGTTGCTTCTCCCTCTACTCCATGCCCTGGAACCTGTGATTCTGAAAGCGAGTCTGTCCATGTAGACGTCTGCAGAGAGGCAGATGGTGTCTGGGGATCCAGAGACCTGGGCTGTGTTCCATGCGGTGCCATCTCATTTCTGCATCGTGAGGCAAGTCCCCTTGCCTCTGCTATCTCCTTGCCTAGGTTTATTGCATCTGCTGCTCAGGAATGTCGCAGGGTCCTGCGACAGTCACTCACTTGTGTTTTCAGAGCACCTAAGAAACAGCAGGTTCATTTTAGCTGGGGTTTCCAGGCGCAAAATAAAATAACTGTAAAACAAGGAAAGTAATGCCATTTATCAAACTCAGTTATACCATGAAAGGCAGATAAATAGATACCGTAATCAGAAGTTAGTCCTCCAGCTACAGTCTGGCTTTAGTTTGTGTGAGTTTTGCCCATAGGACCTCTTTCCTCCCCAAAATGCACAGGTCTTCATCTTCCTGACCTTATGGAGGTGTCAACCTGCATTAATTTCAAAGCAGCTACTTGAGTTCCGTTAGTATCCATCTACTTTGAGATGAACATTGGCCTCATTAGGCTTTACTTTGCTTCCTGCCCCACTGTTCATCAGCTGAGGGTTGGCTGAGATGACACCTGAGGAACAACGCTGGTGCTTAGAGCACATAAGCAGGACAAGTGAGTTGGATCCCAGCTCTGCCACTGACAAGACATGAACCCCTGCCCCTTTTGTTTTTCATTTTCCTATCTGTAACGGGAGTAATACTGGTATCTCTTAGGACAGAGGCACGACTGCTACTTCAGTCTGCAGAACACTTTGAGATGGTCAAAGCGCTTCTCAACAAAAGTACAAAGCGCTCCTGGTGTTTCTAAGGTGTGTGATGCATGTCCTAAACCAACCCTTTCTGACCTGACACTTTGCATGTCTGGTCCCCCATCACATCTCTACTATAAAATAAGCTGTGTTTTCACTGAACTATTTATTAAATACGCAACTTTAAAATAAAAAAGAAGACTTTTGAAAGACTGCTTGTTTTTAAATCGCTGCATATCGCAGATTTGGGCTAATCTGAAAACACCAAATGTATAGCCACAAGCAGAGTTCATGGAAGACTCTCCGACCTTTCTCTAGGTATGCATCATGTTTAGTGCAATATAGCCCAGATCCTTAGTGCTTCTGAAGGCCAAGAAGCTGTGTAAGGTCGTCTGTCAGGAAAACTACTCATAGACCATGACAACAGCATGAACGAGCGGGTTACATAAGCAACGAGCTAGTTACGTCTCGGTAGGCATAAAAACATTTATTTTCTTGTCACCTAGCAATATGACAACAGATTATACCTGCTTCTTTCAAGTCTTGCTGCAAAATGTGCTTTGTCTGTGGATGCTCTTCCAGCAACAAAGGGTGTACAGCAGAAGGGCACGTGGCTCTGGGTTCCTACCATAAGGCCCTGACTCTGAGGCCGCAGATTGCCGCTGTCAGCAACAAAACTCGTTTAAGGTGTACCCACCTCCCTTCATAGCCCCGGCTCTGCATTCCCACATACCGCTGAACCTGACCTCCACCACGCTCCTTCTCCTCTGCATCACTTTCAGCAAAGCAACAGGATCTCCAGCACAAGGCAGGTTAACTGGTCAAGTCCGGGATGGGTGTATTGGAGCAGGTCCTCAGCACTGTCTCCTCTTCAGCACTGCGGGGTGCCACGCAGTGTGCATTGCTCCTTATCCCTGACACGGCAGTGGCCGGGGAGCGCTTCCACACTGGTCCTGGGCACAGGGTCTGATTCCCCCTCTCCCGCAGACATGACCGCATTTACACTAGGTCTTTTGGACGTATAGAAAATGTGTATCATGTTCCTGGCAGACACCGCTGTAAGCAGGAAATGCCTTAAATATATATCTGGCCTTGCACCATGCAATACCAGAGCCACGGTCGTCTGCAGCACGCCGAGATACGCATGTTCTCTGCTCATCCAGAACTGCTCCACGTTGTCTGTGCGCATTACAGCTCAGCCTCTCCAGGGAACGCTGTGTTTGCTGTTACGTTTGCACACCAGCCAGCGCTTTGCTTTCTGGTCTATGAATGGTGTGTCCAGAAATCAGCTGCTACGCTGGTACGCGTCAGAGAGGATAACGCTGTCCTTTTCCCTGCTGTTTACTGTTTACCAGAGGTGCCTTATTTCTGACAAACAAAAGAGATGGATCCTGGACAATTTCGCAATAATCAGGAGCGGGATGAGCAGGACGGCTTTACAATATGTACAGGGCGGCGTGTAGGGCTCAACAAAGGCCTGCAATCGCGGCCAGCTTGCTGACGCCGGGCCCTTACACTGCCACATTAATGGGAACCGCAACAAACCTTGTCTGCCCTGCAAATGGCAGTCTGAGAGCGTAGAAACCTCCCAACCAGCAACAGAACAACCGAACGGGAAGCCTATGACATTAAATACTTGAAAGGGAAGCCTTGGGACTATGAGAAAGAATTGAGGGCATTCAGCACAGAATGGGTACTCCTCAGGGGACTATTTAAAAATCATTGACTAGTTTTGCCTACTAGCGTAGCTCTGTCGAAGTCAATAGAGACATCAAGTTTGTGCAGATGAAGTTTGCTCAGGTACAGAAGAGCAGAGCAAGCCTTTCCACTTCGATCAGTCGCCTGGCTCTGCCCCTTGGTGCAGAAATCCTTCAGCGATCTTTTGGGGTTTCTTTTCTCATTCGATGGGCTCGCCTCTGACATATTAAATGGTGTGAGTGGAGCTGTACGACTGCGGTAGGACAGTAATACTAGGCGCAGTTAGGATGTGTGTGGCAGGGTTTATTTCATGCCAGAGCCGTAACAGGCAGCGTGCTCCCTGCCTGCAGCGCAGCCCCCGGTGCTCTTGCTCCAGGACCCAGGTGGGGAACCGGAGTGACCTGTACTACACACGCAGAGCTCAGGACTGGGAACTGCGCTGCCCTGCAGATGCCCGAGATACGGACTGGGCTGCTGTTACTTACCGCAGCACAAAAAGCACCCTGGCCCTCCCTCCCTCTGCACGCTTCCTTCCCTCCAGCAGCCTCCTCCCCTCCCTTTCTGTGGTGTCCCCCATCCCTCCCGCCTTACAGGCAGCCACCCCTCAGCCCCCAAACCTGGCTGGAGCCGTGGTGTGGACAGGGCTGTCCGCACAATGCAGAGGAACGGCAGCAAGAAAGGGAAGAGGCTACAATAAGGTAAATTCTCTGCACCCTCTAGCCCTCTTGTTACTGGTGGGGCATACGCTAAACTGTTTCAGCTAATCCATCTTAGTCTGAGATGCAGGGAGCGTGAAGGCACAGCCTGAACACAGCAGAGAAACCTCTAATATATAGTCTGCACTGGCGTAATGCTAGTTGTGTGGGTAGAGTTCATTGAGCAAATGTAGGTGTTTAAACTGTAGGTGTCCATTTGTGAGTTAGTCACCTTAGGACACCGTTTTAAGTCAGAGAGAAATAGGCACTTCTGGCATACGACAGAAATTTACACTCAGTTGAGCTAAATTGCGCCTTGTAAGCTCCTGCTGCTCCCCGCTGACAATACAGGGAGTCAGGCACGACTAGCTCACAGGTAAATGTCTGTATGACACACGTCAAATGACAGGCGAGATAAATCACATTTTGTACAGCTTTGCTTTGACACAGGGATGCTACACGCTACAGGGCTGCTAGGAGGGGGCTTTGCAGGGTGCCTGGTGGGGCACGCTCTGGCACGTAACCGCAGAGGCCAGGGAGCCAGATTCAGAGGAGGAACAGAGGGACTCGGTGACAGACACAGCAAAACCCTTTGGGAACGTGGCCGCTGAAGCAGCCATGACTTCATTAGACTTGCTCAAGATGCCCTCTAGCCTAGACCTTTCACCTCATTTAATGGTTTCTTGGCCTCAATCCCTTATAATTCTGAAATGAAAAAAAAAATCTCTTTTGACTCCTGTTTTCGAGCCAGGGCTGTTTGATTTGGAACACTGCATTGAAGTCTGTGCTACTGATTGATTTCAGGTTTATTATATTTCCCCCTTTGAAACATGCTACAGTAAAAAAAAAAAATCCGTACACTTTGTCGTTTTTCATGTACCCCCCTCCCCCCCCCTTTTTTTTTTCAATCTTAGCAAATGCTCAGTCTTTTCCACTTCAATAGCCTGAAATTCTCCCCTGAGAGCCCTAAGCTCTTTAAATATTTTTAGGTTGCCAGATTTCTTATGTTCTCTCTCCAGGAAGCCAATTTTGTTTCTAAGCTCTTGAGAGTAGTCCAGCTTCATCTTTTGCGCACTCACTGCATCACAATAAAATGCTGCCTAATTGCTGCCTCAGCTGAGTCCCAAAGGTGCTGGAGTTTGTCTCTAGGCTACAGTTGTGGACAATAAACTCTTCTCAGACTGGAGTTAAGCCTTTTTATTATTTAAATCTGAGTCATGTAAAATTAGTTTACTAGCAAGTAACCCACAAAGATCTAGTATGGAAAGAAACTCCCACATATTGTTTTCCAACACGATGAGAGAACGATCAGATATAAAGATTTGCAAGCAGCTCCTAATACAAGATGTAAGAGAAAGAAAGACATTTAATTCAGCCAAAAAGACATGAGAATGTTTCTGTGAGCCTAGGAGTTACTCTCAGACCTTGGCTGTTTGGTGTTCTTTAGCTTCAAACCGAAACTGGCGGTATGAAAAACTCTCTTTTTCCCTCTAGCTTATCCATAACCTGAAATATCTACGAAAGAGGAAAGGCAGCTGTAGATTAACAAATGCCAGATGAGCAACAGCCTTCTGTTCTCAGTCTAGCACAACAGCCAGAGGATTCAGTGAGCATTTTGCTACAAAATCATCAAGAATATACTAAGACTGGGTGGCTGCACCTCGATCAAGCTTGGGAAGACCCCCGCAGCAAGGGACAAATGGACAATACAGGGAGTGAGAATGAACAAATCCTCTTTTTCTCACCAGGATCATATTCAGCCATCCTCAACAGCAAAAGACGACATCTGTACACTGCATACAGAGGCATTTTCTCCCTTCATGTCCCTTTTAATCTATATATTGAAGTGCTTATATTTCTGTTGTAAAATATGGCTTCTGATGATAGCGCATATTCCATGGACATTATAGTAGAAAGACTTATTGATCATTTTTTGAGACTGTAGTTCCTTAAGACAACAACTGCTTTGGGTACATTTGGTGCTGTGTGCCCAAATCCAGAGTCTTAATTAGGCAAAAATGAAGCTGGAAGAGACCTCTAGATTTTCTCAAAACGGTTAGACCGTCCTTTAATTAGAAAAGGTCAGACACGATAGCAGAGACCTGACAGAGTCTTCGCGGTGGTGTTGGCAGCACGCTTGCAACCTGGAACACTCGTGAGCGAGGACAGCACACGTCCGCGTCAGGGCAAGCCGATTCAAATGGCTCTACGTACGGCTCCTTTTGTCAGCACAGAGTGCGTGCATAACAGGCAGATGGATCCATCTGCAGTAAATGCAAGGAGACTGTTAACCACACACCATCCACTTGCTGTGCAGAGACCCCTTCTGTTGCTGGGGTCTCTCATTCCTCATTTAGATTTGTCTTGATCACTCCTTGAGAAGGTAATGGCAGCCACGGCGTGGAGCGCACAACCTTCGTTTCTAATGGTGATGCATAAGACAGGAAGGATGCACAGGTCTGAAGTCGATTTTGGCAGGCAGCAGTTCGAAAAGCTAGGACGCAATTTCAGCCTTATTCGGATCAATGGGAATTTTGCCACTGATGTCAGTGAGACGAAGACTTTGCTCCACATGTCTGCCTGTAATCTGAGAACATGTATTCTGCAAGTCCTGGGGACTCAGTGAAAACGGGACCCCACAGAGTTCATCTGAGATTCATTGTTTGAAATAAAACTACGTGGATTCTTTGTGCCCTTTTTAGTTATCTGTAAAACAAGTATGATAATGCTTTGAGTGCTAAACAATACAAGGTGTGTAGGAAGACATAGTATCTTTTATTAGGCCAACTGAAATAGTTGGGGAAAAACAGACAAGCTTTCAGGCTTGTCTGAAATGCTTTGAGATGCTCTGATGAAAGGTGTTCGAGCTGTGCAAGGGATCATTAAATTACATTCTTCCCCTCTCTGGAAATCATTTAGTGATATTTCAAAGGAAAGATGCTGTACAGAAATAACTGATTTCTATTGCAAGTGCTGTCTGGAGCTAAGTATCTTCCTTCCTCTCTCTTTATGAACTAATCTAAGGAAAAATATGTTTTAAATTAACATGTTAAGAATACTTTTGTGGTATAATGTATAGTCCTGTGAAATGTTCTGCGTTAAGGGTAACTCACAAGATCCTTAAGCAGTTTTCAGTATACACAAACAAAATGGCTGGATTTCTGTTTAATGCATTGAAGAAATTATGAACCTATCACTGTAAAGAAATTAGAAAGCATGGAAGCTCTGTGAAAATGTTAAGTGGAAAAAAAAAAGGCAGATATGAGTCAAAAACTACATTACACTTGTAAACACTGCCAAACAAGCCCCCACATTTTCACTGCTGAGTGTGGGTATCATGCCTCCAAAAGCTGTGAACCAGTTAGTGTCCATAAATGAGTGACAGAAACAACCAAACACTTAACCCCCTCCTCTCCCCAATTTACCAGGGAGGACAGAACGAACTGGGAGTGCTCATTTGAAGTTAGCCGGGGGTGACAGACTAACAGCATTATGGCATTGAAACTCTGAGTGCAGCGAGATACATCAGTGCCATCGTGGAGTCAGCGGACCACTGAGGTTACTGGCGGCCATGAAGGGGTAGGTGAGGGAAGGTTTAACTGTACATAAATCCTACTAGTATCACTTCACTAGTACTTTAATTCAGTGTCAAGACACAAACGATGTCAAGAACAGAGAAAACTGCCGGGAGAATCTTTAGATATGTAAAAAGGAGTTGCAAAGAAGGATGAAATAAACTGTTGTGTCTATTAGAACAACAAGCAATGGGGATAAATTGCAGCAAAGGAGATTTACATTAAACCACTAGACAACTGTCCAGGATTAAGGAAAATTAAGCATTGGTATAGACTGCCTAGAGAAACAGTGAAACTTTCATTACTGGAACGTATCAAACATGGCTTAAATAAACATCATCAAAAGTTTCACTACTGATGATCGTCCAATGAAGCGAAGAGGAGACTTGGAGATTCATCTGAGAAAGGTTACAATGTGTGACCAGGTTTTCCTGGATGTATTCTCTTTTTCCCCCCGGAAGATGTTGTTGAAGATTTTCTGTTTGTGTGAGATTTTGAGATGCATTCCTCTCAAAATATTTGTGTAAGACCGGAGGGGCCATTTGTCTTCTGAAGTGCCTGTTCCTCTCCGCTGATCACAGATGCAGTCACAGATGACTGCCTTGGTGTGGACACCTACTTACTGAATCTGTGAAGTCGTATGAGGCAATTACCATCCTTAATGACAAATTGTGTCCTTTCTAATATATTCCTGGATATAATACTCAAATCTCCATTATTCATTCCAACTATAATTACTTGTTGTGCACGTATGAGGTGGCACCCATAACACATAATCATAATGTTATTTATTGTCCTGTATTAGTAACTTTGTCACACTATACTTAGATGCCATATGGCGTGATGAAGAATGTAATGAAGGTTTCCTATGCAGTGGATAGAAAGCTTCTAGACAACAATTAATATAATCTATTCCACTTTTGCATTCCATTCCTACTGAGAATATCACTGAAGTGTATGGTAGCTGAGGAAGGAAAATTTTATTTTTAGATCTAAGAGGCAGCCAAAGCTCTGCTGAGATGCAGGTAGAGCTACTAACTAGGAATGTAAGCGGCTTTATTTCAGCAGTCTGTATGAAACACGAAGGTGCTTCTGATACATGGTATTAACCACTTCTGTTTTCAAAGTCTGTATACAATTAACATATGTGCTCAGCTAATCTGTACGAACCTATGTGTTTATATTGTACTCATCCTACCACAGGACTAAAACTGGGCACTTAAGACATGCCTACACTGTGTCCTACACTGAGGTCAAGAGAAAAAGCCTGAGCACCCAACTGTCCCTCTCCTGAGTTGTTAGGTCTCTTCCTTGGGGACCTGTTTAGGTACATCCCGTGCATTCCAGATAAGGCACAGATCTGGGGTAGTTCACTCTCGGGATGACCCCCAAATGGCAATAAGGCCAAGAACATTGTATTTGGCTCCCTCAGACCCATGTTGTCTTTCAACACTATTCCCGCAGGCTCCGCATTCTTGGAAGTGCAGAGGAGGGACACCACAAGGTGCACATACGACATCCAGGGTACAGGGCTACATGTCGCGGACAAAGCAGTCTGTAGTAGCCCTAAGCAACCTGGGTGGGAGTCAGCATGCACTGCTGAGCCTTGGGATGGAAAATTGCTCCCTATCCTGTGTGGATACACACTTTGGAGCCACTAGCAAATAATGGGACGGGGAGTCTGCCCCGATCAGCCAGCATTGCACTGAACAGTGGTGCGGGAGGGGGCCTTCGTAACGTAGAAAGGTCCCGAGGACTGTCTCAGCAAGAGGGGGACTTTTTTGGTATCTCGGCAAAACAGAAACCCAGAATACAAACAGCAAAGCTGACCAGGAGAAACAGCACAGGACCACCTTCCCCATCTTGAGAAAACTGTAGAATAGTATTCTGTTGTTCTTTTGGAACAATTTCTTTTAATAACCTTTGATCGTGGTTTAACCCTGGCCAGCAACTAAGTTCCAGGCAGCCGCTCGCTCACTTCCCCCCGCCCCCAGTGGGATGAGGGAGAGAATCGGAAAAAAAAAAGGTAAAACTCATGGGTTGAGGTTAGAACCGTTTAATAGAAAAGAAAGGGGGAAACTAACAATGACAATAATAACAACAATAAAATGACAATAATAATAAAAGGATTGGAATACGCAAAACAAGGGATGCACAATGCAATCGCTCACCAGTCGCCAACCGATGCCCAGTTAGTTCCTGAGCACCAATCCCCCCCCCGCCCTGGCCCACTCCCCCCAGTTTTTATACTGGGCATGATGTCCCATGGTATGGCATATCCCTTAGGCCAGTTTGGGTCAGCTGTCCTGGCTGTGTCCCCTCCCAGCTTTCTTGTGCCCCTCCAGCCTTCTTGCTGGCTGGGCCTGAGAAGCTGAAAAATCCCTGACTCAGTGTAAACACCACTCAGCAACAACTGAAAACATCAGGGTGTTACTGACATCATTCTCATACTGAATCCAAAACACAGCACTATATCAGCTACTAGAGAGAGAATTAACTCTATCCCAGCCAAAACTAGGACACCTTTGTTATTCTTTTATAACCTGTAATTATGGAAACCCCAATCTCCTATCTTCTTATGCACAAATACCCTCATCATACATGTATTTCTCCCCTGTAAAAGGATGTGAAGAGTTAAGGCTCTGTGCTGGTTTTGGCTGGGGTAGAGTTAATTATCTTCACAGCAGCTGGTATGGGGCTGTGTTTCGGATTTGTGCTGGAAACAGTGTTGATAACACAGGGATGTTTCAGTTCTCACTGAGCAGGGCTTGCACAGAGCCAAGGCCTTTGCTCCTCCTCACCCCACCCCACCAGCGAGGAGGCTGGCGGGGCACAAGAAGTTGGGGGGGACCCAGCTGGGACAGCTGACCCCCGCTGACCCAAGGGATATCCCAGACCGTATGATGTCATGCTCGGTATAGAAAGCTGGGGGAAGAAGAAGGAAGGGGGGACGTTCGGAGTGATGGCGTTTGCCTTCCCAAGTCACCGTTAGGCGTGACGGAGCCCGGCTGCCCTGGAGATGGCTGAGCGCCTGCCTGCCCGTGGGAAGGGGTGAATGAATCCCTTGGTTTGCTTTGCTTGCGTGCATAGCTTTTGCTTTCCCTATTAAACTGTCTCTATCTCAACCCATGAGTTTTCTCACTTTTACCCTCCCAGTTCTCCCCCCCATCCCACCGGGGGGGAGTGAGCAAGCAGCTGTGTGGGGCATAGTTGCTGGCTGGGGTTAAACCATGACACCATCCCCTTTGTCATGCCAGCTTAGGCACAGGATAGTCACTCTCTCTGTGAGTTTCCTTCATGAGCTCAGTGCTGGTCTGCCAAGCACCAGGGAAGTGAGAGAGGAGGTGAGAAAATGCAGCCAGGAGCAGGCAAGAGTAGACAGGACAAGCTATTCCTGCCAGAAGTCACCATAAGATCTTCCTCTCATCTGGAGTTCAAGGATTATCAAGACGGGGAACAAGACTTTTTTAGCCAGTCTTTGTTGAAGGTGTGTTAATAAAAAAAAAAGAAAAAAAAATTATGTATCGTGAGAGACAGAATGTGACAACCTGCAAAGCAGCAGAGGAATGCTGGTAAAATTGTGAATTGCTCATTTTCTGAGTGAAATTTGGGCTTGCCCAGGTATTGCAGGGTGGACGATGACTGTTCCCAGGTATGCCACTGACTTTACTCCATTGTGCAAATAACAAGTATGGATGAGGGATGGCTTTTATGGGAAGCTGACTGGTCAGCAAGGCCGGGAGGGGGAAGGCAGATGGCATGCACTGGCACATCCTGAGATTGCGTTGTAAATTCAGAGCTGCATGTAGTAAGCTCCCTCCTACTCCTCCAGGAAGGGGTCAGCTGGCAGGAGGAACTAATTTAAGAGCTACGCTGTTGTTGGTATTTCCACAGGCCAAGAAAAGCAGTAATAGTGTAGGCCCATAGAAACTTTTTTCTTTCATAACATTATTGATAGTGTCTAGCTTGTAGCTTGGTCTTCAGTTTGCTACACTGAAGTGTGAAGCCCAGCCAGAGAGGTGACGTGCTGGTGGACAGCCAAAGCCCAGCCCTCGGCAGGAAGCGTGAGCAGGTTGTGGCATGTGAGCTGGGATTATTTGCAAAATAACTGTAGGTTCCAGAGCCTTGAAAAGGCAGCGGAGATGTAAAGATTCTGCTGACCCCCCATTTGGTAGTTCCCAACTAGGTGGTGATGCCCAACATCCAAGACTGGATTTTTTTTTATTATTATTTTACGTAATATATAAACCAGTAAAGCTGCAGTGTGCTCTATCAGTCCTTTGCTGAGTGTCATGTCACCCTTCACTCCGAGTCAGAGCTGATTAGATAGAGTCTTGTAAAGGTGTTTTTTGTAAAAGTCACTGCAAATAGCTCCTTTGCTCATTTACGGATGCGGTGGCTGGAAACCAGCCAGGCTTGCAGCGCCTCTTCCAGTATATTACGTAGCACACAAAGCTCACTCGGCTGTGCTGAGCCAGAGGGGTCCTGTGAGCGGCTTTTGGGGCCGTAGATGGTGCTGCAGCTCCACTTTGGGCATTGGCTTGTGTACCTGCTTTGCCTGGCAGAACCTGTGGAGTAGTATCCAGTGAATGCTTCAATATACACAAGCATGGGTTTACTGACGACCAGAGAGCTAGCAGGTCAGGAGAACAGTTACTTGCTGGATAACACAAAAGAGGACTGCTAGATGATAAGGAAATATTCAAGACATGCTGGTATTATGATAGGTTTGTTTGAAAGCTGGTCTGTGACTGTTAAGGGAGAAGGATGCCCTCCCTAGTACCTGCTGCTGGGCAAAAAGGTTTATGCCTTATTCAGTGCCTTATACTGTGCAAATGGCACGCAAGAAGCCAGAAGAAAACCACAAAGAGTAAGGGAATAGGGCGAACCCAGAGCTACAGTACTTACAGTAAATTAAAAGAGACTTTAAACTACTTAGGTAGGTACAGTGAATTCCAAACCAAATGTATGGAAAATGGTGTTCACTACACAGGCAAAAAAAATGAACTTTTACCCTCTGGCTAAATTGCTTCAACAGAAGTTGGTTTTTCTTTTTTTATAATTGCTGTGTTCAGGTTAAAAACATGCAATATGAATCACAGTAATGCTTCTCCAAATATTGTATAAGCTATTTTGTTTGCTGCCAAGAAGGCATGTAATGAAAATTACAAATAGAGATATTATTAAAAAAAAAAGAAAAGAAATCTGCATTAATTGCTGCTCACATTTGTTGAAATAAGAAGGGACATGAAAAATTATATATAGATGTTGTGACTTAGAGCAGGAAGTGAAGTACAATCGAAATGACACTTGGAATATTTTTATGGAATATGGTAGTAAGTGAAAACATTTGTGACATTGACTCAAAGATAAGAAATATTCAAAGAATTATCGAAGGATTTAACACTATAGAACCATATGCTTAGATTTAAAATGTAATTGTCTACAAATGTAACACATTCAAATGTTTTAAAAATATATTCATCTGAAAACAGCCTAAGTTGCAGAGAAACTGTGCATAACTCACAAAGCCCCCAGGCACTACAAAATGGAAATAAAACATTGAAAAAAAGTATTTTATACTGTCTCTATGGTAATAAGAGTAGTTTATTTTTAACAAGTCCAAACAAACTCTTGGGAACTTACATTTCATTCGGCAACAGAACCTAGTGGGCAGGATTCTTTTAATCAGAGGTTACCTATGTCTTTAGAGTTTATGATCCATGTTGTGACTTGACTAAAGCAGCATAAGCTGGGTTGACTCAGTTTTTTCTGGATTTTAATAAAAAGAGTGGGCAAATGAATAGATTCTTGAAGCTGACAAATAAAAGACATAACACTGCAAGGACCAAATTGAGTTTACAATTAAAATGTAGTCAATAGGCTAAATTGATTACCAAGTTAACACAACAGGTAATCAACACAAACTTTGTGGTCTACTCTAGTGGGGATTGTATTATTTTGATTTTAGATTTCAACTTCTTCCACCTGCATACCTACCCAGAGCTCTAGCTGATACGTTACATTCATACACCTGATGAAGGATGTTGGTATGTGTTGGATATACAAACTTTACAGAATCCAAGTGTCAGTACTGGTCTTAGACATTTGTCAAGGAAATTTTTCTGGTTCTTTTCAAGGAAGTACAGGTTTATGAGGACCTTAAATGACAACGCTTTAACACTTAGGGCCAGAAATTATATAGTACGGCACTTGACATGTAAGTCCTGTCCTTCCAGAGTGAGATACAGACACCTATAATTAATGCTTTGTATGAGTTTTATGGAAATTTGGACTCCCTCAGATGGCAATTCCCAGCTCCTAATACATTGAGCTCACTAATTCAAAGTTGGTGTGATTAGCACGCAGCTTCCAAAAAGGTATGCAGAGAACAGAAGATTTCAACCCCTGGGCCTTCTAGTGTGTAAGTACCTTACCTCAGATGCATTGAAGAGTCTCCATTTATCAAGCCTCTGATATCCTGTAGAGAGATACTTGCAAACTATCCTGCACTGAACTGCACAAGGCTTTCCCTTTCAAAACCCCTCTAAAGGAGGAAGAAGAGCAGTGACATCATTTTATGTGATGGCCAATTTGGCATGTGGGAAGGAGAAGGCCTCTACTCTGTCTGCTTCTCAGCTTGCAGAGATTGACATCTGTTGCTCTCGCAAGAATGTTGAATCACAAGGCTATTAATCTCAGTAGGCCAGGTGGAAAGCAGTTTCTGGCTATGTCTTTACTAGCAAATCAAAGAGCTCTCGGCCATGTTTCTGAATGCCAAGACCAGGTAATACAGAATGGCTCACTCCTATGCTAGTAAAACCTTACTCAGCAAACCCTGCTTTAACAGGGTGATGGTGTCCAAGCTGTGTGCCTGGAATGATTCCTGGACTGTTAGGTGCTTGAATACCTTAGCTGTGTCTGAGAATCAGGAGACTCCTAGCTAGCACAGGCCAAAATTGTGCCTGGGAAGAATATACACCATTGCATTATTCCATAACCACTTAATTTACTTTGCGAAGGGTAACCTCCATGTCTGCTAGAAAGCTCTGCTTCTCTGCATGGAGAAATTCAAAGTCTACTTGGTAGTGAAATGAAAGCAAAGAGAGAGAAGTAGCAGGGACATGTATCTAGCACTTGGGGCAATCAGTGTTGTTTTCGTCCTTTTTCTCAGAACTGTGCGCTGCAAGAGGCATTGGATAAAGTATATAAACAACCTCGGGAGCAAAAAAATGGTTTCTTTGCTTTCAAATTAGCACTCAAATCACCCATACTTGAAGAATCGTGTTCCTTCTACACAAAACCTAGCAAAAACTTCACCAGTCTAACCCAAATGGAGAATGCTCCACCCAGCAAAGTCTACTCCTCAAGCATTACGATGAGAAAGAGAAGATTCAAGAGGATACGTGACTGAAAGTAAAGTCCTTGCAGAGGAAGAATGAGGTGAATGTATGAGATACAGAAGGACACTGGGAAGTGAGAAGATATATACTGCACTCGCAGGGCTGGCAGTCACTTACTGGATAAAGTAGATTCGTTGCACATTACATTATTATAATATTATTTTTATTTTCATTTTCCATTTCCTCTGTAACAACTGCCTCATAATGAATGCAAGGAATAGTTATTTGTTCTGACATTAGGTACCTTGAGAGTGTGTGTTTGGCTTGAAAAATAGATAAATTCATAGATGAGATGTTTTGAGTCTTTGGAAGGCCTCAGAGTCGAGTCTGTCAAGTTGGGCAGTTATCCAGAATGACCTGTGTAGAGTCTTTGGTTTGGCTTTTAGAAGCATAGTTAATAAAGCTCAGCCCCCTACCCCTTATATGTAAATTGTCCTCTTGTCCTGTTCATTTTTCCTTTACAGTATAGGTAATCTGTAGCTGTTCTGTTTTGATATAAACAAGATGTGAATGTTCCTGTGAACAGGTTATCAGTGGGGGTTTGTTTAGGTGGTCTGCAGGAAAAGCTGTGGCAGTTGCCTAGCTCCCAGCAAGTCTTTGGCTGTTTTCAAAGTTGTTCTACTTGAGTCTCAGAAGAGCAGTAATTCAAAATCACTATATCCTCTGCTTGTTATTCCTCCCAGGAAAACACTTTTCCTCTTCATGTATCATGTTGTTTTCCTAACTGCGCAAGACTTTGACAAACATTTACATAGCAAGCAAATCATTAAACATGTTTTTTCTTGTAAAACTGGATTTGATGGCAACTAAAAATTGTGTTAATAATCCACATTCTAATCTTTGTATTTTCCTCTCACTTCACAGAATCATAGAATGGTTTGGGTTGGAAAGGACCATAAAGATCATCTAGTTCCAACCCCCCTGCCGTGGGCACGGACACCTTCCACTAGACCCGGTTGCCCAAAGCCCCGTCCAGCCTGGCCTTGGGCACTGCCAGGGATGGGGCATCCACAGCCTCTCTGGGCAACCTGTGCCAGTGCCTCACCGCCCTCACAGGGAAGAATTTCTTCTTCATATCCCATCTAAATCTACCCTCTTTCAGTTTAAAGCCATTGTCCTATCACTACACGCCCTTGTAACAAGTCCCTCTCCAGCTTTCTTGTAGGCCCCCTTTAGGTACTGGAAGGCTGCTGTAAGGTCTCCCTGGGGCTTTCTCTTCTCCAGGCTGAACAACCCCAACTCTCTCAGCCTGTCTTCATAGGAGAGGTGCTCCAGCCCTCTGATCATTTTCGTGACCCTCCTCTGGACTCGCTCCAAGAGGTCCATGTCCTTCTTATGCTGGGGGTTCCAGAGCTGGACACAGTACTCCAGCTGGGATCTCATGTGAGCAGAGTAGAGGGGCAGAATCACCTCCCTTCACCTGCTGGCCACGCTGCTTTTGATGCAGCCCAGGATACAGTTGGCTTTCTGGGCTACAGACGCACGTTGCTGGGTCATGTTGAGCTTCTCATCAACCAACACCTCCAAACCCTTTTCCTCAGGGCTGCTCTCAATCCATTCTCCGCCCACCCTGTATTTGTGCTTGGGATTGCCCTGACCCATGTGCAGGACCTTGCACTCGGCCTTGTTGAACTTCATGAGGTTCGCACAGGCCCACCTCTCAAGCCTGTCAAGGTCCCTCTGGATGGCATCCCTTCCCTCCGGTGTGTTGTGGGTACTTTCTCATGGTGCAGTAGGACAACATATGCATGCAACCCTTTTCAACAGAGACTCTGTAGTTAGTGTTTTTTGTAGTGAAAAGGGTGATAAAAATTATAATAGAAAAGGAGAAAGATTACTTGTGGCAAACAATACTTGCAGTAAAAGGGAACCCTGAAGTGTGTTTATTTACAACAGCAAAATCTGGAAGTGAATGAGCTCTCAGCTTTTCTAGTCAAGTTCTCTAATTTAGTTCTAGCCGCACTCTTGCTTCTTGGATGGAAATAGGCTTTTTGCTGTCAGATAAAAAAAGCATGCTTTGTTTAAAAAAAAAAATCGCTAGGCTATTGGTTTTTTGTGTTCAGACACTTATTTGCCTTGGCCTGTGATGGTACAGCTGTCAGCTGTACTTGCTTCTGGTCTCCTGCAATTTTGTTTGATTAAAAGTTTCAGAGCCACTCCATTCCAGAGCTAGCTGGCCTATAGAAGAGAGGATATAGAACTTTAATAACACACTGCAACACATGCATAAATGCTGAAAGCACACCAAGTTTCTAGAGGGAGACTATACTACCTTCTGAAAGAAGTCCAGGACCAAAACCAGTTTCCCATGCAGGATTGGGAACCATCTACCTTAAAAATTCTGCTGGAAGTAGTAGATGCTCACCATCCTCCTGCAATCAGTATATGTTTCCTGTCGGCTTATCTGTGTGTCAGATCTTTCTGCACCCTGCGCACTGTCTATACTGAGCTGAGGCTTGTGTGGGAGCCACTGGAAGTTTCTGTTACTTGAATGTGTCTCTTACACTAGAAAAAGCAATATATGTGTTTTGGGTTCTTTAATTATTGCAGAGACGTGGATGACTCCATAGCCAAACTTAACAGACTGGGAAACATGAATAGATGTAAATGCAATCCTAATTAAAAAGTTTTATTAACCTTTCTCCCCTAACATATGGTAAAGATTACTGGAAAACAAGATTTTGAAACCTGTTAGAAGAAATGATGAAAAGCTTGTTAGAGGAATCTAACTGTCTTAGAGTAAACAGGAGATGCTTAAAGACAATAAGCAAGTTAATATTTGAGACTGTGGCATTGTCAGAGCCAATGTGACTGCATCTGGTCAGGAAGTTTTCATACCTTTCCCATAAAAAATACGTTCTAAACGGTTATCCCTTATTCTCTTTTCCTCAGTTTGCTTGTATACTTAGGATGACTCTCAGTTCAGTTCATTACAGTTCACCTTCAAATCCCAAAGCTGCATTGTTCAACAAGTTTTCTCATAAAAGAGAGAGAAAAAAAGAAGAGTGGCCTGTGATTTATCAGGGACATCAAAATATGGCACATTTTGTAGATATAATGTCAGACTAGACATTTTGTCAAGCTGTCCACAGTGTCTGTAGCATGAGCTCTACATTTCAAGAATCCTGAAAGAAAAATTGACTCATTTCCCAGCATAAAGTAATCTTACATCGAAAACAGTGTTGTGTTGGAGGAATATGACATGCTGATAAAATATGTGACAAGTAATAAAATTGTTTTCTGAAAGGTACATAAGTTTAAATGCAGAAGAGAAAGCCGCCACGCAGCTAGCTAAATCAGTTGTCATTTTGCACATCACTCACTGCACTATGTGTATGCATGATGTGTATAAATCCCCATCCTGTGAAAAGTGAATATAAACCTTAATGCATAATTTATTGCAATGGTTTCACTGGCAATCGATAGACTGAACTAAATGCTAGTTTTAAAATTAGCTGGCGATTGAGAAGAGAGGAAAATAATAAAGGCAAGAGAATAAATTGCCAATGTTGGCCAGCACACAGTTTTGCTTGTGTCTACAGCAACGGCTGAATGTTACTGCTCCGTGAGCTGCACTTCCAGTGCAAGTAACTCCTTCCCCCACCAAAGCTATCTGTGTCTGCTCCTTCCTGACAGTGCTAATTTTCTTTGCATAGCTACTCTCTAACCGCAATATTAAAAATGATCAAGTTTTAACAAACAAGATATGGTAATAAAACACCTGGCAGCTGAGGAGGCTTGAATCTCTCATGGCAGAGATGGGTGACTGGGGATGGCAGGGAGAAAGAGAGAGAGAGAGAGAGAAGAAAAACGTCAGCAATCACTGTGAAACAGTAGTACGTACTTACAGTCTTTAGGCTCAACCAGGATCTCATTTTACTAATGCCAGAGGCATCGTGAAAGTGTTCCTGCTTTGGAAATGAAGGTCAGAGATGTTAAAAATACTAATAAAAATATTATTTAAACTAAGCAGTTGGAATTATGTTGGCAGAATTTAATAGCACATTGTTAGAAACAGATTCACGTTTAAAATAGGTGAAAGCACACCATGCTGAATATGTAAACTAGGTCAGGTCTCCTTTAAATTCTGTATTGCTGACAAAAGGATGCCAAAGGGAATGTGATTTAGCACTAGATCCATCTGGCAAATCATAGCAAAAAGCTAGTGTTTTAATCACCATTGCTTTATCAAATCATAAAAATCACAGAAATGTGGAGTGAAAGGGACCTAAAATGAACCTTTTATATGCTCTGATAATCAAGTAAGATTACACCTCTTCTGAGAGATACTTGGCTAAGCCAAAATCATCCAGGGCTGGGGATTTTACTACCTTTTTTAAAGCCTGTTAAAGCCTTTTAGCACTTTCTTCTCTGTTAGCCTTAAAAAAAAGGCAGGTTTTTCTCATATTTGCCTAATATCTTCATTTCTGAAAATTAAGCTGATTATTTTTTCTGCTAGCTTTGGTAAACAGAGAGAATAGCCACAATACTCTTTTTTTACTGCAGCCTATACAAAAACTCCTTTACTCCGTTCTTTTCTAGGCTACATGATCCTAGTTGTTTGGATTTTTTTCATATAGACCATAGTTTCTAGGCTTTGGACTACTCTACTTACTATGTTTTGCATTTTCTTCAAATGCCCCATATGTGTCCCAAGTGTGGTGACCTGAACTGAGCAGTGCTTTCCAACTGACATGTGGTCAGTGCCGTGTGATACTCTTATTAATGCATCCTGGAAATCCAGAACTTCATTTCCCATTTTTTTCAGCAAAAGCACACTTACGATTTTTGTGACCTGCTAAAACATCTAAAGCTTTTTTCTGCAGTGTTCATGCTTTGCCAGCTCTTCTCTATTTAGCATTTCTTCATTTGATATTTTCATCCTTATTGTAGGGCTTCTTGATTTCAGACCACTTCTCCAATTGATTCAGACAATTTGGATATGCATACATTATTCTTTCAACCATGTAGAATATTAATATATGAATACTATTGATGATGATACTGATTAGTGTTTTTCATAGTATTTTATAGGAGATCCACTGGCCCCCAAATGTTACCTCCATAACATGCCAGCAATAAAATGAATTGTGTTAACTACAGAAATCTGCAAAAGGTTATAGCAACAACTTGCCACGTTGAGTACCTTGTCCAGCTTTTAGCCACCATAAAGATGTGAACAATCAAAACTGTCAACATAGTCGTGCTTCTAATTCCCCAGATAAGCGTGTAACAAAACTGCCTGAGCTGGCAGTGCTGCCCAATCCTGCCTGCTGACAGTGGGCTCCGCAAAGAAAAGGGACTTTTCCGTGTGGAACAGACATAGACTGAAAAAGATACGATTCTACACATGTAAGCAGCAAATGAAAAACACAGGCTTGGAAGTAATTCATACATGATGTACATTTATCAAGGCAAAACCGTTTTTAAAAGATCTGCTCTGACACTGTACTTTCTTTGCAAAACAAGTTCCAAAGAGTCTTGTTTCTTTTGATGTCATTTATGACATTGTTTATGACGTGTAATTGTACCTGAATCACTACTAGATATTTCACAACCCAGTCATTGCACTGTCTACAGAATTTAAAGATCATAATTTAGGAGAGTCACCCTCCACATGTACTCCAAAACATCAGGATTATTGTTTGCCGCCTGCCACCGTGGTCTATAAACCAGAAAGGTTACGGGCACCAGGGAATTAAGCATCACAGTAACCTGGTTCCCTTGCCACAGAATCCCAAATCCTGTGGGAGGTGCGGAGGTTTACCATACCATCATGACAAGGTTGAAATGTATCTGAATGAGATCCAGAACAGCCAGCACCCTGCACTGAATTGCCAAAAATGAGTATATACATCAGGGAACCACTTTGAGTTAATCAGTGGGAAATGTTGAGGGCATGGGTACTGAGAACTACCTCCAACCACCTTTGCCTGTGGCTGATCACACTGTGCAGTACTGTGGTGAGACACCCAGACTAGCTCTGAATGGTTACCTCTACATTAGCAAGGAATTTGGGGCATCAGTATGTTGAAGGATTGGGGCAGAGGCCCCATAATCTCTGTTAAGTGAATTGTAGGGTTTTATTCTGGACTAGATTTAGTCTGGTCCCCTGGATTGATCATTCCCACCACACACGTGTTTCAAAGTGGTCTGAAGGGCTGGTCTCTGGCCCAGAGACCCTTGTGCCTCCTCCAGGGGCAGGTGCATATAGGGAGTAAAGAGATTTGTGTCCAACAAAAGAAATGGACTTACTGTGCACCAGAACTGCTCTGTAAAGTGAACCAGGACACTGGAAGCAGAGACAGCTGAGAGATTCCCTCCAACACTGCAATATGGCTCTGACCCAAAACCATTGATGCAGCCAGGGGGTTAGCATTGGTACTGAAACTAGTCCAGATGCATTACACAGGTTAAGCCACTCTGCTGACCTAATGAAGCATACCTTTAATATGACTTCACTTCTTCATGTACCCTGGCAGGCCATTTGAAATTTTGTGCCATTGTATCTCTGGCAGTTCACAGTGTAGTTTGGATGTATTTGACGATGACCAAGGGGAAGGCTTTCCCTGAGGGACTGCAGCATCGTCCGAGGTATGCTCTGGGGCTGGGCTGCCTGATGGCTCTCTCTGCTCTGGGTCCACAGTCCTGAACTCCCCCACTGACTTTCAAGGCTCACTCTAGTAAAATGCAACCAAAATATGAGGGAGGTCTACAACGGGAATTGTGCCGTCATGTTCAACCTATTGCCTCACTTTATTAGAATAACACCTGTGCTCATCTTCCATTTTGAATAATTAGAGATATACAAGTGAAATAATTTTGAATTCTAAATTTATCAACAGCCTGTACATTTTAACATATCCTACACCATTCAAGCATCTCATTAATTCACGTCAAGAGTTAAAACAGAAATGGATGTTGATATAATTCTACTGCTCTGATCATTCCTGCTAAAATTAGCAGAACTGGAGACAGCACAGGTCTGGACTCTGTTACATTGGCATATACCAAGTGAAAACAAACTCAGAGGTGATAACCATGATGAATGGTTGCTCCATTAGTCAACAATGTTTTCTGTCGTCTGTTAAACTGATTTCTCTCAATAAGTGGTATCTAATTAATCTTAACATTTACTTTCAGAGAAACACGAAATGTAACACAAAGGACCATATTTTAAATCAGTATCTGTTGGTACAGAATTACTATACTGCCATAACTCAGATTTTTTTTCCAACTTTTTTTCTGAAAAAAATCTGCTGAACTGCAAAAGCAGGGTTTGAGCCTTTGTAAAAATAGTCTGTTTGCTCATGCTCAGTAGAGACATCTTCAACAGAGGCATTTTCTGAAGACACTGCCAGCCTCAGCCATGTTCTAGGCAGAGGACAAGCAACAAGGTCTTTGCAGCTTGCTCTGTCCGGTGTTGTCAGTAACCTTGTTCTGCGACTTTCTTCAGTTGCTTGAGGAAGAGAGAGATCCAACCCCAAAAGCTGCTGTTTCTCTCCACTCTTTCCATTAGAGAAGTTTAGACAACTAGTTTAGCTGTAGCTGTCTACAGAGCAGATGTCTGTGATGAATCCCGTTCACAGTGACATAATGATAGAATGAGTAGACAGCCTGTGTTCAGCAGAACACACTCCTTTCAACACTTTCACCCTTGTGGGTCCAAGTTTTTGATCTTCATCATTCCTCTTTGGTAGCAAATGTCTTTGATCAAGGACAAATATCCCCATTAGCTTTGAATATATAGAATCAAATCGAATTGAATTGAATCGAATTGAATCGAATCGAATTGAATCGAATAGAATAGAATATAGACTAGACTAGACTAGAATAGAATAGAATATTTTTCGATTGGAAGGGACCTACAATGATCATCTAGTCCAAATGTCTGACCACTTCAGGGCTGAAGGATCATAGGGAGGCCAACTATTTTTCACTTTGCTTAGATTCTACTTCTTTGCCAGCCCAGATGGTTGTCTTTTTATTTTATTTTTCCAAGACAGCCTTGAAAACTGCACACAAAAATCCCTGTCAATAAAATTAGCTTGCAAACTTTAAAGTAGTTTGATAGAAAATCCTGGAACTTAGTTTTATGGCTTAGCCTTGTTTTTCTTGTGAATGTGCACTATCACCATATGGTCTTCTTTACATCAAAGCCCTGACTTAGTGAGTGGACGGGGGGAGAGTGTGCATCGGTGAGTGGCTGGGCAGTGTCTGGCTCTCCCTTACTCCTCAGGATATATCTGCTTCTATTATTTCCTGCACACTTTTCAGATAGTTCTAGTGACAGATGACCGATGTCACTGGCTATTTTATGCCTCTAGCATAGATAACTGGAAATCTTTAAATATAGTGCCCTTATAGGTTTTTTTTTTTTATTTTTCCATGTGCAGAATTGCATGAGGAAGTGTAGTAGTGATTTGCTATTTTGGACTGAGGAAAACAAATCAAGTGAGAAATGCCCCCATGCAAGAGAACAGATTCCATTTCCTTGCCATCTGAGCTGTGCAGAGCCAACAAAGGGAGTGATGGCTGAGTAGTGCCAACAGCCTCTCCAGCTGACTAACTTTCCATGCCTGCCTGTTTCACCTTTGACAGTTTTCCCCCCAGTTGATGAAATCTCCATATAAAAGCCAGAATGGTCTATTTGCAGAGGTGTTCTGCCTTTGAATATCATATGTTCTGGCGAGGGGACCAGGGAGACTGGAGGTAGACAGAGGTAGTGATGCTCCACTGCAGTCTTACCTATCCCCCTCCACATCCAGCTCTGGGAGGTGATGGCAGCTGATGGATGAAGGGCAAGAACTTCTCCCCCTCTCCTCTGTCCTCAGGTGATAGAGAAACCTGAGGGAATGGGAGAAAAGAACTAGGGAAAATTAGGTGGCCTTGACAATTGGCAGGAATTTCAAAGGCTAGCTGAACTGAAGAGGGCAAGGTTCCCCTAGAGTCCTTACAGCTGCGGTCAAGCTGGAAATTTGTGACACAAATGTGAGAGGATAAGTCACTGCTTTGGTGTTATTCACAGCTGACTACTTAGAAGTTTAAGTTCTGTGTCCTAGGTGCTTATTTTTCTAAAGGTTATTAAGAAACTGATGATTAGGGTTTCTCAAACACCTTTCCTTTTGATGAGGTCCTGTTAGGTACTTTCAGCTTTTCTGGTATTCATTGCTCAGGCTGAAATTTGACATCTTTGCTTTGTGAAGGTGCTTCTGCTGTGGCTGAGCCAGAATTGTTGTTTCTAATGATAACGAAATGTAGGGGGAAAGAGAATACCTTTCCCATCATGAAAAATAAATGTGTGATCGCCCTTGCAGAACTCTAATTGAGATCTGCCATACATGTTATTTTGGGTTAATATTATTTTCATTTGACAAACCTGTGAAGGTTGAAAGATGTATTTTTTCATTTGCACAGACTTCTCAAGCATTCATTCTCTTCATGTTGTTACACCTTCCAATCTCTTGTCAGTATTTTATCTTCTTTCTTTTTTTAAATTTATTTTGGATGGACAAAGATACAGAAGGAAAGAGGCGGAGTGACTGGCTACCCACAAGCAAATCTCCGCAGGTGTTCGTGGGGGCTGGAGCATGGAGCTTCTCCACAATATCCCAGCCTCTGCGGCTGGCAGAAGGGGCTGTGGCCAGACCTGCCCAAAGGCTCGCATGGTGCCTCCTGGGGTGAACCCAGCACTTCAGACTGGCAAACGACTAGCCCAGGAGGGTAGAGGGATGCCTTCTAGGAAAGGAGGAGAAATTACAGTTTCTGGTTTTGTTTTTGTCTTTGTCTTTCTTGGGCAAATGTGCTGTAGAACTTTCTTTAAATACATTTTAATTCTCGATATGTGTTTGCACTGCTTGAGCAAAGAAATTAGATAGGGTCTTTTGATGCTGCTGTAACATAATTATTTAAAGTGAGATGTATGTGCAGCGGTGACACACATTACTGCTATTAGTTAGTTCAGTATCCCAGACAAGGACCTTATCTTTTATACAGATCATTGCTATTCCTCTTGACAATTTACTGCCTCTATTATAAATGGTCTTTAGTTTTTCTTTTTAGTGTTTTTAATTCTTCCCATCTAAAGAAATAAATCACATCCCTCTGCATCCAGTCATGAGAAAACAAAACACACAAAGCCCCTGTAGCTAGGGAGTTTCATCATTGTAGCTTACTTTAAAGCCTGCCTTTCTTACATGACTCACTCATTTCAGTGTTTACTGGAACAGGGCATCTTTTAGTAAATGGAGCAAAACTAGATTATTTTTTTTTTTCTGTCACTGATTTAGAAAGCCAGGAGCCTTAGTTACGGATGCGAATGTTGTACCCACCCAGGGGAACAATATAATTTTCTGTCCTATGACAGTATTTCATCTTAATATTTTGAGGAACTGTTTTTAGTGCGTTTTGTGAAATGCTTTGCGAACTCAGAGAAAGTCTTATGTAAGGACTCAGCCCTAAAAGATGCTGAAAATACCCTGGCCTTGATCCAGTAAAGCACTTAAACAGGTATTTAACTTAAAGTGCATAGGAATACCCTGAGGAATAAACACATGCTTAAAGCTGAATATATACTTCTGTGTTTTGTTGGATCAAAATCAAAATGCTCAAATCCTTGCAGGACTGAGCCCTCAGGCTTTTTGGTTTTATAGAGTATTTGTTTACTGAGTTTCATAAATCTGAGTAGAACATTCAGCTCAAATACAGTGCTACAGAATGCTTTCAAGCCTGTACCGCCTGACCCTGCACTGTTTGACATCAGTAGTAAGCTTTATTTCAATGGGAATAAGACCAGATCTTCATGGTTTGATGGATTAACGTTCGAATTGTGCTTATCCATCAGACAGATAATACATGTACTGAATGGTAAATGATCACAGTCTGTCCCCTAAAGTTATACACAGTCAGTAATATTTATTGCTTATCAAAAGCATCCAGAAATGTCCTGTGCATTTTACAAAGAAAGACAGAGGGAAATGCTTTCCCAAGGCATTTCCCATCTGTATGTAGGGCAATCCAGCAAGAAAGCATCACATGTAAGCACGAGTAGGGAGAAGGGAAGGGGAAGAACAGCTAGGAATATTCTCATGCCTTAGGAGCAGAGCACAAGCCCTGCAGAAACAACAAACAGCATGTAGAATATGACTAACTGCAAAAAATGAATGAGTTAACAGCCTACCACTTTGGAAAAAAAAGTTAGCCTTCCTTTCCCACTACTTGAAGATGAGAAGGTAGAAAATATCATAAAAGGCAATAGTTACATGAGGCGATTAAAAGGCAAAAAAAAAGAGGAAGGCACACTAAAGGGACACAACAGAGTCAGGTTGCGGATTTCTTGCTCGTCTTTGAAAAGCAAAAATAAGAAAAACAGGAAAGTACCCACTGGTAGCATTTCCTACTGGGCTATGACCAGAGTTCAATAATATGCCTGCATTTACCCCATACAGAATGCCAGAGCTGTGTGTGCTGTCTTGGTAAATCACACCAGCACCACTGTAACAAAGTTTGAGGGTATATTTTTAGCACAACGTTAACTATTGCAGCCACCTGGATATATATTGTGAGAACCTGCCAATGAACTTCTCAGTACTCAGCCAATAGTAGTATTGTATATTGTACATAAACTCCTAATCCACCTTTTGCAAATATTCTGGGTTTTGGTTTGGGTTTTCTTTATCCTTTTCCCTCGTAGGCTCTATGTGTGGAAAACCACTGGTCTTTTCTCCTAGTAATGGTTGTTTCTGCCTTACAACATAAAAGCTGCAGAACCACTGGCAAGATCAGAAATCACAAAACTCAAATAACTGAGAAGAAGCTAAATCAAAATAGCAGAAAAAATTAAGACGGTGCACGAGACGTATATTTAAATACAGAAAAAAGTAGGTGTGCATTTAATACTAAGAAAAGCCTTGTTTTCATCGAAGTCTGTCAAAGGAGCAACCTTCAAGAGTGCAGAAAGTGAAGTCCCACAGGAGCCATGCTTTTACTAGACCTAAAAAATGTTTACCTCAAACAAATGTGTTATGACTGGTAAACTGGACTGATCTACTGCTTCTTTTAATTTTCTGTTTCATCGTTGCAATAATACCATAAAAGGTTAGTCCAAAATATTATTTTTAAAAATGCTTGAAATGTTTAACATGTTTTAATAAAAACGTACCTTGTTGTGACGGGTTGACCCTGGCTGGACGCCAGGTACCCACCAAAGCCGCTCTCTCACTCCCCCTCCTTAATTAAAC
>JAVKLA010000026.1:4436651-4475032 GCA_034782735.1 Sagittarius serpentarius
GGGAGGGCTGTGCCAGCAAGGGAGGGGTGTGCTGGTGGGCAGAGGGGCTGCGGGAAGGAGGGGCGTGTTGTAGGGTGGGTGAATGCAGGGGTGGGGGGGGCGGGTGTGGGAGAAAGCCGGGTGGGTGGGTCGGTGGGTGCAGCTGGGAGGGGCGCTGGGGGGAGGATGGATTGGATGGCGTGCGGATGGAAGTTGGGGGACTCTACTGGAGGCTGAGGAAGGAAAGAATACAAGGAAAGGGGCACAGGGGAACATAGGTGGATGGATGAAAGGGGAGAGATCTGCCGGAGGAGGAGCGGCTGAGCAGATGCAAGGGGAGGGCTATGCAGAAGGCAGAGCAGATTGGAGGCTGGGTAAATGGCTACGGCGGAGGCAACGGTCAGAGAGATCCAGGAGCTAGTAGCCCTGGAAAGTGTCCCCAACCGGTTTACTTCATATATAGTTTGCAGTTTCATGTGTCCTCCCACACTTAGGCTCTGTTGAGCTTGTTGCGCTAGGTGATCTTCACGTGAGCCGACACAGTGTTAACTTTTTAAAATAATTTTGCTTCGTTTCTATTGTGCCCACGTTTCTGTCATGATGTCAGTACTGGCATTCGTCTCTTTTCCCTTTCTGTTTCCTCTGATGACAGTTCTAGTGTTATCCTTTACCTTGTATTCCCCAATAGGCATGAGGGGGAATAAAACTGCAGTTCTTGTTCCATATCATATTTAAAATATAAATATTTATGATAGTATGTTAGAGGGAGTTGGTTTTTCTTCCTGAAAATCTGTAACTTAAAAGCATCGGTACTCCCTTGTATAAGAATATTGAATGTCTATTCCTAATACAGTTTCAAATGTCACAGAGATGGGTTTCTTTCCAATGGATGTCTGATTTTTATTGCAATTGAGGGGTTTGGGGTGGTTTGTTTTTTTTTCTTTCCCTCCACCCCCACGTCAGCTACATCCTAGGCAGGCTTAGGCTTCTTGCAGCTCCTGGTACTTAACCAGACTACAGAAGTGAACATCGTTGTTGCAGGGTGCTTTGCTCGTGGAGACTTGGGCTTTTGAGCAGGTAATGGAGAGGAATGGATCTTGCCCTGAGCTAATCGCAGTCTCAAGATAGAAAAGTAAATGGAAGACAAGGAAACAACAATAGACCTTTATCTGGCTTTCTGTGTAAATAACTGCAAAAAAAAAAAAAAAGCAGCTGATTCTTCTGGGGACGAGCTGAGAAATCTGAAGACTTGGTGTCTGTAGCACTAACAGCAATATGCATATAAATGTACGTTTTAAAGAATGTATACTATTCTTTAGAACAATTTAAAAAGGAAAAAGTCGAATTAAAAAATACACACTCATAGTCCTAGAGAGCCAATTCTTTGGAATTCAGAGGGGAATTCAAAAGGTGGAAAAGTATTCAGGCCTAAATTCTGACCTTATGAGTCAGGGTTATAAACACATGTGTGAGTCCATTAAACTTGCAATTATTCATGGAAAGTTTATCTGGGTTGCAGATTGGCTGCGCTAGGAATGTAGCAGCACCAGAACTGAATCGTTGTGGTGCTGACTATGGTCTGGCAGGGCTCGTGAGCTGCAGCGCTGTGGGAACATGGATATGCTGTATCCAGGGCCAGGTGCAGAAGCAGCTTAACTGCCTTTCTTGGCGCAGAGCCCGACCTAATAAACACTTTGAACCCAAGCTGGCTCTGCACAGACCCGTCTTGGGAGTCTTTGGTGGCATGTTTGCTCTACCAGAAGTGCTTACACACGTGATGTGCAGAGAAGCAAGTCACTCCGCAAAGGGACAGAGGGATTATTGATTTGGGCCGAGTTCCACTTTGTTGAGCTCCGCACAGGCCCTGCAGAATCCTTTCAGGTATCTGAGCCCTGCATACTGTCAGAGGAGGGATCAGTCACCTCAGGGCTGCTGCCACCTGAACACTGGCTTGGGTTTGGTGCGGTACTAATGCCAGAAGCCCTGGAGACTGTGCTGGAGAGAAGAGGGATGTGTGGAGCCAGCCTGGGTCCAGAAAGGCTGAGAAGGAGAAGCAGCTAGCAAGTCTCTCACTGCCTAAACTTCGTGTGTGTGTAGTTACGCTCCCTAGAGTGCCCCATAGTGTTCGCGTTACCTGTTTTCGTTTCTGTTACCCAGCCTAGCTGATGAACGCTTCGTTACTCTGAATAATGGTGATGTGACCGTATGGATATGCCTGAAGCTGGTACGCGAGGTGCTCTGGAGAAGGACACATCTTGCAGTCGGTCAGTTTTAGGAATAGCACAGCCATCTCTGATTCTGCTCTTTCTCGTTCCTCAGAAAATTGTAGTTCAAAGGCTTTGCAAATGGCCATTTCATTCTCCAGGGTGCTTTCTGTTTGGTGCAATAGTATATTATCTCTAATTAAAACACTGATCCATTGTTTAGTGGTTTCTTATGTGTTTGTGTTTACTGTTAACTTGTGGTGAATGTCTTTACTTGATGTGAAGATTTTTTTTTCCTACTTGCTTTTAAAGGAACATTCAACTCTCCCTTTCAAGTTAGCTCACAGAAGATTCCACACAAAAATAGTCTGAGACCTATGTGCATGCTTCTTCTTCTTCCCGCTTCTATACACATTTCCCCATTAACTCCACGTCTGCTATTTCAAAACAGGGTTTCAGTGCAAAGAAGCCAAAAACCAGTTAACGGAAAGCAGTTAACTGAATTGAAAGATCCCTCGGTGCTGGGTTTCCTGGACCATGGTGTGTGTGTGTGTATGTTTTCTCTGGTGTGTGTGCTGCTTTGAAGTGACGAGTGAACACTCCAATGACATGACCTGCTGCAACCCCCAGTGCCGCTGCTGCGGTTGTAGCCATTCTTGTCACTGCTGATGCACACAGCGAAAGGAAAAAAAGAGCACTGGCATAGCACACTTCTCATCTTTGATTCAAGAAGTCATTTAAATGTAGTTTAAATCCAAATCTGCGGGAACTGGGCCACGTTCTTATTTTTATATATATATATATTTTTAACAAGAGTTGTGATGCTGTGAGGTAATGATCGTTTGCTTCCACACCAGTCCATAGGACCACAGCTGCAGGTTTAAACAAAGCCAAGTTAACAGGGAAAGATAGATTTGGCTGTGGAACTTGGCAAGCCTTTTGTTTGTTTGAATTTTATCTGACAATGATCAGTTAAAATGTTGTTTTTGTCATGCGAACGTAATGCCTGCTAATTGTCTGCAGCATCAGTGATTGCTTCTGAACAGGGACAGTTAATTATTAGAAATGAAGACCAGTCCTTCTGCACCCAAGTCAAAATAAAAGGGGTAATCTTTCTAATAAAGCAGGCAAGACTTATTTAAATTTTTTTGAATAATTGCATTTTTTAATAACTCATTCTTAAAAATCAAAATACATCAAGCACATGAAGAAGAAACACCGTCTGTACTTCAGTCAGAAATAGACTTCTGTAGGCTTCTAGTGGGAATCACGTGTCACGCAGGGAAAAAATGCTTTTTTCTTCCTCTGATAATGTTCCAGTTATTGTTGCAGTTTATGCTTTTCCAGGTAAGGTATTGCCATATTGTTATATGTCTCTATTTTAACAAGTTTTAACTTTGAAGAGAAAATGGAAAAAAGGATTGTTGTACTATTGTAAGTGAAAACATAATCAAGGGAGAGGAAGCTGTTCAAAACCGGTCAAAGCTGGCTTACAAAAACAATATGGCCTTAAACTAAGGGCAGGTTTGGATTAATTGTAAGGAAGAGCTTCCAAGCAGTAACAAGAATTTGAGAAAGGAACAACTGCAGTTCATTGCTTAGACTCTGGTAATAGAAATGGGTGCACATGAAAAGTGGAAAAATCAAAAAATCAAAACCCCTTGACACTGGAATTCGCTTCCTTGCTTTGCTCTGTGTGGCGATCAACCTCTTCTGGGGCTGTGCAGTGGCAGAGGGCCATCCTGGCTCTATTTTGTAGAAGTGGAAAATGTATAGTCGTACCTCTGCACTGGATTTCAGAGGATGGTGCCTAACAGCATGGCTTTCTGTCTTGTGATGTTAGTCGGGTCTCTTACATTGCATTTCGGGATGCCCGGCATCATGCTGCACGGCTGATTTACAGAAAATGAGAAACAGAATTAGTAACCGGTCTTCATCTGTGTATGTCCAGGCCTTTCCAGATGTTCAGCTGTCCAGTCAGCAATACTGCACAGCTGCTGTGACATGAGACCATATGTCCAGCAATCTCAGGGAGCTGTGGAAAATTTTTCGTCTGCCTCGGTAAAATTTTGGTCAGAGAAAGACACATGTCCAGAAAAAAACAGGTACGTTATAGCCCTGTCAGTGAGGAATCAACAACTGATTTGGAGAAAAGGCTGATTAGTAGGCAGTAAATAAGGGTTGATGTGACTATTGAAACAATGAGAGTAAAGCAGAAATGAGTAGCTGCTTATTTATGGAGTGTCAGTCCATCCTGTGCAAGAGTCGAGTGCCTGTGGTGAAAATGGGACGTAGTTGTGTAACCGATTGTGTCAAAACACATAGGCATAAAAGACACGTGTAAAGATACCAGAGATGCCTTTCGTTTTGGCACTTGCAGAGTTGAACATTCAGTATCAAGCAATAGGAAAAGCCCTCCTACAGCCCCCATCTATAGGGGAGGGCATTTATTGCCTCTAGTAGCACTGTGGTGAGGTTAAGTGGGAGATGGGCTGAAGCGGGGACAGTCGTCCTGCATTCCCACTGCTGTTGCTCGCAAGTTTGGAACTGTGCTAAACAAACTGTCCCCCTTTGCCCACCGTTCACACAGTCACTGTATCTGCCTGTGGATATGTTTGTGTGTGTATAATGCTTTCATGTTAAAACAGAGGCTGTCTTTTGGATCTTGCTCAATTGTGCGTTGCTTTAGTTCTGGGAGAAAAATTCTTTTCTGACCCCAGATAGGGATCAGTTCAGCTTATGCTCCAAAGAATAGAGATTAATATCCCCTGTGACCTTTTAGCCTCGTTGCTGCAGGGTGTTTAACAAGTGGGCTTAAGACCCCATGTGTGGCAGCTATGCCGACATGAATGTCTGTGATGTCTCTTCTTGTCAATGATCCGCGAACAAAGGAATCTCCAAGGATATGTTGGATGTGCCGTGGAGCTGTTATGGTCTAGTGCAAGAAAGAAGCAGGCAATGATAGAATGAAAAGCTGGTGTCACAAGTAATGTGTAAGTTGTTCTAAACGTACCTGACAACAGTTGTCCCTGGCTGTATCTTTACTTAAAAGATGTGGCTGTGATATGGTGGGAAAAACAAATATTTAAACAAAACCCCAAACAACAAAAAACAAACAACAAAAGCAATATTTATGACTTCTGTATTTCTGGTTCCTTGGATGTTTGCAGTGTTGTATGAACTCTATAATACAATGTAGAACAGATAATAAAAAGTACGTAACATGAAAAGCCCCCACCTAGTTTGAGTTGCTTCTTCCTTCCCATCCCTGGTGCTGAAGAGTGGGGTTGTCCAGAAAAAATCCAGGAAGGAATTCCTTCCTAAAAATAATTTTTCCTTAATTTTGGGCATACTTGTTTTGACTTGCTTTGGCTATTCTGAACTAACGTTACCGTCGCTGGTGTGTGTAAAGAAGTTTGTAGTTTGTTTCAACCATTTTTAGCCATTAGTTTAAACTAGCCGGTCTTTTTGCAATAGGACCTCAAAGAACTTCCTGAGGGTCAGGGGCAGCACTGGTTTAGGACTACAGTTGCTGTTTCAAACATGTCTGAGGTATGTTCACCTTCTCAAGCTACATTACCTGCTTTGGTGTCTAGGGTAGGTGATAAGTAAAAATGGAAGTGCCTGAATCCGAAAGAAAGATCCAGAGGCTTTTGCCAGCCTAGCTCTGGAGGCATGGTCTGCTTCGTCCGCCAACCTCCCTGTATGCTCCAAGTTTCAGTGCCTGTCAATGTTTAGAAGCTCTCCAGTGTGACGCACCGGGCATGAAGCTCTTGCTTAAGCTTCAGTGTCACCAGCATGACCAGCTCTTCGTTGCTGGAGGAAATGGGAGACTCTCATTTGGTTTCCCCTTGCACTTTTAAGACCATGTAAATTTTTCTGCCTCCCGCTTCCCAGCTCCCTGCGCTAACCACTCTTCTGAAGTGAGGCCGTGTTTGCGTGGCTGCTGTGCCTTGCCTCCTGCCCATGGGTTGGCCCAGCTTCCACCAGAGACGAGGAGGTTCTCTCCTCCGGTGAGCAAGGGCACTCTTCTGGGATCAAGGGGAGCTGGATGGGAGTGTCAGCCCTCTTAAGGCAAAAGGGAGTTAAACACACGCCTGCAGGGTGGGAACTAGTTGTAATAAACAGATACAAGAGATTGCTAAAGTAAGTATGTGTTCTGTTTAATGGATTTCTAGGAATTGAATGCAGCAGTTCCTTAGAAATGTTTTATTTACTCTTTTTTTTGCTACATGTGGGGAAAACCTCCAGAGATTTGAGGACTGTTTTCCTTACAGGGACAAGCTGTTTGTGTAGCAGATCCTAACCTGGATGTGTTTGAAGACGGGGCAATGGATTCTGCCCCGGGTGGTGTTTTGTTCGTTTATAAGTTGACTCATCAGATCTGAATGGGTTGTAACCCATATTCAGTTCCTATCTTTTTATCAAATTCCAGTGCCATGCAAATGATATCACTTTCTCCTATCAGTTATCATCCTCTGTATTTTAAAATTAAATGGTCTTAATTGCCACAGAGCTAGAGCTCTCCAACAATGTATCCTGCCCTTCCTCAGCACCAAGGGAAAACAAAATTAGGGTCATCGCCCTTTCCAACTTAGTTCTGCTCCTGCCCAGAAATTTTTCACAGCTCTTGGGAATGATCTACAAGCTGAAATGTGCGGCACGGCACGAGGACGAGCAAGCTCCAGTGCGTCTTGCTGCGCTTGGTGGAGTGCCAGCTGTGGGGTAGCAGCATGTTCTTGCCATCAAAGTCTCCAGCCACGTGGAAGCTGTGTGGCCTGTGGGTTTAAGTGAGGGTAGCACGTTTCCATGGCTTAGTTGAGGGGAGCAGGAGTGACAAAGTGGTGGAGCCAACCTGGTGTGCAGCTGCAGGCAGCACCAGTAAGGACCATCAGTTTGGCACCATTGAGAGGCAGAGCGTATGTTTGCTATAGGCAGCATTCAGGGAGGGCAGAATGAAGGTCGTGGATATATGTTTAACTTATTGTCAGAGGTTTTAATTTTGCTAAGCACGAGGGAATACAAAGGCATAAGATACATCTTCCTTAATGCCGTCTTGATCTTGTCTTGTCTGTTCTATAAAAACTGCTAACATTTTTATAACCCAGTAAGCTGTAAAAGGTTGTTTCTCCCTGTTCTGGCTTCTCTCTGCTACCACCTGCTCCTCCTGCACGCACCCCCGTATCATGGGCTATCTTCAGCTGTGCAGCCTGAACTGTGTGCTGCGCCAGGCCCTGCGCCCTGCTCTCTCCCCACCTGGCTGTATCCCTTCTTCCCTCTTTCTTCTCCACCACCTTAGTCTTGCCAAAACCTCAATGCAGCTAGCGGACGACCCTCCTGAGCCGGCCTCCTCCCCCTTGGTCAATGCGACTCTGCATTGGGTAGCTGTGGATCGTGATTTTTTATTTTTGATTTCCAGAGGTTTATATCTGGGTGAATGTCAGGGACCCCACCCGCCCTGAGTCAGAGGACAAGGGAAAGGAACTGATGCTGTTTTTGTGTGGTAAGGACCTAGACTTTGGGTCATGTGGGATTCAGATAAAGGGGTAGGCAGTGCTTTGGTCCTGAACCTTAAATGCAAGCCTAGCTGTACAACATGGCTTCCTTTTGAATGTATGGTTTAATATTGCTCTCTTGAATGGTTACTGGGAGAAGTTGGACTGTGGGTTTGCCTTAAAGTCATGCTGCGATTTACTACTTGTATAAAAAAGTAAAATCTGTAAATCTTATGTCGTTATGGGGACTAGGGGAAGGTTATACTTTAGGAATCACTGCTTTAAGAAATCTTAAATTTGGATTGCTAACTCTGCCATAAATCCCAAAGTGACATGTTAAATTTAAGGAAAAAATCCAAGTCAGCATGTCGATGTTGGAGTACTTTGAAAGAATATTTAAACAGAATGAGGCTCTCAACTTTGTCTATAGTAGAGCTGTCATTCAACCGTATCGTAATCTCATTAGGGTGAGGGCTCTTGAAAGTGCTAAGTGCAGACTTCCCTGATGCTGGTTGGCACATTTAGACATGTATGTAATACAACAGTATAAAAAGCAATTTAATGCCTCGTGTGATTTGTGATTCACGGGTTGATGGCTGCCAATATATTGTGGTGATCTACGAATTAAAGTTTGGCTTGTTAGGTTCAGTGTGGGCAGGACATTTAATTTTCTTGCATTAATTTAACAGGATTGGGGCCAAAGGCAGCAAAGAAGTTGTGTTTTTTATCAGCATAAGAGTTGCAATTCATGATCTCAAACCTTAGACTAGTAAAGAGATACTTCAGAGCTAAATGGTTCAAAAAGAGGGGGACTGGACAGGAATGGGAGGCGGAAAGACACCATTCAGCTATGAGAGAAAAAACTGAAGTGTCACAGTTTGAATTATTCTACAGCATGTAAAATTCATTTTTCTGATGATTACGTTCTCTTTTAGATTTCTGAGTGAAGATGAATTTAGCAGAGATTTGTGATAATGCCAAAAAAGGAAGAGAATATGCACTCCTTGGGAATTATGACTCTTCTATGGTATATTACCAGGGTGTCATCCAGCAAATCCAGAGACATTGCCAGTCAATCAGAGATCCAGCAATGAAGGGTAAATGGCAGCAGGTAGGGTGAAATAAGGTTGCCTTTATTCTATTACTCGATATTTGAAAAACACACTATACTTCCCAAACTTTTTAAGATGTAGAGGACGTATATTTAAGTTTACAACATTTCTTTTACAATATTTTGTTGATATTTATGGGAAAATAATTTTTGTGGCATGTTCAAAAGGAATTCTTTTGTTCTGATTGAATCAGTTTTTTCTCTTGTCTTCACTTAGGATGTCTGGCTAATTGCTGGTCTGTTTGTGTGTGATTGCATACTTTGGAAAAACTGTTTTGTTGAGGACTTCCTTTTGCTGTCCTATCTTTTGACCATCTAATGTCCACTAAACTAAGATGTGAGCGGATGGGTTAGCATCACTAGAATGGTTGTCTGAGTAGCTGTTAACTATAATGCTACAGTATGCAAATTGGATCAGGTTTCTAAAACTCGATGTAATACTCTTAGCCTGAGTCTTGCACACATGCATCTCCCTGCTAAGCAGAGTACTGTTGAAGCCAAGGAAGTAATCCGCAGGCGAAACGTAAGAACCCTCATTTAGCACTTTCAGTATTTATGTCTTCCTTACATTTTGTGGTCCCATTTTTCATTGTACAAAATGTATTCCATCCAAAAAAAAAATAAAATTGGAAGATAAACATATAAAGGTGTATTCCAGAATAAAGAATTCATGTTGCATAAATATTATGCTTTGAAAGAAGAACATAACTCCTATAAAAGATACAATTTTGCAGTAAGTAGCTGAAGAGATGATTTCAAGAGGAGTTTTTCTAAATATCATATGTTTAAATGGTGTCACTTAAAAAGCGAAGCAAATCATTCCTTTTTATTGCAGCAGGTGCTTTGGTTATGGTTTTGTGCTTGAAACTAACAGTATTTTGTGTAGTGATAGCTACAACGCTGTTAGCAATCATTTTGTAATGACAGTACTATTCATAGGTGTTTATCATAGAACTGTAGAAGTCTGCTTATTAAGCGCTTGCGAAGCACGTGCGTGTACAAGTAGCAGTGATAGTGCCTAGCTTTCCTCGTGATGTAAGAAGCTGGATGTTGTGTTCAAGCTCCTCCCCACCGCGGGGCCTGGTGATACAAGGTGTTCGTGCCCCACACATGGCCTTAGCTCCTGTGGAACTTGGAACTGACGTGAAGGTAGAGCATGAAGCTTTCCTTGTTCTGCAGCTGCATCACTGCATTGCCTTCACTTCTAGTATTTAGTGTTTCCTCCGATTACATTGATTCTTCCATTAAACTTTTAACAGCTCTTATCTTGTGAAGGTTACTTCAAGTCTCGTGATGTTGTGTGTTGTTTGAACTACATCAGAGACGCCTGTGCACCATGGAACGTGTGCTGTACATTGGAGACAAGCCTCAAGTAGAAAAGGACCATTAACACAGGTTCCAGCATTATTCCCTGGGGAAGGCAGCTGGCTCCTTAGCAGAGGATCTGAAGTTGACACCTTCTCAGAAACTACCCCTTTTAGGTAAAAACAGAATAACCCCTGACAGGGTCCCATAAATGCTTTAGAGAACTGTCCCCAGGAAGATCAGCAGCAGGTGGGGTAGTGTCTGTCACGCTGTGCGCTCATGTTAATTCTGAGACTTCCCAACACAGCGGTGGCAAATGAGCTTTGTCAGACTATTGCTTTGCCATTACTGGTGCCAGTCTCGGCTCAGGGACAAACACCAAAAAGTAAGAAGTGTGATTTTAAAAAACAAAACAAAACAAAAAACCAGAAGCAGCGCTTCACCCCCAGGCAGTTTGCCTTCTCAGTCATTTATGAGTCTACCCGTAGTGCTGGGAACAAAATGATATAGCCCTGAGAGGAAACAATGCAGCCCTGGAACCACTAGCTTTTCCATACCTGCACCTGAATGGTATGGTGAGACCAATAGAGGTAGACCTGCTTTCTTACCCACTCTTGATAAATAATTGTTGTGCTTTCTCACTCCTTGAGACAGACTAAGAGGGAGTCTAATGATCTGGATGTTAGCACCGCCTTCCAGCTCCAACAGCAGCTATATCCAAACTGTCAGTCGCATTCAGTAGCTGTCTGACAGACAGCCTGTTCTGAAAAAGATTAAACCAAAAGTTGGATCACAAGAAACACACATTCTCAATATTAAAATAATATGTAGATATAGTTTTTAGATCGCTCTCATGAAAGACTTATGCCATACACATTACTTAAGTTTAGCAAAATTCAGTCTAACCCGCTTGGTATCAGTAATGTACAAAAGCAAAAGATTCCCATACCTGTATACTTCTTGCAAGTGGCACAAGAAGTAAAGCAACCCTTAGGTCATGGTTAAGGGGATGAATGCAATTGATTTTTACCTGAAATTCTGTCTCCTCTGGCATATGGAACTAGCCTGTTCTTTAGGTTCTTCAGTTTCTCCATCCTCTGAGGAATCTGAGGAGGATATCACTGGTACCTTTTGGAGGTGGAGTTTAGCAATCTCTAGCAGACACTGGGTTGGTAGAGCTTTTACTCTTGGGAGTGGTCCGTGGTGTGAATGTCCATGTAGGTAAGTGCTCGAAGGAGAAGATTGTTACTTAGACCAGTTTGTCTCTGAGATGTACTGTCTGTGTGCACATTCACAGTTTGAACCTCCTGAAGGACACTTGACGCAGAGGGGATCTGGCAGTATAAAGCATGCCTTTCCTTTCTGTACTTTTGTGCAGAGCGCACAAACAGGGTATTTGTCCTACTAGTACTCCTGAGGCAGTAAACTCAGTTTCAGGTGTTTATGTACACGTTCGCTCATAAAACAGGAATGTTCATATGAGTAACATCTCAAAGAATAGTTACAGCTGTGGCTCTGCAGCTGACCAACTCATACCTGTTACATGAACCATTGTTCTCCCTATCTGGTCATTTCTGTATAGTGGGTGCTCCATCCTGAATAGGTACCTCGTGCTAGGTGGATCTGTTTTGTTGCCTTGTGTACTACATGGGATTTTTCTAGCAGTTTGTTGAGCAGTGTAGACCAGAGGTGAACCAGAAGTAGTTGGGATTTTGGGTCAGACTCCCAAACACTCTTGATCTACCTCTCTTTGCTTAGCTGTCATTGTTTTCAAATTTCTACAGGTTGGTCTGGACAGAATGGTATTCTGTGCGAGTATTTGGTGGCTTGTATTTCATGTTGCGCAGTCAGACAGCTTCAGCTTTGCAAATGGGCACCCTGATTTCAAGGGTTCCTTGGGCTTGGTGCTGATAGTTAGGAGGAGGAATGTGAACATGTATCATCTGCTCTCCTGGGATCAACTGACTGGCTGAGTTCCACTTAATGCAATACTGCTTCTGGGACTTCAAAATCAGTACTGACTGGGGAGATGGATTGTGTTATTAGCCTGACACAACCTGCAGAACTTCAAAAGGTCAAAAGATGCATCCTGGAGCGTCCACCAAAGCAGTGGTGTGACAACATACAAATTCCTCTGACCCTTTGGAAAATTCATTGTCATTGATCGTCTGATAACTACCTTGGCTTGGGGATATCAAGGGTGACCTGCTCTTGAGACTCTTCTTTGTTTTGCATCCAGGGAGTTCCCAGCTTGCTTTTGGGTGGCTGAGTGTAGCTCCATTCTTATCCTCACTCCTAGGCCTCTGAGCTCATTTGAAAAAGAAAAAGTTACCCCTTTGTTGTGCTTTGAGGTTTGGCTGACATGTAGGCATATTCATCCATGTAAATGCAGGCTGGGACTGGAAAGACTCAAAACCAGAAGCAACTCATCTCTTTTTCTACTTAATAAAAGGTAGGTTTACTCTCATGATGGCTACTGTGAACTTTACTTGTGTTGACATTCCCCCTGTTTATTCTGAAAGAGTTTCTTGGCTGTTGCAGTCTTTTTACTAGACAGCTGGCTTGTAGGAAAGAGCTGCTTCGGTGGCAGTTCAGCAGCTGCAGAATGACAGCAGAACGTGCCCCCGGGAGATAGTACCGGCTTACGACAAGGCCAGCGGCTGTCAAGCAAAACCTGCTGCATGTTATAACCGTGCACTGCTCTGAGAGCACAGGCGCTTCAGCCCGAGCTGAGGCAGGAGTTCAAGATCTCAGAGTGCTTGGAGCAGCCAGCAAGGCACCCTTACTGACCATGGTCACTGGAGCTAGTCACTGGATTAGGTGCACTGTATTCTTGCTTAAAGAATAAAGGATGATTTTTACTTTTTTTTTTAAATTTTAAACACATTTCAGTCAATCAGTGCTTATGTTGTTTTTGCTTCATGCCTGTTTTATTAACAGTTTGTAGGTTACTCCATGAGTAAGTAAGGAATATTCTGCAGGTAGCTCATGAAGAACTGTGATTACAGGAGCTATACTTTGACTCCATGGGATCAGACTGGGTTACAGGGCATCCATTTTGGGTATGGTGTAGGGAACTGTTTTCGGGAATTGTTATTTTCACTTTTTAAAAATGAAGCTTGTTGAATAACTAACACTAATTGCAGGCAGTAATTTCAGGTTTGGAAAACACTTTTATAGAAACTTGATTGGTTTTGTTCCAGCATGATAGAATTCCCCACACATTATTTGTATTTACCAAGGTACAAATACCTGTGCTTATTGCTATGGGAAGTTGTGTATAAGTACAAGCTCTAGCATAGCAAATAAAAGCTGGTGATGCCAAAGGTACAACAGTTGCCAGATTGTGAAATACAGAGGAAGTCCCTGAAATGGTTTTTGGAACTGCCACTAATAAAGAGTGAACTCAACTCTTGGCCAGTGTGTTTTATACCCTTATGTTAGGATGTGTTTTCTGCTTGATTACTGTAAATTGTTAGGGCTGGAATGTCAAAACGAAGCTGTGGGGCCATCCCCTGGGCTGAAAGGCTTTTTATTGGGCTTTCCAACATCACCTAGTGCCCACAATGCAGCTTCTGTGGAGGAGGTGACGTGTCTGCTAGGGGTGGCTGGTGTAGCAGAGCATGCCTCTAGGGAGCAGGCAGTTTCACACGGTAGCTGTACCTAGTTAACATCCTGCCGTGCCAGAGAGGCCAAGCTCTTCCCCACCTAGTCTTCCCGCCAGCTGCACCAGCTTCTTTCCCTCCTCTGCACCCTGCCATTCCTTCTCCTGGGATCCATCTGATCACAGAGTAGCGAGCAAGCCAGCGCAGCTTGCTAACCCGGCAAAAGTGTCCTTTATTTTCTTTTTGCTTTCCTAGGCTAATGTTCTGCCATTTTACCAAGCTGGGTTACTGTATTGAGATGCCAGAATTGAATCCAGAAGAGCAGCGGCAGAGTATGGTTGGGGAGAAAAAGTGAGGAGAAGCGAGATCTTCCTATTTGGCAGTGGTGAGCTGCTATCTTGGCCCACGCTGTCTCCTGAAACTGCTTCAACATGAGTAACTTAAAAGCTTCCTTCAGGCTCTCTACAACCTGAGCTGGAGCCTCCTGAGGGTGCTCGCACCTAAGGGAAGGGTGTGACAGGGGGCAAAGAGACTAGGTGAGTCCAGACCAGTGATTTTCCTGTTTGCAGCCTTCCGAGGTTCCTTCAGAGTAGCACTGATCACTCAAAGACGCTGCTCAGTCACCTCCATAATTACAGCACAGCCCTTCTTGGCTCATGTCTGGGTTGTTTCTCAACTGCAAGAAACTCTTTCTGCGCCTGTTTCATTTGACTTGGTTTCTTTAAGGCCTCTAGGAATTTTATCAGCTAGTTTTCCTTTATGGTCCTGTTGTCTTAGTACATTGAGGGTTTTTGTTGGTTGGTTTTGCCAGGTACTGACTGAGCAGTAAGGGTGTGTATTTCAGAGTTTGGTCTGCTCAGGTCTGGATAGGAGATGGCCAGCAGTTGTTTTCAGCTTCCAACGCATCAAAAGCTCACTTTCAGTTCTCAGATACCACCCTCCTTGATGGTCCAGAGAGCTGAATGACAGCACTTTGGCCCTCAGCGCTAGCAAGTTGTTTTCCACCAACGTTTCCGCATGTGTTGGAAGGCTGATAGGAGGAATCCTGTCTGTATTCCTGGAGCACTGGAGTAGGAAGCAGCAGTCTCTCGTGGTGCAGGGCCCTGGAGGATTTATGCTGTATCATTCCTTTGTACTTCACAGCAGCTGTTTGGCTGGATTTATTTTTGGACAGGAGGGATGCGTGTTAGACAGTTTGAAGAAACCAAGTTAGTAATCAATCACATTTGTAACTCAGCTGGAAGTTCTTGCGCTGGGGGATGTGTCTGCTGCTTGTGTGATGAGAAAGCAAAGAGAGCAAAGCAGGGCAGGGGGGGCCATGTCAAGCATTGACTGTCTTTACCAGAGCAATCCTGCCTGAGCTGGATGTCCTGTGTCTTTGGAAAGATACAGCTACCCCATCTGAACAAGCAAGAAGGCTGCTTTGCCCTGTGAAATTATCAAGTTCTTTCCATACTTAAGGCTCCTTTTGTACAGCTGCACATAGAGCTCCTGGTGAAGTAAACGCAGTGTTGCAAGAACTGCGCAGGGCCTTGGGGATTTACCCTTCACTTTGCCTCTGTCCTTGCTGGTATCTTGCTGACAACAGTCATATGTATTTTTCTTCTTCAACAAGGTTTGAGTTTTAAACCAGAAAAGAATTTCTCTGTGCTGCTGAAATCTCCTATTTCGTCCTTGTGGTGGGAAAATTCCTAGAAAATATTACAGAGTACAACAATACGTGACTGTGGGATGTACCTGGTAGTATTTTAGGAGAACTGTAGGTTCCAGAAAGAGGTGATGTGTGTTTGTTACTGAGTGCTGACCATTTAATCATTCAGTCTTTTATACACCATGCCCAGCAAATGATTATGTCAGCGCTTTCTGTCTTGAAGTTGCCCCACCGCTGTTGCTGCTGTTTTGAATATACAGAGCAGGCTGGGTGTGGGAAGATGCTGTTCTGAGAGGGGAAATAAGAGCGTGAGAGAAAAATGGGATAAGCAGGTGAAAATCAGGCTGGAAGAGGCATGCTTCTGAATGTGTCCTGACAAGACACCACACCCTGCACATACCCATCGTGGTTCCTTTCCAAGCACACAGGGAGATGGGAAGATCTCAGGCTAGTGGCCACATCTGTTCACCAGTAAGCACCATTAGCAAGAACAGTCATAAGATGTGATGCAGTTTAGTAGTAGTAGCCTGATCCGCTGTTACTGTGTTTATAACCTCAGCAGACAGGCTGGATGTGCAGACTTCCATTCTGATCCTCTCGATTACCCGGAATCTGCTCAGGATATGCACAGCAAAGAGAGTCTGGATTTCAGGCAACATCATTGACATCTGTGGATATTGTCCTCAGTTGCCTTCCTCTGCCACAAAGTGAAGCCTGGTTGCAGCATTTCCAGGCAATATTTTTCCCATCTCTTTTTCACGTGGATGCACGACTTGAGCACAGCTGGGTGCCTGGTGTCTTTCCTTGGCTTTCTTGTAAGCTGACTTCAGATCCTGGCTTTTGATTCAGCCTTGCAGTGTATGCTAGCTGTAGCCTCGCTCAGTAGCGTGCCTGGTGGCAGCCTGCAGATATCCTCACCGTAGTGTTTCTTCACGAGAGCTTTTAGAGCCTATGTGCCTTTCCAGTAGGATCAGGATGTCTCTGTAGCTGCGGCTGCGAGCCTGTAACAGGCAAGATTCACATTGGCCGAAGGTAATCTTAGCTGCAGAGTGCCAATACTGATTTCCAGGCATGCACAGCAATGCATGAATTAGTTTTAGCTGTGCACCAACACTTCAGTGAAGAGGTGACATCTGGCTACTATGACCCCGGAGCAGGTAAAAACCAAAGTAAACATGGAGGTTGATCCCACAGGATGGAAAGCATCATTGAGTGATAGGTGGAAGACTGGTAAGATGCAGTATAAGTGCACTCAGGTGAATCCCGGTACATCTTAAGCTAAGGCACTGAAAGCTTATGGTTCTGAGCAAGAATGTACAATGCAGTTTTTGGCTGCTGGTGTGTGCTAAGAACCGGTGACCTCAGCATTCAAAACTTGAGCTTGTAACAAGCCATATCACTAGCTAATTTCTACACAGATTTTATTTTTCCTAGGCTTCATAGAAGAAAATTGAAACAAACAAATATCAAGTAAACAATCTTGAAATCATTGCAGTAGTTCTAATTCCCTGACTAGTGGCAATAGAAATGTCAAGTATAAAATTCAGCTGCATAATTCTGCAACCTGATGTCTTTCTGAGACATAATTTCCTCTCATTTTTATTTCACTTAGTTTACTTATCATTTGAACTTATCAGGCTGTTAAAGTTCCCATTTTCTGTTCTAATCTTTGCAATCCACCAAAGAATTGGCTTGTGCTTTGACTGTATGCTCATGTTGTGCCCCTCACAAAGTTAATTTTGTAATACTATATTTTAATGATTTATCCAGTTTTATAGCTAGGACCTTGGAGACTCTAACCAAAGAAGTTCTTTTATGCCAGCATAGTAGCAAATATGTTAAAGATCTGCCAACAGCACCCTTACTAGTATAAAAGTGTGTGTATGTGTGCCTACATGTCAACATGCACACATAAATCTAAGCATCGGCACATGTTATGGAAGAGTGATCTCTGCGTTAGCAATCATGTGTGGTCATGACATTGACAGGCAGGAAGATGAACTCAACAGAGATTCAGTTGTTTATGCTGTTAAAGATCTACTGTCAGCCTGACAGGCCTGAGGTTTGTGAATGGAAAGGCTTGGGAGTCCCTGCTTTTGAAGGTAGCGTATGTTTTGAGGTACTTTCTATGGGTTTAAAAAAAAAGTTTGAATTGCAACAATTTTTAAATAATGTATGTATTTCTCAAGGTCCGACAAGAATTAGTTGAAGAATATGAACAAGTTAAGAGCATTGTCAACACTTTAGAGAGTTTTAAAATGGATAGACCTGCAGATATCCCTGTATCCTGTCAAGATGAGCCTTTTAGAGATCCTGCTGTTTGGCCCCCTCCTGTTCCAGCTGAACACAGGTAACGAGAGGCTCAAGCAGAGTGGGTGGAATAAAGTTGGGTTGCCATAATTTTTTGTTCAGTTTTGAATGCATTTGTAACGTGAAAATCACATTTCATTTACCCCTTCGTCATTTGTAATAAACAAGAAATATAATTCATTGGAGAAAAAAGTAATTAAACCACAGTCGCATTTATTGCTGAAGTTCTAAAGAAAGTCACTTCCTTATTCTGGTAGGAGTGACTAGCCTGGAACTAGAATCTGCTGCAGAGTTGGTGACAGCTGCCTTTCTCATGTGCAAGGAGAAAACTTTCCCATTTTAGTTTATTTAAGCAGCTGAATTCATTGATGGCTGAGGAGTCGATAAGGAGCTGGAACTGAAGGATCTTGAAGGACATGGTGGTTAGAAATTGCTCCCTAGTTACAGATACTGTGTTTAATCCATTAGTTAGTTTTATTGCTAAACATGTTCTGTTATACGTGGTGTTTCTCTTCTGTAACCACCTTTAAGGTAACTTTAGTTAGCTAATAGTTTTCTCAAAACAGATGCTTGTGCATGTTCTGAAATCCCTGTTTTCACCCTAACAGAGCCTGACACAAATTGTTGGAAACAACACATCCCATTGAAAAACAAGAATAACATTTATCATGCCAACATTTTTCTAACATTATAATAGCAAAGAATGTTAATGTGTGTATACTCACATAAGCAAAGGAACAAAGTAAAATGAGAGACCTTGGTTAACAGAAAGAAATGCCAAGTTTATTTGTAAATTTATGTGCTCTGTGATTATCAAACAAATGGATCTTCGCTTTTCAAAAAACCCTAAGAATGTAAGTGTAAAATAATATTAACGCTGATTACTTTTGTAAGTGGTAGAAATGTTTATCTGAATTTTTGTGGTAATGTTACATGAAGTGCAAGATGTGTTTATCCTTGTATCTTTCTTAGAGGTAAAGGCCCAATAGTTCATCCCATTTTTTAAGCTGAAGTTTAAATCTTGCAAGTAAGTAAGGAAAATTAGCCACTCTTCTGTGCTGTTAAGTTTGATGAAAATGTGTATAAAGCAAAATGTAGCAGTATATCCAGCAGTGCATTTAAGTATGTAGTCTTTTTAAGCCATATTTCAGGAAACTTGTTTTTGGAGTTAGCAAATTTTGTGTTACTTAAAACAAGAATCAGTAGAAGATGTAATAGGGGAAACTAATTAAAGCTGGATGACATGCCTGGACATTTATTTTAGTTCTATGTTTCAAGTCCAATCCCTAGAGCAAAATGACTGTGACACCTTGTCTTAAAACCAAATCCTTTCTCCTCGTGCTACTGCCGAGTTCTCTTTGACGTTGTGGGTGATGCACACAAGTATAGGTGGTTGCAGTTTGGCTCTGTTTGCTTTTGCTTTCTAGGCAATTTTTACATTTTGACATTTTCACACAGGGGAATGAAGTCAGAGGTAGGAGGACTGTTTTAAAATTCTCGCTCCTTTGTGTTGGGGCCTGTCAAAGCTATTAGCCAGCTTTTTTTTCTCTTCTCTCTCTCTCTCTCTCTCTTTTTTTTTTTTTTTCCCAAACAGGGATGTCATCTGGTTGTGTAGAACTTGTGCATATGAATGTAGCCTAACATAATCTCCTGGACTGGAGTCAGAGCAGACTACAGTTTGAAGACTTTTACTAAATTGTTTCCTCTTTTGTTACATGCATGTGGGTTTGATGTAAGATTGGTTAGGAGTACTGACCTAATAGTATTGGTCATTTTATTTTTTTCCGCTGTTGAAACCTTTTTTTTCCCTTTTGTATTTTTTTTCTTACTTTGAGTGTCAGACAGAACCAGAAATACATTGCTGGATTTGCACATACAGGGAGGTAAGACTTATGGGCTTGTCAGCTTTAGTAATAATGCGCTAAGGGAATGAATGAAATACTACAATCCTTCCTTCTTAATGTTGCTCTTTTTTTCACTGTTTTTAGCATGTCTTTGTTGTGATTGCTTGTTGTTAGGGCTCCACCTCAGATAAAACGGCCCAACCGAGAAGTAAAGCCTTTGAGGAAAGAGTCACCAGGACTGCAGCCCCGTGGGCCTGCGGGCAGAGCGCACGCAGTATCCAAGGGTGAGAAGTCTGCAGGCAGCCGCGAAAGGGAATCTAGAGCTAGAGGAAGAGATGACAAGGTAAGAAGTGGGAAAGAACGTGGCGAGGAGGAGTTACAATGCAGCAGGTGGCAAATGGAAGTGTTCTTAGTTTTAGTTCTTTAATACAGGTAATAATAAAAAGGCACAATAATCCCATGCAAGAAAACTTGGTGCTTTCCTCTTGCCTCATGGCCAAAGCATGTATCATGGGGATATTTAGTAATAATGACACCAAATTAAGGAAAGTTCTGTCATGTGTGCTCTGTCTTCATTTGAGAAGATTTTTTGATAGAGAGGAAGCGTGGTGGCCTGTTGCTTGGAGGTGTCTTACCATCTTTGTTAGGCTTGACTCTAATCTGTCAGTGTCAAACAAGTGTTAAGTCCCTTCTCCTCCTCCTCCCCCACCCTTATGGTTTTTTTTTTAAAAAAAGGAATCCAATTCAGGTCTTTTGTAAAGATTTCGCTGTAAAAAGTACAGAAATGAGATCAGTGCCCTTCTCTAGACGTAAAGCATTATGAGTGGAGTTCCACAGTACCATTGCCTCTGCCATATCATAGTCAAATTCAGGTCTGCCTAGAAGTCCAGGACGGTTCTGTAAATGCACTGATGCTAAGTAAATCTGTGCCAAATTATTTGAAGTTAAATATTTGAAAATTTAAAAGCAAACTCCTAGCAACTTTCATTTTCTCTGGTTTATGAAAAGGGGTTTGTACTTACTATAGTGTTTAGGAAGATGCTTCTTGGAAAGGCTTTGTTTTAAAAATAAAAACAATGAAATAAATTGGTATAAGTCGGAGATTCTTTCCTCTGAAGACCCAGGAAAAAGAAACAGCACTGAAGTGAAAGAAAAGGAGAAACAGTGATTCACTATCAAGTAGAGATGTCAAAGGCAGGACTGTTTTGTGGCTGAAAAAAATGTCTGTGCGAACTGCTGTTTCTGAGACACTTGAATTTTTAAATTTAACTGTGGAGTCAGTGCCAGGAACCCAAGGAGTCTGTGGTATAAATGATACAAATCAAGAGTGTATTGAAGTGGTTTTACTTTCCTGACAGGCAGAGATACGAGAAGCCCCTTCCTATGGGGGCACACAGTATTGTACAGCTCTTGATAGATGAGTAAGAAAATATTTAGGCCCATTTTCTTCCAAATGAATTTGGTTAGTCCCCTCGTGGCCTTTCTATTACAGGTTGCTTCTTCACAGTGCAGAAAGAACTCACAGATACACTTCTTCCATCATGAATTGCTTTTCTGATACACAGGAAAAGTATTAAGTAATCCCAGCCCTTATTACCGTCAGTAGGTAGGGCCAGGCACATTTTCAGCAGTGCCACTGAGTGACTGCACAGATCAAGTTTAATCATTTTAGAAATCTCTCTACCCCGGATCAGTAAGATTTAAAATAACAAGTGTGCATCCTGCAAGCTATAAAAAGTTTGTGAAGATCTGTGAAATTATTTACAGTTCTGCCAGCTATACAGGGAATTGGAGTCATGGTGTGTGACAGGTTCACCAGATGTGCTTGTGTAAGGCAGCCTTCAAAGTCTTAGCTCTAATGAGAATGAACTCTGCTCTCAAAGCTTTCCGTTGATGAGCAATATAGAGCTTTACTATAAGGAGCCCAGAACAACATGACTTGTACAATACTTGTCTCTGGGAATAATGCGATTAGCAACACTACTGCTGTCAAGGGGAGGAAGAGTCATGGAGGTGTTCCATTTAATATGGTGCATTTTAAACGCTACTCATCTGAATAAATTGGTCACTAGGTGGCAGAAGGAAAATATGTCTACTGTTTAAAAAATACTAACACGTGCTCTTGTTTTTGCCTTTGTCTAGTTACTCGGTGGTTATTTTACTTTCTTTTTCTGGGGTATATATGCAAAAATCACACCAGGTTACAAATTCTCATGTGTTGTATGATGATTTTTGTATGGGATCCATGATTGTCTTTTGAAGAAAATTTTGAATGAAAGAGGAAGAGCCAGGCATGGGAAATGAGAGAAGTTAATGCAACTTTCCATATTTTACACACAGGCATGAAAATAGGTTTAACTTCCCTTGCAGATTTATCCTTTCTTAGTTTGCAAGTGTTCATTTTCTTCAGTTTCTAACTAAAGCTACAAGGAGCTTAACCTCTGTAGCCTAGTATGTTGAATCAAACAGGATCGGTAACTCTTCATGTTCAGTTAAAAATAATAGGGCAAAACTGAAGCTTTAAACTAGGTAACCAGATACCTCTTCTCTCATAATAAATGTTTCAGCTCTGTAGTTCTTGGATTTGGGTGGTTGGCTAGGACTACTTAGAAGATGTAATGAACTTGGATGCCATATCCATTTCCAAAGATGTTGGTTGCACTGTAGGTTCTACACTGTCCTGGCTATAATATCGCAAAGCAATATGCATATTTATTTGTGATATTTTTCAAGATAAATACAGCTATAGCATGTATGTTTTAGAAATGTTTTGTCTCACTTTACATGTGATACCTTCTTTTACCATTTCTCCTTCCCAGACCATATAATCTTTTCATTCTGACTGTAACCATCTTGGGATAAGGAGTTTTAACCTGACTATATAGTGCTATATAAAATAATTTTGAACTGCAACTCACCGGATGGTGTTTATCCACCAAACCCTTATATTTATGTGTTCCTTTTTCTAAAAAACTGCTTTCAAGTTCTTCTAAGTTCCACTAGAAATTATTAGGCTTGTTCTTGAGGTACCTTCTGCTGGATCATTGCCAAGAATTTTAGCTTCTGTTCAGTAGTTCAGCTTAAAGAGGCAGCATGAATGCTACCTGTATGTCTTTTAGAAATTTCATAATACCATATCTAAGCACTAGAACACATTTTTAGGAGTACTCTTTAGATTATTTTAGATTGCCAGTGGACAAGGACACTAGATACTGCGAAGGATATGAAATAGCCAAGGGCTGTGCTGCCATATCAGTGGATGTTAAAATTGATGAAGATATGACTTAAAAAGTTGGTGTTTTTTTTCTTGATTGTTCTGATGTGCATGACCAGAAGCAAAGGCAAGGTAGATTACAGGTATACGGATGTGACATGAGGTAGTCATATCTAGGTGGAGGCATAGACCTCCATGTATTGGGACTGGAAGATTGCGTAATTTCTATCCGAGAACGCTGAAAGAAACAGTAGGTGAAATTGCAGGGCTGGCAGCAGAGATTTCCACTAACATTTATTGGGTCTGCTGTTGCCTCATGTAAATGGTGAGTTGTGTTGACATGCCTGTATTTAGAGGGGGAAAAGAAAAGTGGTCCAGACAATTGGAGTTGTTAATTTTACTTAAACAGTGTGCAAAGTTTTACAACAAATTTAGAATGGATGAAAAGTGAAAGACTTGGGACTAACTGGGAAATGGAATAAAGTGAAATATGATTTCTTAGGCAAAGGTGTTGCCTTTGCCAGCACTTTCTTTAGAGTTCTAGTTGATGTCTTAGAAATTAATCTACCTGGATGCCACAGGGGAAGCAATTAGTTAATCTAGCGAGTGTATGGTGTAGAAGAATTGGAAGGTGGGGCGAAATTAGGCAGCAAGGAGAATGTTAACAAGTGGTACTGAAAGAAAAAGTATCAGTCAACTGGTAAATTGTTTGTGGATTTCCTCAAGACTAGACATTGACTCTTGTATTTATTTTTTGTGTATGTATATGTTTTATATATAATTAATGACCTTGGCACAAAAAAGAGGCATGCGCTAATTAAATTTGCTGATGACACCAAGTTGGGAAGCACCATCACCAAAAGAGGAGAATGAGGCTGTTGTACGGGAGGAATTGGGTGACACTGTGCTGGAGTCATGGAAATGGGATAATGTTCGGCAGTGCAGAGCAGCAGGCCCTGTACTTGGAGACGAGTTTCTGCTAGAAGCTGGGAGCTCAGCAGCGGAGGAGAAGAAGGATGTATCAGCAGAAATTGGATCAGGCTGAACTTTCGTGTGGCGCGTCACCTTTTCCTGGTGGTGATGGGAAGGGCCGGCTGCCAGAGTGAGGCACAGCCAGGGATCACCTTTGGTTTTGGCAGCAAGAGGCGGAGAGCGCATCTGGCAGTTGTTGCTCGGTGTTTGTGGGCGGGGGCAAGAGGCTGCAGGAAAGCCAGATGTCTGCAGAACCCAGTTCTGGTCATTTAAGCTGCCTGGGTTATCCTATGTGATTGACCTGTTTGAGGCTGAGTGTAAGGCAGCAGTGTGATATAGCTGTGGAAATTAATGTAAATGAAGTCCTAGGCCCAGTTTGTTGAGGTGTTACCAGCAGAGAAAAGACATATCCATACCGTTATTAGGAGGCCCTAATTAGGACAGTAGCTGGAGTATACAGTGTGGATTTCAACAGCTGTGCTCAAGAAAGATGTGTTCATATTAAAAGGACAAAAAAAAGAAAGGGTTGCTGAAGTGAACAGGTAATCGTGTTCAGCTTGTGTTCCAAGAGGAGACTTACTTGGTTTGGTAGAAGGCGGCAGGGCACACCCGTGCTGCAAGTACATCAGGGTGGTGGACACATCAAAACAACTGCCGCAACTAAGGCGCAAACTTAGTACAAGAGTAGAAATAGATTAATCTTGGAAATGAGGTTTTTGTTCCAGTGGAGTGGTGCAGGTCTGATACCCCTTCCTGACAGAAAGCCCAGCAAATTTTTTACATGTGTTTTAAGTCAGAACTTGGTTGGCTGAGGAGGAGCAACTTGTGTTGGCTGGGCCCGCAGCGGCCGGGCGGGCTCGGGTGCGGGGCCTTGGGAGGCTGCCGGCTGCCCTGCCTTCTCCTGCTTTTGAAAGCCTGCCTTAATGCTGTTTCACCCAGGAAAAACAAAACAAAACAAAACAAAATATCCAGTTTGAGATGTGCAGAAGAATTCTTCCGCTTGGAAAACCAGTCCGTTGCAGAGGGACAGGAGAGACGTGTGTAACAAAGACAGCCAGCAAATACCTTTCATTCCATTGTCATTTTTTTTTTCTTCTTTCTTTTTTTATGGTTACATTTGGATTCCGTTTTCTCTCCTTAAATCTTCCGAACTCTACAGGGCTTTTTTCTCCGTTTCCCTTTGACGGCAGACCATTGCATTTTTGACACCCGCTTTTTGTCCTAACACAACTTTCAGCTTTCTTTCCCTTGCAAAAAAATGATCTGGGAATACTAAACGACACAGAGCTCACGTGGAAGCAAGAAATAAAAATAGTGGGAAGATAAACTGCTCCCTCACAGGCCTCGTGGGTAAACAGCAACTGGGAGGGGTGTAACCGCTACCTTTTTCTTTTTCCACTGCGAGGTTATTTGTGAGCTTCCAGCTGCCTGTCAGCCCGCCTTTGCTTAGGCTGCCTTTGTCCAGCCAGCTGGGATTCTTTAACTTGCTGCTGACAGTGTTTCGAAGCCAACTTAAGAGTCCTAAAGCAGCTCCCTACTCAGCCTCCTTCATTAAAACAGCCCAGCTGCTTTTCAGGCACCACCGAGCGCTGCCGTGGCGCAGGGAGGGGAAGCGGTTTCTTTCTGAAGCAGGAGGGGAGGAGAGTGAGCCCTGGTGCTTCAAAGGGAAAATACTATTTCACCCCTATAAGCTTAACGGCACTGTGGAGGTATTAACCAGAAACTCTGAGCCGTTTGGGACAGAGGCGGGGTGTGGCTTGGTCACTGAATGGGCATTGGTGCGCTGCAGAAATCGTAGTTCAAAGAAGCCTGGGTGACTTGGGAGCTTCTTTAGGGCTTCTGGTGCGGCCTTGAAATAAATACGACCTTTTAAAAGCTTTTTAACTGTTTATGGAGCTGACCTGTGATTGAGAGGAGGGAAATGGATAGTTTGCAACTGAGGAAAGGAGAAATTGCTGGGCAGGAAGGCTTTAATTAAACAAGGGGAGAGAATCTTCTTGGTTTTCCTGCACCAAAGACGATAGGTGTAATAAGTGTAACAGCTTTTGAGTTCCTGCTCAGTGACGATGCGGTGCCAGTTTAGCTCTGGCAGGTAGTGTGGCAGGTGTAGCATCTTCAAAATATGCTTTGGATACTCTGGTCTTCAGCCAGGAGTTAATGTAGCATTAAGTTGTGACACAGACTGCTTTGTGAGGCTGCTTTTGCATTTGTGCCTTCGGCTGGCCAGGAAGTGTGTCAGTTGTCTGAAGAGTGGTTTAGCTCTGTTAAGAGAGTCTGGTTTGCTGCTTTAAAATCAACCAACCAACCAACCAGCTAACCAGCCAACCTACCCACCATGCTATGTAATGAGCTCTGAAGGGGTTTTATCCCTGTGAGCTGCATCTATGAAGGAAGCATGGTGCTGTTGTGGTGGAAGCAACCACAGGTGTTTGGGGGCTCTTTGTGGAGTGTAGGGTGTGAAGAGGTTAGTTTTGATGGCCCTTGTGGTGCTGAGATGGCTGTGTTAAAGCTTGATACCTTCTTGTGGCTTCTGAAGAGGTGAACCAGACCATATTGCTATATATTGCTAGTAAAGGATATGTTAAAAGACTAATGTCCTTGTAAGCCTGTATGACTTTCACTTCCAGGGAAAGAAGATACCCCAGGAAGTTGGTGATGGGGAAATTCCAAAATTTGATGGAGCGGGTTACGACAAAGACTTGGTCGAAGCTCTTGAAAGGGACATTGTATCAAGGAACCCAAGCATTCATTGGTATGAGGATTTTCTTAATTCAAGAGTTTTTGCTGGTGTGGCAAAGGAGAGAAATTATCCTTCTTCTGACTCTTAAAACAGGGAGCCATCATAATCTACAGATAAGCAAAACAAGGTCTTTTGGTTTTAACAATTTATTAATTTGATTATAGTTAAGCTTTTGTTGCTAACTGATACTATGTGCAGTACATCCATTACAGGTATTGCTGAAATGAAAGTACACTCCAGAGAACTTTAAAGACACTGCTGTGTTGTTCACATTGTCCAAAACATTTTTTAATTAAGCAGCTCTGGGTAACTTGAGTTGAAAATAATTTTTTCTCTACCTTCCAAAAGTGGATTCAATTTTAGGTCACAGGATTATAGGAGTGCTCTCATGAGGCATGTACTGGCATGCTAAAAGAGCTGGTACTAAGTGAAAAGCTTTTCTATTTTTTCTTGTACAAAAATAGAAGAAATACTGTTGTATGGGAATCTTACACAAGTTTCTTCATCTTGCACAGGGATGACATAGCGGATTTGGAAGAAGCCAAGAAATTATTAAGAGAAGCTGTCGTTCTTCCAATGTGGATGCCTGATTTTTTCAAAGGAATCAGAAGACCGTGGAAGGTGGGAATTTATTTGTTTTTTTAGTAAATGGCAAGCTGTAGTTATGTACGTCTGCTGCTGTAATGTGTGTGGATGCCTGTAGCAGAGGGCTAAAAAGGCAAATGGGAAAGATCAGGAATTTTTTCATGAAATCCTCTCATAACGATTCATGTTACGCATTGAAAGAAACAGCTGGAAGTGTATGCGGGATTTACGGTAAATAATAATTCTTTTGTATTTACTCAGTCATAGCTTGTTGACATTATAATACTTTCTCTATGTCAGCCTGTACATGTGAGCAAGCATGTAGGGTATATTGGCAGCAGCAGAAATGTCTAAATAGACAGTTCTGCTTAGGATTATGTTGGCCACTCTTCAAAACTTCACGGAGGAGAGCACTCCTTGGACTGTTCTATTCTGCACATGCCAATCATCTCTCACTCAAGATTGCAAACTGCAGGCTGGATGGTGCAAGGGAGAGGGGGCTAATCTGAGTCATGATTTAGCTTTGCAGTTACACTTGCAGCTGGGCATAGTTGCTGCTGGAGTGGGAAAAATTTCAAGTGGGAGAATGAGCTGCAAGCGGGGCAAGAACGGGTATGGGACTGAGCTGGCCTGGCTGGTGGACCAGAGGTGAGCCCAATCTGGGCCTTGCTTAGAGCTAAAAAGGAAGAGGAGGTAGGAGGTTGCTGAGCATTTCTGTAAACAGAAAATAAAATTACCTTGCTTTTGTTGTGGGATGGATTTGCACTTGTTTTGGGAATGTAACAACGCAAGGGCTTTCTGGTTACTGAGAAGGATTGCTGGGGAAAAGAGACTGTTGCAAATTGTCTGTTACTCTGAGTCTGCAAGGCAATGGCATGTGTAGGGAATGCTGTGTAAGTGAGTATTTTCTGTGGTTTAGTATGCTCGTTCAGCAGCGTATATCGGATCTTGTGTTGCTAACACTTGCCCTGTCTTTTCCTGCTTGGTCCTTGTACTTCTCTGGCTTATACTTAGGTCGGACCCTCAAAGCTGTCCTCTTCCAGCCTGAGCCAGTCCTAGATTCCCCGTTATTCTGCTTATTTACAAAACAAAGCCCTGCGGGAACTCATGAGTGGAAGACTTGTCATTCTTGGGGCTTGTGTCTACAGACAGTAAAGAGGGGAAGTCGGAAAGAGTGGGAGCTGATGGTGGGAGCTGGGAGATTGCTGCCTGAGGGCTTCTCATGGAGGTTTTAGTGAGTTGCAGGGGGGGAACCCAAACCTAGAGTCAGCCCAAACCTAGCCCCAGGCTATATGGCCTTTGGGGTTTAGAGTGCTTGTGGTCAGTACCAGTGGCCTGGAGGTTAACCTTAAGGTCTTCCAAGCTATCAGCTTGGACAGAGCCTAGATGTCATGGGTTACAAGTGTAGGGTGAGATTTTAGTGTCTTTTGAATAGCTGAATGTCCCTCTTTTCCTCTTGGAGTAGAAGTTGATCCATACCCTTATTATAGACTACAGGGGACCTGTCTGTTCAGTCTTCAAAAACTTTTAAGGGAGTGAAGAACTGCTATGCTTTTTTTCACCCGTTACCATGTCTAGAGGATGTAGTGGCCGTCCGTCTTTAAGGCAGGTATCTCAGCAGAGTGCAGGGAATGTGAAGAGTGCCGCTGGCCTTGTCTGCAAGTGTTGTGGCAGTGGAAAAAGAAACAACAGCCTGGTCTTTTAAAGAGTTACAGTCTCCATCTCTTTGCCTGAGATTATCTTTTCCTACTGAGCAGTGTTGCCTCTGAAAACTAGGTGGTTGTAGACATGGAAAAAAATTTTATTTCCTCTCTTCAGTCTGAAATGCAAATTGATTTCTGGTTAGTCCATGAAGAGTCTTCATTGTTAGCCTTTTCCCTGGTGACTTGTGAAGCTGTAACTCTCCTGAATTTATTTTTCACAGAGAACAGCATGTATTTTCCCTACTGTTGACCTCTGACTGTGCTACAAGGATGCGAAGTTTTGAAGGGAAGACTGTTTCTTGCAGTAATCAGTGTAGCAGCAGGCATTTGTTCAGCCTAGGCATTCAGGACAATAATTCAGGGAAAAGGCAGCCAAATCTGTTTTTGGATGTTCAGGCTCTCCTGAGAACAATTCCCAAGACAGCCCTCACAGTTTGTGCCTGCATTCAGAGGACGGTGCTTGTGTGAAGGAGCCAGCTGTCTTCCCTGATTCAACACAGGTGCTGTGTAGTTGCAGCCACGGGTTTCTGAGTGTCCCCGGGCTTGCTCTTTCTTTTTCTCCGAACTGTTTTGTGCCAAGAAGGCCCCGTTGCTCGCTGTGCTTCCCACTGCTCTGCTAGTGATTGTTACAACAACAAGAAGTCACCCTGCAGTGATTTCATCAAAACACTTACTCCCTGTGGTGCATTTCAGCTTCTTATTGGAATACTTTGGATTAACAGAGCCTTAGAGGAAGAATAAAGAAGTCTTTGTGTTTGTCAAGGATTTTAACTAGTGACTAAGTGGCAGCCTCCTAGTTTGCAGAGAGAAAGAGCAACTTGATCCTGTGTGTTTCTGTTTGCAACCATGCATATCTTGTTTTGCGGAGAACTCGAGTTCTTTTTTTTTTTCCTTAACTGATATTTCTATCGTCTTTATTCCCAGAGAGCTTGGTTTTCCTCTGGCTTTACACCTGGTGTGGCTGCTTTGCGCCTGTGTTAGGCACATACATAATGCCACCAGTATCATGTGCAAGGTAACACTCACTATAATAGTTACACAGGAGGTGCAAAGCAATGGGCGTCGATTTTGGCAGTGAGCGGTGTGTGTAACTGAAGCCAGAATTTGACCTTCCATAATACTGGAGTACCAAAGGAATATCCAAAAAGTGACATTAGTTCCTTGTATCACCAGGTCCTGCAGTGAACATAGTTTGTCAAACACAGGGGTCAAATGTGATTTGAATTGAGGTGCAGCTTGTTTTAAAATATTAAGTAAACACATTTGAAACTCGGAGAGAACAGTAAGTCATCTCTGACCTGCGTGTCACAGGCTAAGTAATTTTCAGCCGGTCACTCTAGGGTTGTACTTGCAATATTATTATAATATCGGTATGACTATGCAGCGACTGAAATCACAGTATATGTCTGAATGTTCATGGGGAGAAAAAGAGTCCATTTACTTTTTATGCTTGCTGCTCAGGAGCTTGGGAAACCTTGGGCAGCCTGAGGAGTGACATTGGACTGTTAGTTGTATGGATGGTGTGTGAATGCTTCTAACTTAATTTACCGATGAATGTATGTTGAGCTTGCATTAGCTAAGTGTTAAATGGCAATAAAGGTATTAAGAGTTAATGGAAAATGGAGTACAGAGGGGCTATTGCTTTTGAATAGTACATTTTTGAATAATTGCATTCCCGGTTGATTTGTTTTTATAGATCTCTTACATGTCATTCTTTGTGCTTTTAGAAGTAAATTTTTGTGAGGAACAGATGAAATCTAATTTGCTATGTGGCTTGCATTTAACAGATATTTTATTGCTGTGGCATTTTATGTAAGTTATTAATTGCAAAGCACATTATGATGTGCAATTCTAATTCTAGCTAATTTGATTACCCTTGCAACACAGTACAACTTTACTTTAGGAAACTTGTTAGCATGTAATAAGATCTTGCAGTTGGGAAGGAAAAAAACCCAAGCTGCTTGAGCACTACATTTTCATAGTGCCATGCTTAAAATCACAGTGCCCTATTCTAGTGCTGTGCAGGCTTGGAACAGTGTGTTGTCCCTCTCAAGCACTGTTGCTGAAATGGTTGGAAAGACTATCCATAAAGATAACTGTATTTAGAAATATTATCAAGAGTGATTAATCAGTCTCTGTGCTACAGTCTTAACATGGGTCCTGAGATCCCTGTGTGTCCAGCTGAAAACCTGCTTGCGTAATGATGGGTAAATGTGCTGAGCTGCAGAGATGTGCGCTTCTTGCTGTCTCTTTGAGATAGACCACAGATGGAGAGACAGTCTAATGATGTGGATGCCAACCTGGGACTTAACAGTTGTAGTTCAGTTTTCTAGTTTAAAGCTTTCTGAATAATCACTGAGGTTCATATTAGGCTTTTGTGGGACTGAGCAGTAGTCCACATAAGCCACAGTTGCCTATCTGTAAAATAGAAATAGCAGCACTTTTCTGCCATCCAGCAGTCTGGTGAGGATGGCGTTTCATCCAGGAATTGCTAAGATGCAGCAGTGTGGCCACAGAAGTACTGAGATGGAGAGATCAAACAGTATGGCCAACCGTTGTATTCAGTGAATGCTCTCGTGCATACTTCAATGTAGAGATCAACCGGATTCATACATACACATCATCAGGATTTTTTGGCAAAATGTTTTCTACAGAAAAATGCTCTATTGAGGGAACCCAACTTTCTGCAAAAGTATTTTGGTTTCTGTGCAGCTTTCTTCATGAAGGGGCCTTTGTTCCAAAAAGAAGAATTCACTGTCTTCATCTGCCTGTGCAGCCCCTCGTGAGTTGGGAAAGGCCTAAGTTCAAGTCCAGGCTCTGTCTGATTCAGAGCAAGGCTGTAAATCTATTGTCCGCTTCCCAGGTGATGGGTGCAGTGATAGTTACTGGCTTTTGTGATTTGGACTTCAGTGGAGTGGTAAGAAGAAATTGGAGAACACTTCCACACTGTTCTCGAAAGCCCGATTCCTGTCTTGTTTTCCACTGATGATGACTATGTTATTAAACAATTTAAATACACATCTTGGATCATATTGAGATGTAGTGTAGAGTACCAGTTGCAAAGTTTCTTTATTTGTTGTTCATTACCTTTGTTTTCACCTTTCAGGGTGTGCTGATGGTTGGTCCTCCTGGCACTGGCAAAACAATGCTAGCGAAAGCTGTTGCTACAGAATGTGGAACAACATTCTTCAATGTGTCTTCCTCTACCCTGACGTCTAAATACAGGGGAGAGTCTGAGAAGCTGGTCCGGCTCTTGTTTGAAATGGTATGTCTTCAATGATGTGATATGGGGATCACTAAGGTGAGAAAGGACATCTCTCTCGGTTTCCTGCCCCTCCACTAGCATGTTGGAAGCGTGGAGTTCATTGAACTGACATCCCCGCAGCCAGTTAGAAAAACATAATCTATGTGTTTCCACCCTTTTCTGGTATGTTGTTAAGGATTAGAAAGGAAATGGTTCATCACCCATGTTTTAGCATAGCATTTTCCAGACTAAACGTAGAGTTGTGACCTTGACAGAAATTCAATTCTTAATTGGTTATGGGGTAACAAGCCCATGGGAAGTAGATTTGAAATTGGAAGGGATTTGGAACTGTTATTCTAGAAGCAGTACATGTTTTAGTTCTGATTCTGTTCTGAATGATGGACACAAGCCTCCCAGTGAAGCTGTGGGTGCGGTCTGTCATGCGGGGTATGTGAAGGACATGCCCATGTGGACTTATGCTGAAGAGTCATTCACCTTTTTGGGAATTCACCTCATTGCACTTCTACAATACTCTCAGTTAAAACCTGTCTCTGTTGAGATAGGCTGAGCTCCGTTCTGTCCCACCAGCACCCTCACCAGCACAAAAACCTGGACATGAAAACTGCCTGTATTTTGATTGTGTTCCTTTTCCCCTTTGCAAGACCAGTTGCTGAGGAAAACCAACCAACACTGAAAGACCCCTGACTCGAGGAGTACAATTTAAAGTGTATAAACTTCAGCATATGCCAGAGAGTTTGTAAATCAAGATCTTGAATTACTTTCTTGTGACAGGCAGGGAAGATATGTATGTGGTATGTCTAGTGGGACTGGGTTGTGGTCTGATCAGGGCCTGTGCTTGCTGCTGCAGCCTTAATAGCGATGTTTTCATTTGAATAAAGGCAAGGTTTTACGCTCCAACAACAATCTTCATTGATGAGATAGATTCCATTTGCAGTCGCAGAGGCACATCCGATGAACACGAGGCGAGTCGCAGAGTCAAGTCAGAGCTGCTTGTGCAAATGGACGGTAACAAGTGTTTAGATCCGAGTTTGGGGCTGGGGTGCTGTTTCTTTACAGGTGGGAATGTAAGAACTTCAGCAATCTGGAAAACCTGGCTTTACGGGTAGGGGAAAAATAAGGCAGAACTTGACAGCAGTGTATTTCTAGAGTGTTCGAAGGCAGATAACCGAAAAGGGTATTCTGCTTTATTTTTTCTAAAATGGCCATTTTGATGGTAAATTAAAAACTCCTGTTTAAGAGAGGCAGACTCTAGGAGAAGCAGATAATGGAGTTTTGTGCAGTTTAATACAGTTCTTTAACTTTGATGCAATTTGAACAAATTTCTCCCCTTTGCTAGAGTCTCCAGCTTGAGGACCCCACTGTGAGATCTGATTTTGCTGTATTCTGTGGTGGCAGCTAATACTACCCTTTTAGTCAGATTTAGTACCTGTTCAGTGCAGGTGCGCATAACGAGGATGGCCATCTGAGAAATATTGTGTGGCGTAGTGGTTGATAACTACCTCTCTATTGCTGCTATTGTTTAACTACTATTTATAACGTCCTCAAATGTGCAGGTTCATTGTGGTAAAGTCAGGGTAGGCAACCTTTTGCCCCAAAGTGACAATTTCTTTGCAGTCCTCATTTGGGAGGCCAAGGAGTGATTCCTATTTCTTCCACGTCCACATTTGACAGAGATAGCACTTTTGGTGGGACTGGTAGGGCTACACTGACATGTGACTGTTATTAGCACTGTCAAAGAAAGCCCTCCCCTGACTCAGCAAAAGAATGACCTGTCCCCCTCTCTGTGACAATGATGGTCTTGTCACACGTAAGCTATGGAAAGTTTGGAAAGGGGTACTGGGACTATATGGAGCTGTTGCTTAGCTTTGTCCAGGCTTTTGCAATGTTTGTGCAGTGTTTCTTAGCAAGCATCTCAGTCAACGAGAGCTGTGGAGTGAAATTGCTCTAAACTGTTGTGCTTGCAGGGGTAGGTGGTGCTCTGGAAAATGATGACCCTTCCAAGATGGTTATGGTATTAGCTGCTACAAATTTTCCTTGGGATATCGATGAAGCTCTCCGACGGAGATTGGAGAAGAGGATTTATATACCTTTGCCCACAGGTATGTTTGCTGTGACCATTTTCCTTTAAAATGGCCTTTGCAAGATGAGCTTAGGATTACTGCAGGACTTCTGGGTTTGGGAGGAGAATCTTGATGTTTTTGTGATAAGCAGTGAAATTCAGGGGTTAATCATTTGGCTGGGTCACTTTAATTTTAAAGAGAGAGAAAAAAAAATACTACTTGCTTGGGGGCTTAAAAACAAAGAGCTGCGGCATTTCGTTGCAAGCCCATTGATGGGTTCTTAGATTTTGAAACAGAGTTAGTTTTAATGAGCCTGGAATTATTTTAAATGTTTAACAGTCAATCCTTGAGCGATCATCAAAGGCAGCCTTTGGACATATTCAGAAATATTGCAAACGCACTCCGTGCCCTTGCAGACATATGCAAAGAAGTGGATCCATGAATTTTCACATACAGGCTTAGTTCATTGTAAATCACTGCTTGCTCGCCTTTATGACTGTGCTTCCAGTTACTCAGAATGCAGCAGGCTGATTACTTTCCTGCCCTAAGACGTCTCAGCTTGTATTGTCTTTCCTAGCTGTCATTCACCTGTCCTATTAATTTTGAGATTCCTATCACTTGAAGTTTGCATAGCTTCGTTTCTTCTTGGTACAGTGGATGCCTCATCTCCCTGCATGAGCACTCAAGATAACAAGATATGCGTTCATGGTGACAGCAGTTGTGATTGAGTTTAGCAGGTATAAGGACACTTAATAGTTCTACAGCTTGTCTTTGCAGCTTACAGGCAGTAACAGCTCCTAACAGGATGCCTGTCTTTATGACCAATTAGTTTAAAATCCTATCAGCTCATGCTCTTGTTTCTAATTAAACCAGATTGGTTTTTGACACAGTGTATTACACCCTGGACAACATACAAGATGTGCTCCAGTTTTATTTCCAGTCTTATGTTCTGTTGCATCTATTCTGTAAATGAGAATGTTGAGCTGTTCTGGGCCAGTCTAAAAGATGCATTTATAACTGTGCTGTGTGATTTGATGTGGTCTGGCATTTTAATTGAAAAAGTGACATGATACGTCATATATACACTTGTATATTGTGGAATTTGATGCAAGTATATATTCTATCATGTTTCATTTTCAAAATACTGCAAGGGCTTGCTTAGCCCCATAGCAAAGATTAGAAGTATGTTCTCTGGTACAGGATGCTCTCTGCAAGTATGCCATATGTACATTGTGCTCTGTAAACAGTAAATCCCCATTTTATAGCTAGTGCCAGTTGTGTGTGATTGATAACTATATTCGTGACAGTTCTGCAAAGCACACAAAACCAGCAGCTTTAGACAAGCTTTCTAATTGCTTTTATAGTTCCCCTCCCCCCAAAATTAAAAAAAAAATTAATTAGGGATATCAATAAATAAAACATAAGCGTGGACATTTCCTTAAGATTTTCAGCCTTTCCTACTGCTACTTCCATTGTGGTTGTCCTGTTTTCTAGGTCATAAAAATTGGTCACTGTGGAAATAAAGTGCTGAGCTGGTATATTTTTCTGTACAGGAAAGGCCAGGAAAGCATTTGTCCTCTTCTTTACCATCCTTGTCCAGAGTAACACTGAGGCCTAAGATGTCAAATGTGAATTTCCTCTTATAAGCGTAGGCTGCTTAACATACGTACCCAAATGCACATATGCCCGTGCCTTCTACAAGAAAAATGGTTAATTGGCTGCCTAAGTGCTCATCTACACAGCTGGTTATCACTGTGTGCACGCTGCATCTAGGTCTGAAAGTGGGATACCAGGACATTTGTATTGTAAATATATTAAATATGTTTACTGTATTAATGTATCTGTTTTCTATCAGGCTTCAGCAGCTTTCTTGGGTCCCAGCTGAGTAAAGTGCTTAAACATATGCTTAAAGTTCAGCCTATTGTTAAGGGGTTTGTGCTATCTGAAGCTCTGTTAATAGAATCCTCATTGTGGTTCTAATGAAACTCTGTGAAAAATATGCAGTCAAACACTTGAACAGCGAGTGAATCCAAAGGGATGTGAGAAGAAGCAGACATTTGTAGGATTGTGCTTTTGTGCCCCTGGGTAGTATGTGACCAAATGCTTTGTCACCTGAGACTTAACAGACATTTTTAATGACGTATGACTTTGGAAAATGTCTCTAGAACATGCTGTTTTAATATACTGCTTTTAACCATATACTTTACTGTATTAGATTGCACACTTTACTATGATTTGTTCTGTCTCTTTCCTGTTCTTATGTTAAGCCCTTTTGTTTGTACTTCTCACTGAAAAATCGAAGTTGTGTTTATATCTCTTTAATGTTACTCTTGCAAGTCTTCAAACAAGTATTTTTATGTTGTAGCAAAAGGCAGAGCAGAACTACTTAAGATTAATCTTCGGGAAGTAGAACTGGATCCTGATATCAGCCTTGAAGAAATTGCTGAGAAGATTGAAGGCTATTCTGGTGCTGACATCACTAACGTTTGCAGGTATTTCATTCCCCTTAATTTGCAAGTAAAACTGCATGGAAAGTCATTGTTTGCATTACGTGATAAAAGGCAATACCCACTACAGCTGAAGCCATGCTAGCAGTGACTATGTTTGAGGCCCAAATGTATTTACTGGAACCATGCGTTACTGTCATATGGAGCTGTCTAAAGACCATGAAGTCTTTCTGTAAGATGTTCTTAAGTTTTCTTGGATCTAAAGAGAAGAAAATTCTCTGAGCGAATCTCACGTTACCGTTGGCTGCATTTACTGCATTTGTCTGCATTTGTTAATGTAGTGCAAAACAGGTTTGGATTTTTTTATTTTTTGTTTTACAATCCCATGAGTTTAAGAGCTAGAATTTTGTGTTGCAAAGGAACTGTTCACAGGATACTTCTTTGGAGCTTCTATATGCTGTACATTCAGACAGCCCCCCGTGCAGCACAGTCTTGGTTTCTGCCTGAATCTTCTAGGTGCAAGGGTGATAGTTTGTAGCATTAGTATTGAATTTATTTCCATCCTGTTCCCACAATGAGTTTCATTTTTTGACAAATGACTCTTTTCTGGTGGAGGATAGGTATTTGAAAAAACTTAGAGGAAGGAAGTCCATATATCCCTTATAACGTTAGGATCCCTGCCAAGAGAAATTGATCCTTTAAGAACACGGCTTGGGATTTTTTTTTCTTCCCCTGCTGCTTTGCTGAAATTGTGAAATGACTCCATGGTTTTGAAAACTTGGTGTGTGTCACGCAGTGCAATAGTTAAATTACCTGTTCTCCCTGAGGCCTGTGTTATCGCTTGCTGGGAAAAACCTGGGGAAGGAGAAAATGTAATTTCAGACTGCGTGTGGACCGTGGTGTGAGAAATGAGCAGTGTTCTCCGTGCCAGTTGGCCACGCTGGCAGCATCCGAGCTGGGGAGGTGTCACGGAGCAGGTGGAGCATGAGGAGCCAGAGGCACCGATGGCCTCAGCCCTGCAGGGCCATGTGTCGCTAGTGTCTGATGCCTCCTGCTCTGCCCTTTACAGATTCAGGTGCTATGTCGGAGCAGGCAACAGAGCTGGGCTGCACTCTGAACACTTGCTGACTGTCCTTTTGGGCTACATGGTGGGGAGAAGGTTGAAATCTAAGAGGATGGGGGTGCAAGATCCAGACTACTTTAAAAAAAAGAAAAAGTCTTTGAGTGCAGTTCCTCTCCCACCCTGCCCTTTCCTGCACTGAAGCTGTAAAATTTCATCTCTATGAATCATTGTAAAAGGTTTTCAGTTTTATAGTTTTAATTATCTCTGCACATTTACCATATGCTTAAATGGGTTTTGGTGCCAATGCATTCTTTACGTTGAATTAATGTAGTGATCTGGGAACATGGAAGCTAAGAAAGATGTGAACCGCATCTTCTATGGTAAATAAATGCTCTCTTAAGTGTTCCTGCCAGTGGTTTCTAGCAAGAGAATACAATCAAAATTCATAGGCTTACAGCACATGCTGCTAGCAATTAGCTCCCATACATTGTCCTGTATTTCCAGGGATGCCTCTTTAATGGCAATGAGACGACGTATTAACGGCTTAACTCCAGAAGAGATTCGTGCACTTTCTAAAGAGGAGCTTCAGATGCCGGTTACCAAGGGGGACTTTGAGCTGGCTCTGAAGAAAATCTCCAAATCTGTTTCTGCTGCAGACCTGGAGAAGTATGAAAAATGGATGGCGGAGTTTGGATCTGCATAATCTCGGTGACAGTTCTTCTTTGCTAGAGTTTTATGGCTTTTGTTGTTTTCACTTGCAAAATGAGTTAGAAGTCTTTTTAAAGGTTTAATAAAAGGTCTGCCTCTGGCGGGGGGGGGGGGGGGGGG
>JAVKLA010000026.1:4475042-4491597 GCA_034782735.1 Sagittarius serpentarius
CCCCCATCCCCCCCCCCCCCCCTTCTGGTGACAAGATCTTTTAAACTCCATTTTCCTTTAAAGGAAATGAACAATAATGAGCTGATACTGTAAAAGATATTTTATCTCTGAAATAGTAAAATAAGACAGAAAGGGACAAATTGTACTTGTGAGGATAATCTTTTTATTTTTCAAATGAAGAGCAGTGTTACTTAACCTCCTCATAGTCATCTTTCATGGCTGGAATCAATAAATCAGCTGGGGGATGCGACTCCAGAGGAGCTAACAAGGGCTTGCTGTACCCTCTGCTCTTAAGTGCTGCGTTTCTCTTGAGCTGCTGACTCTGCCTCCCTTGAATGTGGCATCGAAGTTACTGTTTTCTCTCTGCTCGGATATTCAGAGCAAACCCTGTGGATTAATTGGCAATAGACAGAGGAAACGAGGATCAGTTTCCCATCAAGGTATGGGCTTGGCTTTCCTCTCATGTACACCCATTTGGAACTGATGTCACTTCAGACTGGACTGATGTTACCTATGATGACTTCTGGTAGAAATGAGAGGAAAAGAAAAGGGCCTCGATTGCTCTCAGTCTGGTTTCTGCTTGATCTCTGAACATAGGTTGTACCAGTTTGACCAGTAATCACTTTGAAGTTTGACCAGTAGGCACTTTGACTTAAGTTACATCTTGCACTTCTGTGTGTATGTATCATCCTATACTTTGTCTGTGCTGTCTAGATATCATTATTACCATTATTATCATTATTATTATTATATTTAAGTACCAAGAGTTTAATACAGTAAAGACACTAATATCAAGGCTGTCCTTAAAACACGTGGCTGTGGACTTCCACTTCTTCTGATTAGACATGAACTCTTTCCTAGCTTTACTCGGCAATGGGATTTGCACCTGTTTATGTTGTAGAACTGTTCATGCTTCATTTTTTTTTAATGAAGATTTCTTAAAAATGTATAAATGTTATTGACTTAGGGGAAAATAATCTGTACAATCTCATTTATGTTCTTACCTGTTTCTTCCCTTTCCACGTACAAATGCAGGGCTGAGAAGGGTTTGGTTATAAACTCTAGCATGAGAAATCCTCTCTCTGGAGTATAATTGTCGTGCTGACTACATGAGCTTTTCACAGAGTTGGGCTGCGAGTCTGACATACGAAGGTTTCCCATGGTAGGGCTGAGGAGGAGAGGTCAAATTTACAGAGGAATATACAAACTCTCAAATTTCTGGTGATTTTGTGAGCTAGTGTCTTGGTGGATCTGAGTTGCTGTGTGGTTCTGTAGGTATTCTGCCCTTCGGCTCTCTGCTGAGACTCCTAGTTGCATAGCCAGATGTGGCAAACCGGAGTAAGAAACAGATAGTATCTCCTCTTGAACGGGAGGGTATCCCTATTTGCTCCTTGTTGCTAGTTCTTAGAAGTTCCCAATAGTGTCAGCAGTGATCTCTTGCGCCATGACATGTGAACCACTAAGGCAAATGCTGCTAAAGTGTGTTTACTGTTCAGTAGCAAGGACTGTGAGGATACGTACATGACAGCTCTGCAGCATCTGATTATGTGAGCAACTCTTGCAGCTGTTTTACCATTGCTGCTTTGTCTGTCAGTGTTCCTTTTTCTTTCTATGTGAAGACCATGTCTTGGATTGATCCTGTCATTATAAAAGGCTGCCCCAATTTGTATGGAGAAACACCATGAAGATTCTGTCAATCTTGATTTGACATGAAACTCAGTCAGGGCTTTAGAAGCATGTTGCCATGTGGCACTCCAGAAAAATATCTTCTGGGGCCCCCAGACCAGTAGAGACACAGCTGCTGTTCATATCTTTCCAAGGACAGAGCGTCTCCGCTGCCTAGCGTTAGGCCCTCTTCCACTCCCGGACAGGGAGGTTAATGCAGAAAGAACACCAGCTTTTACCGTCTTCACCTGCAGGGAGAATAAATGCTTCTTTCCTGACCAGTCTGCACTAACTGCAAAGTATAGCCCTTGGGATTCGCAATATCTGTGGCTGTCAGACTAAAAGAAACAGTTCTCTCTGCGTTGGAAGATGAGCAAGCAGAAGCCATGTTGACTCTTTATAATTTTTGGATAAATTCCTACCAGGGCTATTCTGTTCCTCCCAGAGAATAACTGGACCTTTATAGAGAGAAAGCTGTGAAAACATGACTGCAGCCTGCCGTTTCTTCCTTACAAAAGCTGTAGGCTGCAGCCATTCCTCTTGTTTGTTTGTTTGCTTGTTTGACTGCAGTAGAAATTCGTAAAGCTACGCAAATCTTTTGTGGCCAATGCCAGATTAGCATTTCAAGTTCTCTCACTAGAGAGGCCATTGCTGCCCAAGGAGCTTAGTCTACACAAGCAAGATCTAGAAGGGAATAGACATGAATGCCAATAACTTACCCTGTTCAGCTGCCCAAGAGCAGTGCTGGGATTCAGCAATTGCTGCTTGGAAAGGGCTAAGTACCAGTTTTCTCAGTTTCATATTGCAAGCAGCAGTGCCCTTCCTGCAGATGAAAGCACAGCGTTTAGCAAAAATGTCATTCCTTAGCTCTTTGATGAGCCTTCTGTCTTAAGGCGTTAAACTTCCCTCTTGCATATTAAGCAAAATTCACTGTACTGGGCATTCCCTCTAGTAGGAATTATTCAGGTGCTGCAGTCTTTTTCTCTAAAGGTCAGGATTTCTACCCCAAATATGTTTTTCCTGTACAGGTCCATTCATCCTTTACTGCTGCAGAACAGAAAACGGAAAGTTTCCAGGCTGTAGATGTTTAGATGTTCAATGGTTGTGCCCAAGTATTACACCTGTGACTTGGGCCCTGCTAGATCAGGCACCCTGGAAGACAGAGACCATCCCTTCCCTGCTGAGACTTTTCAGGATAGGGACCTGACCCTGTATGCTGACCCTTACGTCTTTACCAAGTCACACTGGTGCACTCGCCTAGGTGGGCTTGGAAATTGGGTTATTAACTCAAGAGGGGAGCCAGCAGCAGGGTACAGCAAGGAGGAACCAGGGAAGGAAGGCCAGGTCAACAGTGGCAGCAACTCAAGGCCCTAAGTCTGAACTTACGGTCCCGTTCGTGTCCCACTGGTGGAAACCCTTGTGTAGTGATGTTGGATTCCTCAGAGAGCAATGTACAAGCATATCACAGCCTGCTGCGACAATTTGTTCAGTCTGCGTCTGTATGTGTATGGAGATACGTGCACATGCATGTATAGGTACATGTATAGGTAGTTTGTACCTAAATTACATAAAAAACATGTTTTAAAGCTGTGTTTATGTGTCTCTTTCTAAACATCTGTGAAGGCCCTCTTGGGTGGCACTGTTAACTTTTGTACAATAAGCAATCTGGCTGTATGAAGTAATAAATGTATGTGTAGAGTCTGTCTTGCTCGGGTTGGGCACTGAATGCTTTGCTGGTAACTGTTTCCAAAGGCTGCCATACAATGGAGATCTTTTCAGCATGTTGTGGTGGTGTTGGCCTCACCAAAGTCCTGGACGGAGAGCAGTTAAAGCAGAGTCTGGTTTTTTTTGATAATGCTGTCAGCAATGCTTTCCTTCTTAAATTGGCCTTTCATTGCCACAAGCTATAAAATGGAGAACGCTCCAATGCCCAGCACATGGAAGGAGGGGCGGGGAGAGGACAGCAAAGGCCCCAGCAGATGTTCAGTGTTAGCACCTGATTCAGACCTCACAGAGCCAGGCAGGCTTTTTTATTACTTGCCCCTGGGCTGGAAGTATAATCAGGCTCCAGAGAAGCTGTATCATCAGCTGCCTGCTAACCGGAAGACTTTCAAGAGCAAAACTTCTGTTAGGAAAGAGCTTTCAAACTTGGAAAGAGACCCCAAGTCTCCTGGGACTGAGTTGATTATTTGAATTTTCTCACTAACTTCCTTATGAAAGAATGTGTAGTTTCCAGTGTTTCATAATGCCTCAAACATGAAAGAGCGAGCAAGGGAAATTGCTGATCAAGGGATTTCAGGAGAGGTCAGATCTTTGCATAGAAAGTTCAGCTCACCCCAGTTTAAAAGAGACTGTGAAATAGCAAAGGTGCACTGACATATTTTGATCATGGTAAAGATGAAAGAGCTTGTGTGCTGTAAAGAAGTCCTCCAGCAAGCGAGCAGAGACTTAGCTGTGCAATCCAGGCACGAGGAGGTGGAAGAAGCGGAGGAAAGAGTGAAAAATTTTTTGTCTGTTTTTAGAATAAGCTGCCCTGAATCAGATTGTGGACTGAGATTTTTTTCGGATCTGTAGTGACAGATAAGTACATGGTGAACACACAGGTGACACTGTGCTGCCGGGGAGTGAGCAGGGAGCCTGTGAGTGCCAGAGCAACACCCTGGTGTAAAGTGGGTGTCGGCACCGCGGCAGCAGCCGAGGCCCGCTCCGTGTGAGCTGCCCACCGGACAACGCTGTAGGTGCAGACCGCAGGCAAGCTGGGCAGGAGTAGTCTCAGTAGCTCTCTAATGGAATAAAGCAGATGGCATAAAGCCATGCACGATGGTGACAGCAACAGCAGAGAGATGCTTCAGTTCAGAGAATGCGGCATGCGGTCTTTTTCCCTGCTCGCATTAAGTGCTTCATGAGAGCGCTGTGTGAAAGCTTGGCCGTGGCCGTGGATACCTCAGTCACCTGTGTTTCAGAGCCCAACTTCCACGTGAACCTTAGCGAACAGAGCTGCAGCAGCAAGTGATGTTCCCACCTCCCACAGCACAGGGGCATTTGACCCTCTCTGCTTTCTAAGCCAGCCTGGTTTTGTGTGCTGGTTGTGACCTGTTCTTCTGACCCACTTGCTACATACACGGTTGTTCGGTACCTGTAATAGAGGAGCTCCTTTTGTGCAATACAGAGCTGTCTTTTGATCAGCTAAAGTGCCATGGTACTACACATGCCTGTACCTAGGTGTCTTTTGGAAAGATCCAGGTGATTTTCCTCTTCTTTAGGAGGCCCCAGCTAGCATTAAAAGCATATGGGATGAGATGTCTTGGCTAGCCTGGTTGCCCAATGCAAGAACACTTAAACCTCAACAGCCGAGGAAGTGCCACAAGGAAAGTTCAGGCTTTGTTAGGAAGAGGCAAAGTGTGGGGATGTTCCCATTCCTACTGCAGAGGCAGAGTTAGGGTCATATTATGTCCAAGCTCTATTTTCTGGCTTTTGTGTATTTGTGACTTCTTTGCTGTAGTAGCAACATTTTTTTCAGAGTTAGGGGGAAGCCACGGGGTGTTTGTTCAGTGTCTGGGTTAGAGTTTTGGGGATCCCATGATTATGAAGCTGCTGAGCCCATTCCCAGCATGCTTACTTTTGGAGGAGGCATCGTGCACCCCGCTTGGCTGTCTGACTGTACAGTAAGCAGTGTAGCTTTGTGCAAAGTCACTTAAATATAATATTTAGAATATTAACTTGGCAAAGAGACAAATTCTTACTGCCAGTTTACAACTGTGTTGCTCCCATTCATGAACAGTCTCTTGCATAAGTTGTTCAACTGATGTAAAAGAAACTGTCTTGGAAGTAAGATGTTTTTGAACTTGACTTTGGAGAGCAAGAAAGGTAGAAAAATATTTGCCTAGAGGAAGATACCGGAGTACCCAAGACGCTGAGAGCTGAAATTTCTGCTTTTTGTGGCTTTCCTTTTTGTCTAGCAGTTACACTGCTGGGTTGCACTTTCTGGTTCCAATTTGTTTTGAAATAATTACCATTGTTTATCCATCTCTCAGACAGCCTTTGCAGATGAATTGGTTCCACAGAGCCCTCTTTTGCTTAGCAGTTGGTGTTCTTGCACAGCATGTTGTGTGACATCTAATTGAACGGGCTGGTGGCATGAGATCTCCCTTGTGAAGTAAAGGTCACCCAAATGGTGAAGGTGAGAGGAACTGCACTGAATACCGATTGGACTGGTGGTAACAGAAACCATAGCAACTCTGTACAGGGTTTATAAATATAGCCAAGAAGAAAAAGGGAATAACTTTAAGGAGCTGCTGACAACACTGCAATATGCATGTTGATAAAAACGGTGGTCTTTGCATCTTTGCCAGTGAGGAGAATGTGTGTAAGAGGGTGGAAGTGGCTTGGTGAACAAAGGAAGCCAACTGCAGGCACTGCCGGCAGGATTCGTTGCCCAGCCTCGCTGCTTAAAAACGTGCCCATCTCCAGGGCCGGTTTGTTACGGCCGCTACGAAAACTGCCTTTTAGGTAATCAAATTTGACTTCCTAATGGCTTGCTTCCCATCTTGAAATGTCGTCAAACTTTGGGATGTGCTGGGGCCGGAGTGGTTTTGGAGGGCTAGAAGAATAAGGGGATGTTAATAGTGATGTGTTTCTGTAGGGTCCTGGGGCTTTGTTGTGCTGGGTACCCTTTGGGTGCACAAGAAGAGAGGCTGCAAGTGCTTATGGGGAGTTGAGGTGGTAGGAGGATGAGGAGAGGGGTGGAAGTGAAGTCGCTCACCCAAGGTCCTGGGATCAGTGGAGGAGACAAAGCTGTCTCTCTGACTCCCAGTTCCTGATCCTAAAGCATACAATAGTGTTTTTCAGTTGCTTTTGATTTGCAGCCCCCTGGCATTTTTTCTACTGAGGCTGAAGATCTCCCTGTATTGTGAATTAAACACAGCAAGTTTGTTTTTCTTAAATACCTTCTGCAGGCCCTTAACAAATGGCCTGTGGTGCTCCTGGGGGCTGCAGATGATAGTTTGAAAAGCAGTGGCCCATGTCATCCTAAGCTTGACTGAATTTCTTATGGAAGGCAGTCTATAATGGATGCTGTTGATTTTATTTTCTTCTTGTTAGTTTGCTCGGAAAGATGAAGCTCAGTGAATGTGAGGTGCTTCTGGGGAGTTTATTTACAGTGTGTTTTTTTCTGTGCAGATTAGCATTTCATCAGCATATGGCACAGCCATTTAAAATAAATATTTGGCTTTCCTTAATTTACGCTTGTGTAGAAAGGTCCCTGAGTATGCATATCTATCCCTCTGTTGTATCTAATTAGACATTTCTACCATGGTGCTGGGGGACCAGGCTCCTTCCCCCTTGCCGAGGAGCTGAGGGCTGTGATTCACGCGCTCCTCCCCTGCGTGATGGATCCACATGCCTCAGCTCAGCTCGGGGGGGACCAGGGCAGACGGCCGGCCCCTCCGCTGGCGGGGCTGCCAGCAGCACACCGCCGGCACTGCCAGGTCAGCCTCTCTCTCTAGATCCTGGGAGTTTAGATGTGTTTAAATGAGGAACCTGCCCAGCTTAAGCAATGCTTGGCGCCCCGTCCGTGCTCACCTCTGTCACCCGCCAAGGCAGCTGTGCTTTTGCAAGACACAGCCCCAAGCGAAAGCGTGTGAGAGCAAACAGCTTCGGCTGGGGAGATGCTTGAGGAGGAGGTCGGGCAGTGGCATGCTGGGCTGCGTCCCTGTGTGCCCACCCGCTCTGGGCAAGGGAAATCACTGGTGAGGAGAGGGAAAAGCACTCCCCCAGGCATGCGATACAGCCATGGATGGGAGAAGAGCAGGAAACTTATTTTAAAACAAAGGAACAAATGAAAAACTAATCAGTTTTAAGATGGAGCGGAGCCCGCTGCAGTCAGTGACCTCGGAGGCCTTTCCCAGCTCTGTGGCATATCCAGATGTTTTGGGTTCTCACAGATGATGTAGAAACTTTCTACTAGTTTCCAGTCTAAGTTCACACTTGATTTGTATCCATCTGACCTTGTGCTAATGTCGTCTTCTTACAAATAGTTCTTAGTCCCTGATATTTCTCCTACATCCTTGAATGTATTTATAGAATCATCATATAAAGCAACACCTTGTGCTTTGTTAGACTGTACAAGCTCCTTCGGTCTCTTTTATAAGACAGATCCTCTTCAGCAACCTTTCTTGCCACCTGAGCCTCTTTGTTTTCTTAACACGGATCACCAGAAGTGTGCACGATGGGTCCATAAGGCACACACAGCAAGTCACCCAGTAAGGCAAGGAAAAAAGGAAATTGCCATCATGGTGTGTTGCTATAATCAAGCAAATAAACCGAGTATCTGGTTGTATAACCCACAGGAGGGCAGAAGGCTTAGGTATATTGTTGTTGCACAGCAACTAGGGCTGATTAGTTAGCTGAGACGATGATAGGCAGTAGGATACGCAGAGAAGGGGGGGAAGATGCAGGAGCTCTCCAGGCGATAGCAAGAGAAAAGATTTGGGTATTCTGTTCACAAGGGATGCAGCTAGGAGCACCCACACAGCTTGAGACCACAGCATTTCTGGGGATGTTTGGATGCTGCCCAGACAAAGGGGAAGAAGAGATTTGGGACCAGCTAACAAGCTTCAGGGATAGCACAGCCACCAGTAACCAGGGATGAGAGTGAGTGTGGAGTGACAGGAAGGATCACATCTACCTTCTGCCAGTCTCCCTGTCTCTGCCTTTCTCCTGTGTATGCACAGAGCCCAGCCAGGCCTGGGTTATCCTGACACTCGTACTCGGGTCCCCACTGCCACAAGTACCCAGTCGCTCCGTGCAGGACCCTGCTGGTACATGGTTTTCCAGGGCATGCTCCTTCCTCTTGAGCTGTCCAGAAGCAAAACCAAACTGCTGTCTCCCAAAGGGAGCCATTAAGCGTTTGGCACCAGAAACCCTATTATGTGAAAAATGAACCCACTTAGACTGAGTCTGTTCAGCAGCTTCCCTTCATATCTGGTGGTGGTTGTTACAGCCAAGGTGGGAATAAAGCTATTGTGCTTCTGCTCCTCGGCGACGGGGACTGTTTTGTGGGTTTTTTGGTGGCGTTGCTCTGCTGGGACTGTGTGTAGGTGTGCCGGCAGCCTGCAGCGGCTGCGTGTAGACATCCGTAGCTTTGCTGCAGAGGGTTTGGAGACCCTGAGAACGTGAAGGCTTTGTCTCCCATTAGAGACCCAGCAGGTCTGCTTCTCAAAGACTTCTTCCAACTAGAGGTGTTTTATACCTTGTTTTAGCTCTCAGACTTTCTGCTAGGAGTTACCTGCAGGCTGCCTGGCCAGTATTTTCTTCTAATGGTGCAGAGCAGGTTTAAGAAGACAAAAAAACTGCCACACTTAAGAAAAAAATGGCTGACCAGATTTGGTAAAGGACAGGAACAAGCTTGTGTCTGAACGCACCTGGCAGAGCCCACTGCATAGCTTCCCAAAGGGGAGTCACACTTGCTTGAGACGGTGTTGAATGCAATTAGGGAAGGACTGTGGGACAGGATGAGGAAGAGATTGGTGGTAGGAGTTCCTGCTGCTGGAGCTAGTCCTGGGATGATCACGCAACTGCCCAAGTTAGGATCCATGGCTGCTTTAGGGGGCTGAGTTTGGAGCTCCTCTCGCCTAACTGCAGATATTTGTGTCTGAGCTGGTCACCCAGACTCCCTGTAGAGTCGGTGGAGAGAAATGGGCAAGCTTAGGATGAGAGTTCTCTGACACGTCTGAGATGCCTTCTCCAGGATCACATGAGCAGCACCTCCAGAGTGCCATTTATTACAGAGAGTCAAGGACAGGCAGTTTAGATGATGAATTTGGGGTGGGAAGAACCTCTCTGTATTGGTCTGTTTCTCCTCAGTGCCCCTTGCCCCCACTGTCCCACCAGCACTGCAGCCTGGTGGTTACCTACCTTCAGGTGTCCCGTGGTCCCTCAGTGTCTTGGGTGCAGACACAGAGCACACGCACCCTTGACCACCCCGGTATCCAAGTCAATCCCAAGCTCTGTCTCACTGCAGTTCTCCTTTGCAGACAGTTAATCCCAGCCTCCTTGCTCCCTGGAAGGCTCCTGGTTTTAGTTTTTCCGGAACCAAGGTTAGCCCAGCCTGGCCAAGTGGGACCAACACACTCAAAGCAGCGAGACTGAGTTGGCAGCATGGAAACGCCAAGGCTGTGCACCTTCATCCTGGCACCTCCTGGCAAACACCATGAGCAGGGGGAGATGGGACAGGACAGAGACATTTTTCCAGGGGAGCTGTAGATACTGGTAATAATTAGGCAGGATCTGCCAGGAGACAGCAGAGGGTACTTTTTATCAGGAGAGAGGAAGGCATGAGAAATTTGGGGGTCACCAGGGGCCTAAAGAAGGCTGAACATCCATAGCTCAGACTGTTGTACAGATGCTTCCTCTCAATTTCTGCAGCGTCTTTCCCTCAGGCCACAGCATCCCTCGCATGACGAAAGAGAGCCATCTTTCCCTCAGACCGCTCCTGCCCAGCAGTTGCCAGTGGATCTACTGTGCAGATACGCTGGGCAGTGGGAAAGGTGGGGTACAGCCTGGCCTTCACTGTGCCTCTGAGTGATTCCTAAATGTGTAACGTGGTCTGGCCAGGGTCAGCAAGTGGCTTTCTGACAATACTCTGCAGTGCAATGACCAGGCTAGGAAAGGTGGTAAGAGATGGACACTGCCCATGCCTGCTCCTTCCTTAACAAAACTTAATAACAAATCGGAGCCTCAGGAGGGGAGGACAAGGGAGAAGGGGATGTTGGAAAGGGGCGTTTCTTTGCACCATGCTTTTCTTTATAAATCTGTTCTGCATGGCTTCTTCTGGTTACCTGTGCGGCTCGGAAGCTGTTTTTCCCTCTTTGATACATAACTTTTGGCTCCTTCCTCTCAAGGTGTGGAGTTTTGGCAGGATATAGGCAGGCTGCACTTGTGCTCCAACCAGCATAAAAACCGCTTGGGTTCCCAGGTCTTCTCATTCACCCGGGCGAAGGGGATGAAGATTCAGGAGAGGAGGTGCCAAGTGGTGCACTTGAGGTGATGCATGAAAACAGCCAGGTCTCCCCATCCTTCAGGATGGGGTCAAGCTCATTTCCAGCTAGATCTACCCCACACAGGGCTGAAGGTGCTCCTGGAGGAGGTGACTGGAAATACTGTTACTTACACCAAATGCACTAGAAGGGAGATGATGAGCATGCTCTGACTGTGATCTATGCTCTGAGAAAACAGATTCATTGTTTATACGTCCTTGGTGGTTAAATCGTGGGTTCTCATAGCTGGTGAGTTTTGCTAACACATGCTAAAACCAAATTCCTTGATTTGGGTTGCAGAAGGACTCGGATGCCCTCACCTTCTCCTGCCTGGATAGATGGTTGTGCTTCGCAGCTGGGGCAAGGTAATTCAGCCCAGAAATCCCCCTGCTGCTGCAGAGAATTGGTTGCCTCCTTGTCTCTCGGTACAGTACACTGGATTTTTGTCTCTTACAAAAGGTTTGAAGCTGATTCAGAAGAGTGCTTGAAACATGTTTATTGCCAGCCTGCCCACTCCCACCCATCTTCTCCTGGCAATGCAGACCCACCTCTGAAGCATCCCTTCCCTTTCCTATGCCAGTGATCCTCTGGTCTTGCCCAGTGAATACCCGTAAAGCCTGAGTACAGCCCCTGCCAAAGCCCGCTGGCTCAGCAGGCTGCGTGGCTGCCCCTGTACTGCGCTAGAGCGAGGTGTCTGGGGGTAAGAAGCTGTGATCTCTTCTGAGCTAACACTGGAGGGAAGTGTCCTGCAGCAAACCCACTGGGATCCCCCTGCCACGCACAAAGGCTTTCAGCCTTCTGGCTTTCCCCCCAACCCTGTTCAGCAAGTCCAAGATGGAAATCAAAGCTGGCCACCAGCAGGGACATGGGAGCTGCCGAGTGAGCTGCTGGGAATGAACTAATGCCACTTGGTCTACGGACTGATTCTTTTCTTAAGGCTCATTATTTGTATTTTTCCAGGCCCTCTCTTCTAGCTAGAAGAAGAAATGAAACCTTGAAACACGAGCCCTTGAACACCAGGGCTGTTGCTCACGAGATCAATCCCTGCGCCAGACGCACAGTATAAAAGCGAAGGCTGAAGCCAGGGGAGGAATTAGCTGCACGTGGCGGGGGGGCTGCAGCAGGAGCCCCCGATGAGGAGTGCCCTTGCCGTATTGCTCAAGCCCGTGCCGTGGATGAGGAGGCCAAGAGTCTGTCGCATGCCATGCGGCACAGGGGCTGTGCCTGCTCCTTGCCACACGGGACACGCTTTGAGGAGAAAAGGGAACATAGGAAACGCTGCAGCTGCCAAATAGCAGGCAGTGGGAAGTGTGAGGCAGATGAAAACGTGTCACTTGCTGGGGATCAAACATCTTTCAGACTCTTCTCCTGAACTACATGCTTCTTGCCAGGCTGCCTGCTCCCGCCCATCTGCCCTGCCGTGGGAGAAGGCACAAACCCACCAACCTCACTCTTTTCAAGGGAGGGGGACAGAGGGGCCCATTACAGGGGTGTTGCTAAGAAAATTGATCTTCCCGTGGGCACCTCATCTCCTCGGAGACCTGTGGCAGATGAGCGGCCTGGTTGTGCGAGGTGCTGGACGGGCACACAGGGAATGACCCCCCCAGCCTGAACGAGAAACCTGGGACACCAGTGAGACAAGCCAAGATGGGCAAGGGAAGAGGCAAGGGCAGCAATGGGAGATCGAGCACGGCCGCGGCCAGGGTGTACCGATGGTTTGTTGCCGTCTCCCATGTTTGTTAGCAGATCCGTGGATGGTGTCCTCCCAAGAGGCTGAGATCAAGCACAGCCTTTGCTGAAGGAAGCTGTCCAGACCACTGCCATGGGACGGCTTGTTCCTTGGCCAGGCAGCAACCAGAACCAACTGGGGCCCTGTGGGGCGTGGGCAGCTGGACAAGGCTTTGCCTGCTCTTTGTGAAGACAAGGCTGGGACCATGTGCATTTGCTCCTGAAGAGAGAAGGCAAAGTATCTCCTGGCTCGGCTACCTGAAGGATTTCTGCTCTCACCAGGATTTTCCAGCTGCTGTTGCTACATGGCACAAAGCTGGACCGCTTGGGTCTCCGGGAAGCTCTGCTCTTCGTGTTCAGTTTTACCTTGAGGCAAATTCATTTTTTCCTTAAGAATGGGTTTAGCACGCTATGAAACAAATGTTTCAATATCTCCCCCAGTCTCTCAGGATGCATTATGAATTTACATTTAAGCCTTGTTTTTTATTTAAGCCTCAGAGTTTTCTGTGTAATTTTCCTGTACAGAGAGGAATATGCAGCTATTGAGTGTGCAGAACCCGCTTGCTCAGCCAGCACAAATCCCTCCAACAGGGTTTTATACGCTGTGTATGCAGAGCTTATAACCCCTTTGATTTAGGGTTCCTCGGGATGTGGTGCTCACACCAGATTGGTAAATATTGAAATTTCTTAAGCCGCACAGAGGCTACAGAGCAGAAGATCTCAGCTGGAAGGGATTCAAAGTCCTGCTGAGCTCTGAATTCTTGAAGACCACTTGACTCCTAGAGCCAACAGAAACCTCCCAAATGCAGCCATCTGCAGAAATATGTCCTTAAGAGAGCACAAAACCATCAGGGAAGGAAAAGGTTCCAACTGCTTTCGAGATTCATAAGTACTTGAGGAAGGTTTAAGAGCTAGAATAGCTTAATAGTTGCTCCACATGCCCAGCAGCTTTCCATTTGTGCATCTAGCAGCTATAGCTGGAGGCTGGATGGAGTTCCCAGCCTCGGGGCTGGGTTCAGGGCACATGGCTCTTGCTCAGAGCACCTTTAGCTTTAAAGCAACTGCAAAAGTTTGTGTGCAAAGTGCTGACTGCAAGCATCCACCACGAGAAAAACCAAGAAGTATGTGTATGCGCCAGTCTAGTTTAGAAACCGCAGATGATTTACAAAGTGAGCTTAATTGGTAGTTTCTCTTTGCGGCTTTCTCACGTGTTATTTTTCTGATGCAGACGTATAGAAGCTGTTTAAAAGGTCCATGTTTACTAATGAGTAGTTGCATAATTGGGGATATATTTATTAACTGTACATGTGTAGGAGGGGGAAATGAGCAGCAGCAGTGCAGCGCAGGGAGGGGTCTGGGTGTCTCAGGGCATCACCAGCCAGACGTGAGGGACCGGTGTCCTGCTTTCCTGGTGGAAGAAAGGGCCTCTGGTCCTTGTCCCCTGGGCATCTGTCCCCAGTCCTGGCACTGCGGTTAAGAGAACACAGGGAATCTGAGGGCCTCCACAGAGAGGCAGTAAGAAGCAAAAGAGGTGCGGAGAAACATAGTCTGTGGAGGAATGTGCTCGCTACGTGTTAAAGAAGAAAACTTTAAGCGGGTTTAACTTGATAGTTTTTTAAAAAATCTTTCTTTTTTTAAATCTATTTTTAAAAATTGGAAAAATTGGAAGTGTTGTGGAGATCCCATCCCAGTGAGGTGTGTCTGAACTACATGCTGTCCCCGACGAATGGCACTGAAGGATCCATTCTGCCTGTGAGCAGGGGAGTGGACTAAGCAATCCTCCAGACCTAGTCCTGGTGAGTTCTGCCACGATTTGGGCTTTACAACCTTTATCCCCTTCCCCTGTACACTGAAAACGTGAGCTTATAAGCTGCTTCATGGAGCTGCTGCTGGCACCCACTGACAGAGGCAGTGGGAAACGTTCAGTTTCAGGAGCCTGATGACATTTTCCTCACCAGGCTGGATGAGCATCTCTGGGTATGACCACGCTGGCCAGAGCATTGCTGTGTGGAGATACTGGGGCCGGCTGGGGTGCTGGCATTCTGCCCCCGGCTCAACGGTCCTGAAAGTCTTCCTATGGGAGCAGGCTCACAGCACCCATCCTCATACCCCGTGTGTCTGAGAGCCCCAGTTCTCCCTCCCCATATCCCTCCCCAGCCTTAAAAGGGACCACTTAGTTTACTAACTGTTTATTAATATGTTAGGGGACTGAGTAGCCTTCCCAAGGATTTTGTCCGAGAACGTGATGCGCAAATGGAAAAAAGGGCATATGAAATGAAATGTGGAATTTTGTTTCCGTAAAGCTGGATTTTGTCACCTCCCAGGTTGTAATTCGGGCAAACTCACCACGATTTCCATCCCCCAGGAATCCCTGCCTCTATCCTGACATGCAAAATTAGCATCCAGACTTGTCTTGAACACCTCAAAAAATGCAGTACCCATCACTCACTTTGCAATTTTCTTCTGAGGGTTGACATCCTTATGGTTAAAAAGTATGCCTGATTTCTAATTCAGCTCAGCGTGTTCTCCAGTGCCCATCACTGTCTATCTGTGTGCCTTTCTCGGTCTAAATTTTTAGTACCCCCTTAGCATCCCGTATTTTCTCTCCACACATGTACTTATACACATCATCAAATCACTTCTCGGTTTTCTTTCTGACAAGTTACAGAGGCTGACCTCTAGAAGTCTCTCCCTGTAAGTGGTTTTCTTCAGCTCTCAAACCATTTTTTATGGCTCTTTTCTTCACCCGCTCCAATTTTTTGATGTCCTCTTTAAAATATGGCACCTCAGCAGGATGCAGTATTCTAGTGTCAATCTGACCAAGGACATACACAGAGATAAAATCGCCTTCTATTCCACTTCACAGTCCTGTTGCTAATACACAGAAGGACCAAATTAGCTCTTTCTGCTACAGCAGACAGAAAAATAGGTCCCACATTTAAGAACCAGAAGGCTAGATAGTGGTATTAAAAAGAGAAAAATGGAGCCAACATGAAAGCGGAATTACAGACCGGGGCAGCATTAATAGCACAGTGTGATACTCGCCTGAACACATTAGCTGAAATAAAATGCTGAGAAAACAGTTTCTTCCACTTCAGAGCCTGTTGGGAGCCTGTGCTGCTGCGAAGGCTCCTGCGCGGTGGGCAGGATGTGCACCGGGGCGCCCGTCGATGGGTCGGGGGGAGTGCAGCGGGGAGGGTGAGTTACTCCTGTATTGCATGGCTGCGCTTGCCAGACCCTTGTTAAATCGTGCCACCGGGCTCCATGGAGGTGTGGGGCACCCTCTGATCTTTCCCGGGGTCACCCCACAGCTGGGTGCTGATAGATCAGCCCTGCAAGATGTGCGGTGCCATCAGGGCTCCGCATACATGAAGGCACACCCTGCCCTTTATGCTCTCTGTCTTCTGCATGCAAAATCTTTCACAGGCAGGAGGGTTTTTCCTGAATTCCCTAATTCCCATGCCTGGTGACACTTGCTGAACGCAGAGTCACTGTGTCATTTGCAGGTACGTTTTCAGTACGTGTCCTCAGCATAAGCCTCATCTTCCTATATTAGAGACAGTGACCTGACCCCGGTTGCTCTAAGATCTGAGGGATTCCCTGAGGCAGCCCAGGGGTAGCGTGCCTTGTGCCCAGCGGTCAAGTCTCCTGGTCTTTGAAGGCTTTCTGTGAAATAGTTCCTTAGTCTCCTTCTTCCTCATTTCTGTATCTATAAAATAAGCTTAACAGGTTTGGGGGCTGCTAAGATGCTGTACTGGGTTTACGTGGCAAGGTTTTGGTAGTGGGGGGGGCCACAGGGGCGGCTTCTTTAGAAGCTGCTAGAAGCTTCCCGTGTTCAATATAGCCAATGCCAGCTGGCTTTAAGACGGACCTGCTGCTGGCCAAGGCCGAGCCCATCAGCGACGGTGGTAGCACCTCTGGGATAACAGATTTGAGAAGGAAAAAAAGGTGTTGGGGGCAGAAGCTGCAGCCGGAGAGGAGTGAGAACGTGTGAGAGAAACATCTCCAGAGACATCAAGGTCAGTGCAGAAGGAGGGGGAGGAGGTGCTCCAGGCACCGGAGCAGAGATTCCCCCGCAGCCCCTGGGGAAGACCCCGGTGAGGCAGGCTGTGCCCCTGCAGCCCAGG
>JAVKLA010000026.1:4491697-4540979 GCA_034782735.1 Sagittarius serpentarius
CTCTCCCTGTCCTTATCTCGACCCACAAGCCTTTCATTATATTCTCCCTCTCCTGTCCAGTCGAGGAGGGGGAGTGACAGAGCAGCTTTGGTGGGTACCTGGTGTCCAGTCAGGGTCAACCCACCACAGATGCTCAGATGCCATCCTAAGCTTTCTTGTCTAGGCGACAGTTTGTGCTGTAGCAAACCCAGTTGCGCTGCTTCTGCTCTGACAACAAGGGTGACAAGGTGTCTCCTTCCTCCCTGCTAACCTGCTGGAGCAATGCTGGGTTTTGGCCCCTGAGGCTTGGGAACCTGGACACTGACGGCACTCTCAGTCCTGTGCTTGTTGCGTGTGCTTCTCGTTGGACCGACGTGGAAGAGTGTCCTTCCCTCAGGGGAGGAAAGAAAGCCAGGGAGAAGAGCACTGGTATAGAGAGGCAAGTGTTGGGGGACTGATGGACTGGAGAGAGTCTGGTGGAGGGTCACCAAGAAGGCTGGAGCACATGAAGTACCAGGAGATGGCAAGAGAGCTGAGCTTATTCGGTCATAGGAGGAGAAGGCAAAGGAGAGATCTAATTTTTGCCTGCAACTGCCCTGTGGGAGGTAATAGGGAGTATGAAGCTGGAGGTGCGTGGTAAAAGGATGGGACGCAGTGCAGGAAATTCTGTCTGGATATAAAGCATCAGGTTGGCACCATGAGAATGGTCAAACGCTGGCACAGGTTGCTCAGAGAGGTGGTAGTGTCTCTGTCCTTGGAGGTGTTCAGGCTCATCATGGCCCTGATCAGCTTGCTGTAACTGGACCTACTTAGAGCTGGGCTGGTACCTGATGACCTCCAGAGGTCCCTTCCCAGTCAGTTAGTCTCTGACACATTTGAAGTAACCTGCAGGGCAATGGCAGCAAGGTGACAACAGCCATGATTTCTTGAAATCCAGGCCATGAAGGTGGCTTACTGACCTAGGAATAGGGTAAAATCCCATTCTCCTGCAGCACCACTTCTATTAAAGAAAGCAGTGTGATCTCAGCGCATCAAGCAGTATTTCACTTTGGACAAGGTCAACGCACAAAGGAGCTGAAGGGGGAACTCTGCTGTTGATGGCTCTTTGTCCAGAGATGCCCCAGATGCCCTAAAAGCACTGCTGGGAGCTCCTGTAGAGGCAGCAGCTCCACCAAGGCCCTGTAGTCAGACCTGGACACCGACTCTCCATCTTTGTGACCTCTTGGCCTGTGGTCCTAATTAATGCTCAGGTCACTGGCAGTGATGACGAGAAGACTAGTGAGCATCAAGACTGGGGTGATGCGAGAGGGCGTATGAGGTGGGAGTCATCTCACCTAACTTCAGCTCTCCGAGGCAGGGCTGGCTGGCTGGCTGGGTCTCCCTGTCGTCGATGGAAGGAGGTGTACTCCCCTGGGATGATTCAGCTCATCCTAAGGTGTGTGTCTAAGGTTGGCGAGTTGATAGTGTTGATGATGCTATTTGGAGTTTACTGCCTTTCCTTACTGGCTACAGAGTGGGACCCTAATCAGGAGATTAGAGGGACGACCAGCTTAGACTTGGCCAGTGGAAACAACCCGTTTTGGTGTATGATTACAGGTGTATCTTAAGAAGCCACATGGCTCCACATCACTGGGAAGGGACCAAGTCCTTGTGAGTGCCAGACTCAGCACCGAGCCAAGGTCTTGCCTTCATGGGCTCAGGGATCAGAGTTTTAGATGGCTAAAGCTGGGGAGGAAAGTCCCATTCCTGATGCAATGTGCCACTATCCTGAACTTCTGCTCTTTCAGAATCATTTTTTTCATACTGGGGAGCTGAAGAGCTGTGCTCCCTGCTGAAAAAAAATGGTCCCTTCTGGTGGAAAAGCAACAACTCACCTTGATTTGCACTGGCCAGGCTACCAAAGGCATCCATGTTCCTTATCCTCTCCCCATTCCTTCTTCCATTCCCTGATTCCAGATACCTCCCCAATGCCCTCACATTTCTCCAAAATGGTACTCATCATTTTGTTTGCTGACCCTACCTCCTGTGCTAGCAGAGGTTCCTTCTCCCTCTCCAAGCACAGCTGCCACATTACGTACGCCAGAGACAGTCTTGTGAGACTTCAGAAAGGCTTTCCCTGCTATTCAAAGAGAGAAGAGTGTATCGCTCCTTGGTTCTCAAAGGCAACCTGTATTTTGGTTACGAAAAGAACTAGTCTGGCCTGCCAGTGCAATAAGACTGAGAATAAAGCCAAGCATATTGGGCTACATCTAAAACAGATGTGCTCTGTCAGCACAAACCTGACAGATCAGTTGTGTATCTGTGGAAATCTCAAAACAACGTTTTGGAGGATACCTACAAGTGTACAGACAAACCACCGTCCAGGAGTAGGCTGTTTCCAGGGAGGGCTCTGTCTCCCTCAGTACTCTTAGCAAAGCAGCAACGCTGGTGACCCCGACACCCAACGCGCTTTAATTCGTTGTAAAATGGCATGGATGGAAAAGCAGACTTGAGCTTGTCCACAGGGTACATGAAACGATATGTTACATACAGAAATTGTTCCACCGTTGCAAAGCTCTTCCTGGTTTTTAAATTTATGATTATGCACTTTCAGCCCTGCATGATGTCATGAAGAATGACAGCGTTTCATCTCTTGTTCAGTTTCTCACATCTTTGTAAAAAAAGGCAGTCTTTCGTTTTTAGGTCATAGGGATGGAGCCAGTGTCCTCCACCCATGAGACTGCTTGAAGGAGGACAGATGTTAGTTCATTTAGCTCAGCTACCAGGCTGTCTTCACCAAGATTTCCTATTCCCCCGCTGTGTTGCCCCTGAATCGCTACTCAGCCCTAGGGCTTCTGCTCCATACCCATCTCCTAACTGAGACGCAAGACTGGAGAACTACATACATCGTGCTCCAGACGGCGAACTGCCAGCCAGCTCCGTCAGCAGCACGTCCGTGGGTCTGGCAGGTCCTGAAGCCACAGGACACATGGGGACCACTGATTGCCAGAGCCCGGGAACTGCTCTGGAAGCGGTGTCTCAAAAGTGAAGCCTAATGAAAAACCTCTCTTCTTGCTACTATAGAAACCGAACAGACGTAGCAACAACTTGCTGCTTCTCTCATCTCCAACAGCTCAGCATCTGAAGTGACTTGACCTATGAAGGTATTTGCATGAAGTATCAGCTGGTAGCTGGAGAAGTGAGATTGAAGGAAAAAAAAAAAAAAGAGGAGGAAACTCCCAAAGCTGTTGTGAAAGCTGCTGGGCAAAGGGGAGGCTGCTGGGAAGTGGAGGCATTTCTTTGGGATGAGCAGCAAGGGAACAGAGAGGCCAAGAAGAGATTGCTGGCCAAGAGGAGTTCGCTATGGATGTGGAAGAAGCCCAGCAGGGCGGCTCTGAGCTTTGCTGTGACCCAGCAAGCTGCAGGACCGGCAGAGCTGCGGGCTTCACGGGTGCGTTGCTGCTGTACAGCGTTTTCCATCCAGGACTCCGTTTCTTGCTGATAGCCGCACCCGTGTGAAGCTGCATTCCCCAGGGAGCAGCGGGTGTTGGTGGAGTCCCATCTCACGAAGAGCCTGTGGGAACCAAGGGCCCCCGGTCCCCCTCCCTCCAGCCAGGCCCACCTTCCCCAACACCTGCGAGAAGGTGAGGCCGGCCGCCATGAGGGAGGGCTTTTGCAGTGGGTCAGCAGCTTTGTGAGCTGAAATGTCCTCTGCCGTTCGGCTCAACCTCCTGCTGCCTATGCTTTCTGGCAAAAATAAATATCTACGTCGTAACTTCGGTTTTTAATGATTTTTGCCTATTAGCAAAGTGCCTGATGCAACGAAAGCCTGTCTGCTGTTGCTTTTAAAGCTCTGAGACCTACGAAGGATCTGCAGAGCTGTCTGACCGGCCAGGGACTAGAGCAAGTTTTATAAATTCACAGAGAGGCAGGCAGCAGGAACAGGCTCTGGCAGGCTCCTTGCTCCGCAGGCGGGGAGGGCAGCCGCGCTGCAATTTAATTCTTGAAGATACAACCATTGTGCAGAATAACCCCATGTGACATCAAGACACAGCCCTATCGATGCCATTCAGACACTTTCTGCTGCGCCTGGCATCTCCCTGAGAGCGTCCACCATGCTGGGTATCACAGGTAATAGTTTTAGAGCATTTTTACAGATACATCCCCCATTTTAACCAGCTTTGATCAACCTATGTAAAGAGTTAAGACAAGCAGATTGTGAAAAACTAACAGCATGGAGTAAAAACACCCCTTGAAACCTAGAAAACCATGGCAACACCGGAGTTTTACCACGCAGCACAAGCCAATCGCAAGCAAGTGGCAGATGAGGCTTTTGTCCAAAGCATTTCCTTCTCCCATCAAACAGCTGCACAGGGCACCCCAGCTAATACCCCGGGGTGACTGTCATTTAGGGGTTGGCATCTCAGGGGGTGCTGAATGTGTCCTGAAAATGTGTGAACTTGTGCATCCTTTGCGCCGTGCTCTCACGGCTGCGGTGCAAACCTGCTGTTGCAGTGGTTTCTTGATCCAGCTGCCCAGTGAAAAGCCAGAGGAGTTGAGAAATCAGGGGAGAGGAGGGGAAGTAAAGTCTCCAGGGCCAGAAGGAACGGTGACACTTCGATGCCCTTACTGTCAACCATCCTGGCAAACAGGATATTTCCTTCACTTGGGAGAAGCCAGGTGAAATTTCCAGCATCAAAACTTTTCCAGCCGAACTCTGCTGATGTTGGCCTTGCTAGCTTCAAGGGCATGGAGCACGAGCGAGGAGCACCCCTCCTGGTGATCAGTGCTCCCTGTACGGCAGGTCAGAGGCATTTGGGTTTTATCAGCGAGGAGGTCCTGTGCATGGACTCAGAGCCACTGACAACTTCCCAAGCAAGCCTTACTGGGCATGGTGATGGTTCCTTGCTGTGGTGGTGGTTTCTGCAGCTTCCTGGCACGAGCTCCTGCAATCCAGGAGCTTAGGCTGCTGCGGTCGGTGGCTGCTGAGCAGAAAGCAGAGCTGCAGGTGTCTGGCAGCAGCGGTCACACTCCTGCCACAAAGGAGGGACCTTGCCTTCAGCCCCTGTCCGATGTCCGGCACTCACTGCTGGCCGTACCAGGCTGCGATCCTCTCCGCATCTGCTTCTTCAACCTAAATTCAGGGTCACACAGAAGGAAATGGCATCAAAAAATAGTGTTTTGGCAGCAGCTGCTCCAGCACCATGTCTTTTCCCGTTATCTGCTTGCCTTTTCCTATCTCAGTGCAGCTATAGGGTGCAAAGAGAGGACACAGGTAGCTGTGGCCGCCGCTACCAAAACCGGAGGTAAGGGGCCCTCACCGGCAGCGCTTGGTTTGCAGGGTCACGTCACCTCCCACCAGTGTTTGCACAGTCACATCGCCTCCCTCCCGGCGCTGGTGGGTCGGTGGGGAGCACCGAGAAAGGCCAGTGCACTGCTGGGGGTTGAGCTCTGTGGCGGCCAGCAAGAAGCAGGGACACGTCCTGGTTTACCGGTGACAGGCCACACACCCGCAAGCTGCTCTTCCCTGCCAGTGAGGTAGGGGTGATCGCACCCCCTTCTTCCAGCCTTTGTGCCGGGTGCTTTGAGGAGCAGGGATCAGCAGGGGTGGCATGGGGCCACGGGGACGCCCGAGCCCCGTCGGTGCCCGACTACCCCTCTGTTACGGGATGTGCAACCTGGTCATCGTGTCACCATGCCGGGAATACCGCAGCGGCACTGGCAGGGAGCGGCGTTCCCCCGGCCTGTGCTGCGGGCTGGGAAGGAGGTGGTGCGGGGGGCAGCGGCAGGAGAAGATGGAAGAAAGTCTAAAGGCACCGGTGGTTGCCTTGGTGTGCTGCGGGGGTTCCCGGGGCTCGGCAGGGACCGCCTGCCAGGGGGAGGCTGTCTGCCGGCGTGGTGCGAGCGGGTGCCTGTCACACCGAGGATGGCTCGGAGAAGGCCAGAGACGCGGCTGCCATAGTGCTGGCACGAGCCTAATGTTTGTGGACTGTGGGTGCCGCTGTCTTTTTGGCTGGAAGAGCAAATCTCGCAGTGAGATGGCTGGCAGTGCTGGAGTAAGCTCCAGCATTCACTGCAGCTCTTGCAGGATGCTGCAACAGCTTAACCTCCCCTGGGAGAGATTATAAAACAATAAGTTGTTGTTTTATATGTTTAATGTGGTAGTAAATTAGATGAGGAGCACAGCATTTAATCGTGAAGCTCAAAAAGCCAGATACTATCCACAAGCCCTGACATCTTCCCAATGATATTTTGCAGCCCCGTGGCACAGGCTGGTCACAGCCGATCTCTTTCCTCCCAGCACATCTTTCTCATAACCAGGGACGACGCTCCGGTGCCAGCGGCAAAGCCTCCAGGAATAAACCTTCCCACCGTGCCCCGCTGGCACCAGACCCCGCTTCCCCCTGGCTCTTCCCGCTCCACTGTTGACTTTTTGCAGCAGGCACTGCTCAGGCCTTAGACACGTGGAGCCCGTCAGAGGCTGGGATGCACGACCTTTCCGGCTGGCAGCGTCCCTGAGCACTGCTGCAGCTCGGCGCACCGATGACAGCCCGCAGAGCCGTCCGGAGGCTGCGGCTGTGCTCGGTGCGGGCGGGGCTCTGGGCATCCCCGTTTGTCCCTTTTAGTTTTCCTGTTTGCCCCAGCTGGGTTCACCCACCCGTGCCCTGAGTGAGCCTGGCCTGGCGGGAACGGGCCGGATCCAGAGGCCGTTGCCTGGTGAAGCGACGCCATTTATTTGGCTGAAGAAGTTGCCCCACTTGCTCGGCTGGGTGCCTCCTGCCAGCGCAGCGGCATCACTGCGTGCGAGTCCCATCTTTTTGCCCAAGGCCAAAGACCGTAAACCAGAGCGGGGATGTTTTGGGTGGGACAGCCCGGGCAGGTGAGAATTGTTCACGTACACGGGGCGCCTTCGACAAAGTCACTATTTACGGTGGGTGTCACCTTTCCCCCTTGCAGCTCTCCCTCTGCCTCCTTGCAAGCACGAGCTCAGAAGCAGCAAACCCCACAAGCGCCTCAGCATGTAGCCATCATCCTCGTCCCCTTCCCTCCTTGGGCTGTCACACCAATTCGGGCAGCATCCCTGCTGCAGCAGGAGCTGAGGGGCTCGGCAGCGATACCCTGGTTCGGTATCACAGCTCCTGGACCTGCTCCGGGAGTTTTTGGGGTGGGTTTTTTTTGTTGGTCGGTTGGTTGTTTTTTTAAAAATTTTTTTTTTAAATTTATTTTTGTTTTGGGTTTTATGGGGCTTTTTGTTTTATTTTTCCTTCCTCTATCTTAATGTGCATTTTAATCTCTTGTTGAATTTGTCGGCACCTGTCCACAGAGGGCTGGGCATACCTGTAACAGAAGAACCTGCTCCTGAGCAACTCCCACACGGACTCTATTCTGAAGCAAAAGGATTTAATTCTGAATAAATAAGTTTTGGACTAAAATTGTTTTTACTTTCCCTATTCAGCCAGCCACTCTGGAACATTGTCTCTGGAGGTGGTTGTTGCGGTCTGGTTTTCCGTGGAGATGCTGGATGCGCGTGCAGTTTACTGAATACTGATGCTGGCACCACGAAATGGTCTCCTCCAGAAAGTTCGTTTTTGCACGGCAAATTATTGACATACATGGGGTTTCCCAAGACAGTCTTCAGGCTGGACTGGGCTGGGAGCGTAACTGTAAGTGGTTTTACTGTTGCTGGACGGTGTCTTTGTCTTGGATCAAACATCAGGGGTTTGCGGCGTGTTTTCAGCATAGTGATAGCACTTCATAAAGAGGAAACAGATGACAGTTCTTTTCCTGTGTTAGCTTTGTCACGGGTCCATCTTCCTCACAAAATAACCTCTTAAATTCAGCTAACAAGGTCTGAAACTAGACAGGCAATCATGGCATGGAGTGGAGGGGAGGAAGAAGAAGGTGTGACCATTGGCCGTGCTCAGCAGTGGGGAGGGGTACGTACCAAACAGCTACACAAACACACCACAATTACACGCAAAATAATCAGGTCCAAGTTGTCCCTGCTGGGACCCCCACCATGGCATTCGCCCCAAAGCTCCCGCGCTGGCACCATCGCGTGGGAAAGGCTGCGGACGCCCTGCTGTCTTGGGCCAGAGACCCTACAGGGACCTGAAAGTAAGTTCCCAGCAGGGGATGGGAGGTGATCTGCGGGCAAATGCCACCCAAACACACATCTCTGCTTCTCTGGGCAGGGGACCTGACATCAACCCACTGAGGGGAAGCGCTGGGGTGCAGAGCCGAAACCTGCGGCTGGCTGCTCGTCGGGTGCTTGCCGTGTTGCGGCTGGCTCCTGAGGAACGGTCCAGATGAAGAACCACAGCCCTGACACAGACGAGGATCCAACAGGACATGCTGGACCTCACACGTGCTTGTTTTGGGGGTCTTCAGGATATAGGACGTGGCGGTTGCATCTGCGTCAGTGACTGGAAGGTGCCCTGGGGGGTTCTCTGGCTCGGCAGCAGCTAGCTTGGGGTGGCCCACACCTGTGTGACTGAGCTCTCCATCCCCCAAAACAGAGTGGCTGTACTCGAGCTACCTACTGGGAACGGCCCTTGTCCCGCGCTAGCTCCCAGAGCATCCCCAGGAAGGGTTTGGAAGAATCCTGGTCAGCACGGATGAGCCACGGCGGAAGGCTGACATCTACCCCTGGGGAACGCTGCCTACCACGCTCACGATGCTAACAGGGACGTAGTAACGAGCGTCGGGCTGACAGGATATTTGAAGGAATATTCCAAATTTCTGTCCAGCGTAGGTGCATTTTTGCTTGTTTTTGTGAAAAAGCGTGATGAGCGCTAATGTGTATTTGCAGAAGAGGTGCAAAGGGGAGAGCTGGTTGCTGAGAGGGGCTGCTGGAAGGAGCAGAGCTAAGGCCGTACTCTAGATGAGAAGCTCTGCTTTGCCTTGAGCTGGGCAGAATCAGACCCCAGCAGACTGTCATCATGATGTGACAGGGAACCGGCCATCTGAGCAAACCACCCATCGTCCCGTGAGGCACATCAGCCTGCCAGTAACCTTCAAGGCAGCCAGGTCAGCCCGTGCCATCAAGCGAATGGTGCCCGAATCCAAAGGCATCGCATGTACCAGCCTGCGACCTTCATTCCACGTGCAATTTTTTTCTGGGAAAGCACTACTGACTGCTGATTCCCCAGTGGCACGCTGGTTCGGAGAGCAGCAGGGGACGGGCCCTAGCAAGGCCTGAGGCTTCAAGCACGTTGATTAATTTGTGGCAAATTGATTAGGGAAAAGAGGGAGACTGCAAGGGGCGAGCGACGGTGCCAGCGAGCTTTGCGCCACCTCCCCAACAGATCTTCTTCTCCGAGCGCCTGTGGGAGGGCTGAGCTCGGGCTGCCCCCTTCGACGTGTCCCCGCAGCACTGGCCTGCGCCTCATGCTTATTTAAAAGCAAACCAGACGGGCAGCAGAAGCGCTCAAGCAAAAACCCGCAGCATGCGTAACAAAGCTTGGGAGCTGCTGTGTTCCACACGCCACCAGTTGCGTAGCCGAGTAAATAGCCCCGAGGCGCTGGTGACTGGAACGCTGCTTTTTCGTGGCTGAAAAATGATTCTCTTTATTGAACATTCGTTTTACACGAGAGCTAAATACTTCCTTTTCCCACCTTCTGTGGGAGACGCACGCACCTCCAGCGTGCAACCGAGCGCGAGCTGCTTCTTGGGGGGAGAGGAGCTTACTGACTCATGGAGGTGTGCTCTTTGCTCAGCCTGTGGGCTGTGATGTCCATGCAGAAGCAGCTTGGTCCTTCAGCAGAGCCCCTCTAAAACCTCAGAGGTCTCCGACTCAGGGCCTTAGGGCAATTGCGTGAACAGAAAAGCTCAAGGACAGCGAAACAAAAACGTGTGTCAGACGGCAGCAGCAGGCGGGCACTCCGGTGGGGCTGTTGGTGGGTGTGTGGTGGCCAGGGGAGCGTCAGTGAGGACTTTGGTTTAGGTTCGATGATCCATAAGGAGCCTCCGAGAGTCTCCAGAGCTCCTCTGACCTCAGGGATGGGATTATAACATTTCAGCCGACCTCCGCATCCCCCGCCCTGCCCCCCCCGCCCCGGGCTCGTTCGCTAAGTGCCTGGTGACAGTTTTTGGTCCTTCTCCAGAAATGTGCTGACGTTTGTGATACCTGGTTGCCCCAGCTGCCCCACGGTGGTCACCCCCGTTGGGCAGCGCCTGCCTCCCAGCATCCCTGAGCAGACCCCCCCCAGGCTCAGGCACACCAACAGGGAGGTGACCTGGGTTGAGTGTGTCCCCTTGGGTAAACCTGAGCGGCTCAAACCTTTATTCATGGGCTTGGGGCCGCGACCGTGGGAAACGGAGACAGCCACAGCAGCCCCTCAGGGACGGGGCATGTCTTCTCACCAGCCAAGGGGAAAGGGCATCTTCAGTGGGCCCATCTGCCGAGGAGGGCTCCCACTTCCCTTTCTGTTTTACTTTCTGAGTAACTACGGTGTCTGCCATACCACGTGTGAGACGTCCTGACAGCGCTGCTCGGCAGAAGCCGGCCCACGTTACCATCCCCAGAGATCCTTGTCCCAGAGCAGGAGGTGACGGGCACAGACGGAAACAGGAGGCTCCGTCTCAACATGGGGAAACACTTGGGCGCTGTGAGCGTGGCCGAGCACTGGCAGAGATGGTTCTGAGAGGCTGCAGAGTCTCCACCCTTGGAGATAACTCACAAGCCGCCTGGACGTGGTCCTGGGCAACCGGCTGTAGGTGGCCCCGCTTGCGCAGGGGGTCGGACCAGATGACCCCCAGAGGTCCCTTCCCACCTCAGCCCCCCTGCGACGCTGAGATATGCCACCTTGAGTGTCCTGTAGACTGGGGTGTCCCAGGGGCACGCTGGGCTGGCGTTGCCCATCCCCAGCTGCACTGTCACCATGGAGGGCTGCCCGCAGCCATGCCGCCGCCGCCCCCTTGTCCAGCCTCGCTGTAAACCAGGCAGGAGCCCGTCATTACCTTGGGCTAACGGATGCAACCCGATGCTTGCTCCCCCTGAAGCAGGAGCCTCCACGTTTTCAGGTGAGCTGTCAGCGCTGGGCAGAGAGCCGCAGGGTGCAGGAGGCCGGCAGTCCCCGCCGGCAGGCTGGGCAGCACCGTGCGCTGGAGGCCTGCAGAGATCTCCTGCGACAGCGAAGTGAACGTCCTCGGTTTTCAGCGTTTCCCAGATATTGTCAGATGTGTGTTGCTGCAGAAATACATGTCCTGGATTTTAAACATCCTCCGGTCTCTGTTAGGAAAAGCCGTGTTGCATCTGCCAGGTCCCTGTGTCACCAGAGGTGACCCGACGGTGTTGCAGCCGAGCGAGCTCCTCTTGCTGTGCTGCGCCCGGGCTTCCTTGTGGCCAGGCTGCTCTGCCACAGCCCGGACCAGGAGCATCTGTGTGACGTGCCTCTGGTCCCACTGGTCCCACTGGTGTGCACAACACCTCTGGGACGAGCAGCGTCTCCTTCACCCGTGTTTTCTTATGAACGCCGCAGAGAACCAATGCAATGAGCCGCAGGCGTTTTTCTGTCCTGGAGGTGCAAAATAGCAACGGAGGCTGCCGAATTCATTGTCATAGTTAATTATTTTTCTGTTTATTCATGCTTCAAGGGACCGCTTCCCTGCTGACTTTTCAGAGGGGAAACGTGGGCTGTCTCTGCCAGCCTTCGCCAGCACTGGGGGAGTTAGACTGTATGTTGCAGATTGGAAACATGATGGTTGTGGTCGCTGTTTGCTGTCTGATTGCTTCTAGAGTCAAACCCTCCCGGGAAGTATCGCGCATGCAGATAAAGCGTGGCAAAAGCCCGGATTTAAATTCTAAAACAGACCTCAGGAGAGAGGAGAAAGAAAACGGCTGCGGCAGAAGATGGACCCTGGCGGTATGTGCCCACCTTTGCCTTTGGGAAAATAACAAAATCACTGCTGAAGCCGGCAGGGGCTTCCAGTCTGAGCTTGTTGGCCACACACGGGTGCCGATCACCTAACAAACTGCCTGGGTCCCAGGTATTGGGAAAGAAAGGCTGTAAATCATTTCTGGGCTAAAAATTCTGCCACTGACCCTCTTCGCTGATGTTTCTGTAAGAGCCAGGGCTCCTCTGGTGTATTTACTGAAGAATGATTTGCAGAAAATACACCTCTAGCAAGGTCGTGCCCTTTCCTGTAGCTCTGTGATGCAGGAGGCGATCCTGTCCCGGCTCGCCACTTCATTTCAACGTGGCAGCGGGTGCCTGGGCGGACGGACTTTTCCCAGGAAGCGTGCGAACCATCCCTATCCGGGCCAGGATGAGGCCGGCGTCTCTGCTGCCCTGTCACCCACCCTTGGGAACGGGGCCCCGCACGGGCATGGGGGGGGGTGGGGGGGTGACATCTGCCCACCTCGTCCTTCCCTGCAGAAAGGCAGTAGCTTCAGGAGGGGCACCCCAAGGCCCAAACCGAGCCCTCGCTGGGCAGCTGGACCGTGCCGAGTCTCCAGAAGCCCCAGAAGACGCGACGGACCCCAGCGGTTTTGTCGCTCGGCTCACACGTTACCCCGCAGGGAGGGCGGGCGGGCTCCGCTCGGCACAGAGGCCCCGGGGGTGGGGAGCCAGGGCAGAAGACGGTGTCTGCCACCACCTTCCCGGTTCCTTCCACGACCCCGGTGAGCAAAACTACCCGCCACGGGGTGTAAACAGTCGCGGCTTGCCAGCAGTGTTTCCTGCGTTAAGCAGGGTGGAGCTGCCCTCTACCGTCTTCCTTCCACACAGCTGCCCGCTCGGTGCTTCGAGAAGGAAGGGCCAGCATGGATTCCCGGCTCTGCAGCGGCCGGGGCTCTTCGGGAATGAGCCGGGCTCCCCTGCGGTGCCACATCTGCTCGTGGAGGAGTTCGGAAACGGGTCATCGTCATCATCTGCGCCGGCTGGCAACTTCCCCAGGCCCCGCCGCCCGTTGCACGACGGGCGAGAAAGCGACATCGGAGCCGTAAGCGCCGGGGCACCTGCGTCGCACGGGGAGGGCGAGAGGACGGAGGTGCTTGGTGCTGAGTCTCAGGCGCTTCAGTGTCCCCGGGTGCTACTTAAGGCTTCTGGGCTTTCTGATGTACCTGTGTCGTCCCCAGCTGCTTCTGCTCCCGGCAGGGGAGATCTGGCGGAGGGCTGGTTTAGTCGGGTATAAATCCGAAGTCCCTTGAACAGAATTTAAAAAGCACATTTGAATACTAGTTTTTAAAGCAAATCTCCTCTTTTGTCACAGAGGAGCGTAGGTGGTGTCGTGCTGGTGCATTCAGCAGTCAGCGTTGCGTTGCGTTGCGGGCGAACACCAGGGGAAGCAGAAGGGATGAATTCCCTTACACTTACCCTGCACCACTGTCAGCATTTTGGGGTCTGGAGGCTCAGTGCAGCCGAACAACATCGGCTACGGGCATGTGGCCAGCAGAGCATCCAGCCCCCATGTCGCCACACAGATGACAACGCTGTTGACTCCTGTGGCCTGCATTCGAAACAGCTGGCTGAGTTGGTGGAGCTGGTCCTGATAGCTCACACACATTGCTTGGGTGGTGGCAGGGGGTCTCCAGAACCTGGGTTTATTTATTCCCTATGACCGAGGAACAGTAGGACAAGGTCCCAGCTCCATCATCTGTTCCTTCCTGGCTTCCTGAAGACTGCTAGGTTTTCTCAAGGCGTTCCTCAAAGATGCTGTGAGAGATGCTCTATCCGTCCATGCCAAGGCGTGAACACAGGTGGGGAACAGAGGGGACAGCTGTGACTATAAGCTGAGTTTTGAAGTTGCATCACTGTTTAGCTTCACCTGACACAAGGATGCAGTGTTACCCCAGGTTTTCTGCAAAGCCTCTTTCCATACAAGTGTCAGGGAGAGGCTGGAACGAGATAGCAGGTGAGAAAATACCTGGCTTTTTCATTCCCCGGGCACGTTTGATCTCCAGCTGTGCACAATGCCAGGCGATGGCTATGCAGGGAGAGCTCTGGAAATGCAGTTTTCGCTTGTCCTAAAATGATGAGTCCAACCAGGAAGGCCCAGAAAAAGGCGGCCCCTGCCACTGGTGCCTGTGGGCTGCGGAGGAGCGGAGTGGCAGGAGCACCGCTGAGCCAGGGAGCGCGGGGGTGCCTGGGCGAGGTGTTCAACCACAGCATCCCACAGAGATCTCGGGTCCGCTGTGGCATGGGGTGGCATCTCTGCGCGGGCAGCTTCCTTCTGCTGAGCTTCGGTTGCCTTCTGGTTCCTCTCCGCTGCAGTCCCCAGCGGGCTCAGCTCCTGCTGGAGCTCCCCGGGTGCCCCAGCCTGCCCCGCTGGGTGCTGGGTGGGCAACGCTACAGCTTCTCCTCCAAACTCTTGTCATCCCAAAGTCCCCACGCCTGGAGGCACCTGCAGAGCGCCAGCTGCAGGAATGGAGGGAATTGGGGGGTGCAGTCTGGGGGTGCTAACGGGGAAGAACGGAAACTTTATTTCTCTTGCTCAACTTGGAACAAAAACGATGATTTAAAACTGAACCGTCCCCCTCATGCTTTCTGATTTAATGCGATTGATGATAATTTGGTTGGACAGCTGCAGTTATCACAGACACCTTGGTGTCATTTCAGGGAACGGAAAAAGCGTTACGTTGATTTGAGCTGCAGAATTACCGGTGGCCGCTGAAGTACACAAATAAAAATAACACTTCCAAGACAGCTTGGGATTGGAATATTAAAGGCGGCAGTGGTTGCTGCTTTCAGGAAATTGTGGGTGGAGTGATTCAAAGTTAAGTGTTTTAAACACAGCTAGCAGTACAGCAGTGTTTTAATTAAAAGTGCCCAGAAGTAATTAATTATTTTAACAATTCAAGCAGGAGGTAAAAATGAGGTTCACACCCTTCTGTAAATCACCACACTACATTGTGTTAGCAGGATGCTGTTAAGCGATGGTCTATTTTCTGGAGAATGTAAGTATTATTCTGGGTCTGCAATGGCAGAAAGACAGAGATGGGATTATTGTTTTGCCCAAGATCAGACAGCAAGTGAGCACAGAGCCTGGAAGGGAATAACGCCCCCTCCTCCAGCTCCTGGGCTGTCAGGCCAGGCTGTCCCAGGCTGGCAATTTTGTGAGGTGCTGCAGAACCAGAATCTCCATGGCCTCGGCGCTTTGCAACCGTTCTGCCCTTGTGGTGTGTTAGAGGGAGCAGCTATAGGAGATCTCCTGTTCGGAAGAGACATGTATCAACATCCTTCACTGCTGAAAACAGGTCTTCAGGACAAGATCCTTTAGAGAAGAAAGAATTACTGCTGTCTCCTGCCTGGTGAACCTCCATCAACTCCCGATAGCCTCTGGGGCTGGTGGCCAGCAGCAGCCTGCACGGGGTCTTGCCGTCATCGTGAACAACAGGTCCCGTGTTTTTGCTCTTGCTGGAACCTGAGCCCGTGACTGAAGCTGAACATCTGTTTAAAAGCTTGAATGGAGGGCTGTCCGCATGAGCGCTGGAGATTTGCTCCCCTCTTCAGACCTCACAGAGACTCAGCCTTCTCTGGCCTAGAGTTATCCAGAAATTAACACTGCATGGGACTGTATATCCACCTAAACCTGGCAGCAGCTGCTGCTCTCTTAGGGTGGATTTTGGAAAAGAGTCCTTGTCCTAGCTGCAACTCCCATCCAGAGATAACAGTAACTCTGACACCATTTCTGCCTGGACGGCAACATTGCAATAGCAGAAGTGATGGAAAACCGGACAAAGATGCTGTTATTTATGCATGTGTTATCCAACTCCTGTTTATAAAAGTGGCTATTCGTAGTCATTTCCCACCAGCCCTCCATAGGGAGGCACTGATACACATTGCGTGAAGTTTTCTATGCGTGCCAAATTTCTCACTCGGCTGTGCTCTTGCAAAGCCTCGCTCTTTTGGCTCTTTGCTTGTGCTAGCGGCTATGTGTAATGCTGTGGCTCCCACTACGTACATAATTACCAACACAGATGCCTGTGCCAATGTAGCAAATTACAAGACAGATAGCACATGACAGCCTCTAATCGCACCGCCAGCGCCCAGGGTTTCTTGCACTCGGTGCAGGTATCGCCACCGGAGAGGATGGCAGCGCGGACGGGAGGGTGAGGAAGGCTTTGCTATCCATCAGCGAGGCTTTGCCCCCAGTTTTTGTTGTTGTTGTTGTTTTTTTCTGATTAGTTTGTTTGGTCTTGCAGAGGGCCAGAAGAAGAGTTGGGTGAGAGACGGTAAAGTGCTGGCTGGGTGAGCGCACGCTCAAGTTTCACTGCTACAACACAGCCGCTCCTTGCGTGACCATCAGTGCTTTTGGGGGCTGTGAGAGCAGCTGAAGGGCTACAGCACTAAATAAAAGCGCTCCAGGCTCACCCCTTCGCTCAGGGACTCGCGAGCCATCACGCATCCTCTGCCAGGCAGCGGGATGCAGGGCGGAGGGGTGCTCCCCCCTTCCCATGGAGACCCCACCCCGAGCCCCGAGATGTGCGGGCTGCTCCCCACCCCTAGCAAGGGCGAGCGGCAAGCGGTGAACCGGCCCAGCCTTGGGCCGGGGGGGCGAACCCAGCTGGTGGGAGCGTCCCTGCCCACAGGATGCTTGGGGGGGGGGGATGGGGCTGTGCATCCCCACCCCCCCATCCGCTGGGGACCCGGAGCCCCGAGGTGCCCGGCAGCAGGGGACGCATCCCCGGGGTGTTTCAGTCGAGGCTGGAGGAGCCGCTGCTGCAGGACTGCGCCTGCTTCCGCTCCGTCTCAGCCGGCTGATGGTACCGGCAAAGATCTCTGCGGACACGCTCGGATCATCCTGCTGTGTCAGGGAGATTTTTTTTCAGACATTCAGCCTACATTTCTACTTGCTTAATTTCATTCTTAATGTTCTTTGCTTAAGCCCTCAGGGCAGTAAATAGGGGGCAGGTTAGCAGGAACAGCTAAGTAGCTGTAATGAGATTTCTGCTCAGGATGGTCTTGCCTCCCTGTTCGTCTGCATCATGCTGCTTCTCCCTGAGTCAGCATCCCCTGGAGATGTGCCGCTTGCTGAGGTCTTCCCCCAGGATTTATTTTTAGTTCTTTCAAATCAGGACCAGTTAGCTCCGTACGCCTCTCCCTCTGTTCCCGTATTTCGCCTGCGGCTGGCTGTAGGATCTCCAGCTCCGAGGAAAAACTGGAGACTCGTGGGTCCTCCCAGCTCAAGCCTGTCCGCCCTCAGTTACAGCTGTTCCTCACGGTGAGGCAGTTTTCTGCAGCGATTCCGAGTGTAGGAGCAGGGGCGGTGATGTATTCACTTTGGCATCGACTTCTCACAGACGAGGAAGAGCTTTTGTAGGTCTTGGGCTTCCTTTCTGCCATAAGAGTGACTCTGTCCTCTTTCTTTCCAAGATTTACCCGGTTCCTTTAAGACTCCCACAGTTACTGCTTTCCAGTGACTTTATTTACTTTTCACTTTCATCCTGCCTCCTTCTTTCTTACTTCGCAATTAACTTCTCTGAACTCCTGCCCGGCTCCTCCTCCTCCCCTTTCACACACCTCCTTTTCCCTCCCGGGGCTGAGATGCTCACTGGGGTGGGACGGCGGCTGCAAGGGTCCACAGAGACTGGAAGTTGCTCTGAGCCCTAAAATGCAACCCTAAATGAGGGCTAACATCCCGGTGGCCCCAGTTTCACCCAGCTGACGGGAAATTTGTCTCCTGAGCCTGCTGCAAACAGCCTGCACTTAGCTATGCCGTGCCGAGCCTGAGGGTCCTCCAGTCAGTATTCCCGCAGCCCTTCTGCCCTCGGATGCCCCCCAAAGCCCTTTTGCTGCACCCCAAGGCATGCAAAACACACCCTTGGCACCCACGGTTATGAGAAGGCACCACTCTGGCAGGCTACGACGCGGCCCTCTTGTTATTGAACTGGGAAACTACAGAAAAACAACAATTACACTTAACGGCCGTGGGGGCACAGTGCGGGGCCCCAAGCCTGGGCCAGCTCTGAGAGGCCAGGCCACCTCCCCGCGGGCTGGCCACAAGCCACCCAGTGCCCGCGGAGATGGGGATGCTCTTCCCGGCGCAGGGCGGAGGTTGAAGTGGCCGCCATCGGACGGAGGGGTGCCTGCATTGCACAGCCACGAGAGCTCAGTCCCAGTAAGCAACACCAGCCATCGGGGCTTGAGCAGCAGGACCACAAAGTCTCCCGAGACCACAGAGTGCCGCGCCGCGCCGCTCTAGTTGGCTCCGCTCACCTGGACCGGTTCCTCCTGCAGTTTGCAGAGGTTCCCCCTCCCTACCAGGTAGCCACCGCTCCTGGGGGGGCACGTGGGGCGCGGAGGGGCCTGTCTGGCTGCGGCGGCGTAGCAGCGGGGGGGTTTGCTCTGTAAACAGCAATGAATAGTAATGGGTGTCGTGCCATCCGCTTCTCCTGCGGCACAGCGTGGCCTCCGGCTGACCGGCGAACTGAAGGGAGCCGGCCGTCACCTGAGCGCCGAGCACCCAGACGGAGAGCGGGATGGGTTTGTTGAAGAGGGCTGTCAAGAAGAGAGCTCCACGCACTATTAAGCATTTTTTATTCAACATGTTCCCCGCTATTGCAGGAGATTTTGACACGACGGTGTGCTTTAGCACCGTCTAGCTTTGAATTCGTGTTTTTACTAGAGGTCTGAAGTTTGTTATGAGATGCTGGCGGCTTTTTTTTTTTGGCCCGTGGTGTGAAGGGAGATGTCAGTGGGCCGTCCTGGGGACTTTGTTGCCCATGAGTGCACAGTCTCTGATGGATAGTGTCCCTTACAGGTGCACGCCTTTGCCAGTGTGTTTTCAGCCTCAGCCCTAGCCTCCTCCCGTAATGTTTATCACCTCTGAAAACACCCACAGCATTTGAATCAGTCTGTTTGGGGGGTAATTGATGTTATCAGATGTATGTGTCAGAAGGAATTTGTCCCTAGAGCAATTAGGTTGGTTGGTTGTCTTTCATGGGATCTCTCTTGATTTATATAAATTGCAGTAAATATAGGCTTGGCCTCCTGTTAGTCAGGCTGCGACTGGTCTGACCGGGGTGATGAAAAGCTCCCGGGTTTAATGTCTCCGCATATTTTCTTGCAGGCGAGTTCCTATATTTGCTGCCTGCATGCGTGCGGGGACGGTCACGAGTGGTCCCCTCCGAGCCCCGCAAGCGGCGGCCGCACACCGCAGCGTGGAGAGAAGCAGCTTCATGTCTCCCCTGAGCCATCACGTCGGTCCAAAATGGGCACGTTTGGTTCCAGTTCCTCCTCGGAGCAGCTGGCCTGAGATGCCCCTCTCTGGCTCTTCCTGCTACGCTACAAATTGACGTTCCAATAATAAGTGATGCAAAATGATGCCCGTCCTGTGACGGCCACGGAAGAAGGCTGCCCTTGCTGTGTGCAAACAGCCCCTGACCCAGGCACTTCAGGGTCTGAGTAAGCCTACCGGTGTGCTTCGGGTTTAGCGTGTGGGTTAAGCGCTTGGCTGGGTCAGAGCCTGAGGAGATGCCTGACTGTCCTGGGAGGCAAACCAGCTGCGGGATGTGCTGGGGCAGCAACGGCGGCGGGGCGCGGGGTGCGGGGAGAAACCCGCCGCGGGATGAGAGTGCGCTGCAGCCCCCCGTTTAACCCACCGAAATAGCTCCCAAGGATCGCGGGTCTGGAGACCCTCCCCTTGCGAAGCCTCTGCTCCAGGGGAGCAGGGAAGTCATGTCCGGACATGGAGCAGAGCACGGCATCTCTCCTCCAGGGAGCGGTTCTGGAAGAGCTGAAACTGTGCCAAGCCAGAGCTGTCCCCGCCTGGCAAAGCCAGTTTGCCCTCACGGGCCAGACCTCGTCCTTTCAGGAGCGGCCGGGTTCCCCCAAGCCCTCCTTCTCTTGCAGTGCCTCCCGACGGTGACGGCCACTCCCGGCCCTGCCCTGGGGTGCCCCGCGTGCGACGCCCCACTCGCCGGTGCTTAAAGAGGTGAGCTGAGGTCTTCAGGTCCGGTTCTGCCACCCCAACGGTTCGAAGAAACGTGAACCAGCCGAAAAATGAGGCAGTCCTAAGGGCCCCCGCTGCCGAGCTTGGGACAGCTCACGGGCGTCTCCCCGAACGACATCCGCCCCGGCAGCAATCGTGACGAGACGCCTCCTCCTCCGTCTTTAATTGCTTCCTGCCGTCACGCCCTCCCTCCTTACCCCGGCCCCCCCGGGCCCACGAGGCTCAGCTCGCGACGCCCGCCGGCACGGAGGCGACGGCAGGGCTGGGTGGGCACGCTCCCCGGGACCGGGGGCTCTCGCGCGGCCTGTCTGCAGTGTGGAGGGGACTTGGGCATTTCCACCCTTGTGCCCTTCCTCCTCCTCTCCCTGCTGCCGCTTGATAACCCCGATGTGGGCACTTGCCACCAAAAGCCGTGCCATCGCCACCAGCTTAAACCCAGTGGCACTAATCTACACGTGTGCCCTCAGCTTGCCTGCTTGCACCAGACAATACTTCCATTTAAACAGATCCGGTGAACGTGATCACAGTGAGTTGTTGCAGCACAGCTGACAGGTACAAATAATTTCCTGAATCGAGGTGCCGCCATCTGAAATGCTCTGGATCTGTTACCCGGGCTGAAGAATTATAAGTTGCCCAAAAAGAGGAATCCTGGCCATGCTGAAGTGATGCTGTAGGTGCCTTAGTGAACATTGCTGATGGTGGTGCTCATGTATCTTACGCATCTGAAGATAATTTTAAGCATGCTAAAATGCCTAAGAGGTTGCATAAATAAACATTCGAGACAATATTCATGCCTCGCATGTTAACACAACTGTTAAGCAACAAACAGCAGGTGAATAAAGAGAGGAAGGTGCCTGATTGCTATAGGGACCTAAAGGACAGTGGAGCCGGGGAGCAAACTGTTTCTTCTGGCTTTGCCCAGAGGCAATTCTCTCATTTTCATTTCCAGATTTCATGCGTTCCTCTAAGGTGAAGGTCCTGAGTCGGGCGCTGTTTGCTCCGGGGCCAGCTAGAGACAGGAGAGCAAATCCCTGGATTTCTTCTTGCTGTGACTACTGCACGTGGGTATTTACTATTTGATGTTTAATCAGACAGAAACATGCATAAATGTAATTATAGTAATAATGATAAAAACCAAACCCAAACGACAGAACACAAGAAGACACCAAATTAGTCTGAAATTAGTCAGACTGTCAAAAATGAGAGAAATGCTAGATGTCAGTGGAGCCTTAATTCCCACCCACCTCGGGCTGACAGGGGTTGGCAGTCTGTAATTGCGCGGTGACACACCAGTTTGTTTGCAGGGCTGGGGCGAGGGTTTTCGGGAGGAGGGAGGTGGCAGGAGAGGAGAAGCAAGCTTCCCGGCGTGGCGCTGCCGAGCACGGCCGGCGGTGACGGTCACCCCGGTTCCAGCTCCAGCCCGCGTCCTCTCCTGCACCGGCCGCGGGTCTGCGTCTGGGACCTCCACCTCCTTCGCTTGCCCCCTTTCTGCCTTTACCATCCACCTCCAGTGCGTGGCTTGGTTGTGTGCGCACCCGGGTAATCCTTTACAATGACTGATTTCCTCAGAGGTGCTGCCATCGTGGCAGCAACCTGCAGCCACTGATGGTGCTGTCTCCTCTGTCCCCTGGCGGGCGCAGGCAAGCCTCCCCGCTTGGTTTTGCAGAGGGGAGAGCTGGGCTCAGTCTGCCCATCTCATCTGGGAGGACATTTTCAGCGTGCAGAGCGCGCTTCGGGGCAGCTGTGCGTGCCGAGCCGTCCTCAAAATCGCACGTCCCTCTCACTGCTCGCTGGGTGTCTGGGAGGTGGGGAGGTCAGGTCACTTTTGGGTTGATGGGCTGGTGGCATCGCTTAGAAACATCACAAGTTCAGCGAGGGCAGAGCCGCGTTCTTTGGCAGGGCCTTCAGCTCCTTTAACCGACCACTTTAGCACGTCGCTGTCCCTCTTCCCCTTTCCGTCCCCTTCTCTCCTTCCCAACTGCTTCACGCAGGCAGGGATCCCGCAGGCAGGAGCCTTTCCTGTGCGCAGCCCAGACGCGTTCCCGGAGCGTCGTCTCTCCTGTCGTGGATGGGAGCAAGGGTCCCAGCTGATCTCCAGTATGTGACCATGTAATTAATTTCCCTAACGCACAGGACAAGTGAAAGCTGCACAAGCAACTTTACTTGGATGCTGCTGAAGTACAGCTAAGCAAGAGCGATAATATATTGCCTTTGTGTACCTTAGACCAGCTATTTGTTATATCATACACCATGCTGATAGAAACATGTTCTGAAGGATGAAACTGGTGGTTTAAAATGCTGACTTACCAGTTTTTCTGAGTACCTTGATTACTTTTTATTTTTCGTTTGCACAGCACTATCTAAACCCAGCTTTCCCTCTGATCTTAAACTGCAAAAACTGCAAATATGCCCCACTTGTAGGGAGACCCAGCCCTTCAAAATGTTCTTCAAAAGCATGGCTGCTAGGGGGAAAAGACTACAGCTGACCCTCACCGTCCAAGCAACGATGCTGCCTTTCATCAGCCCTCCCAAAGCAAGGAGAAACACGGCGGCACCTTCCCCATCTCCAGCTCCTCCGCGGTGGCGATTTCATGGTACACCTCAGCAAACCATCAGTTTAGCAGGAGAATTATCCGCTGTGTAATGACACCTTCCAGTCTGGTGACAGGATTCCTTCTGCACTTTCTTGTAGTGGTATAAAAGCCAAAGGCCGGTCACTGGGATGGAGCTTTTTGAAAGCTAATGCGTAAACTCCTGCTGAAAGACCTCGTGTACCAGAGCCTTAGGCCACCCTGTCAGTGGATGCCTGGATGGAGACCCTGGTATGAGCCTGGCTGGAGACAGGCACTGTGTGGGTATAAATATATATAGGATAAATATGACATTACTTTGTAGTGGGGACAGGTGAGTAGAACTTAAAGAAAATCATGTCGATACCAGCCTACCCTGGGATCAGACCTAAAGGAGCCCCTGTCACCCAGGGGGCTCCAGCTGACCGTCTTCTGGTGGTCCAGCCGACCTCTCCTGTGGACCCGGCTCTGCAGCCATGGATGAAAGGCTGCTTGGAGCTTCACGCTGCCCCTAGAAAAAACCCCACCCCTTTTTCTTAGGAGAAAATCCCCTCTCCTTCCCTCCTCCAAGCGTTACGGATTCTCAGCTTATGCAGGGAGCAGATTTTTATATTCCTGCAAGACCTTTTTGGCAACGCTGATGCCCCTCAGGGAGGGAGGCTGGGCACAGTCGTGCCCTGCCCCGACAGTAAGCAGTACCCTTAGCGACTTCTCCAGTGCTTTGCTAAAGGGTAAACACCTCCTGCGAGATGCTCTCTCCTCTCAGCGTATCAATGGTCAAAGCTTAGTGCAACAATACCTGAATCCAGTGTGAGGGATCCTCATGATGAGTCAAATGCTGCGGCCACCCTGATGCAAAACATTCAGAATAAACTCGCCAGTGGGGCTCTGCACGGTGCTGGCCATGACGGACGGGTGTCCTCGCTCCAGTGCCGGTGTGTTCCTCCGAGCGACCCTGCACCGTCCTGACCCGGCATTAACAGCAGCGGACTGTGGAACCTCCCCGTAAATTCAGCTTTTGGATGAATGAGTAAACTGGCAGCCGTCCTCTGTTTGCAAACACTGAGACATCGCTGGGGCTGGACTGGGCCCAGCCATGACGGTAATTGCCCGCGTTAGGATGACAGAGGCATTGAGGTGACCGACCTGCAGCCCCGGGGTTCGAGGGATGCCAACCCACCTATCCGGGGAGCGGGAGCCGTGGGAATCCGCCTCGCCCAGCCCAAGGTGTACGAAAGATGCATTCAGGTGTTGTGAGCAGCTTGTGGGTGCTCTGAATGTCCTGTGCTGGACACGTCGACAGCTGTAATGTTTTATAAATTTATCTCCCGTGATCTTTGCTGTGGCTAGCCCGTGAGGCCACACGGCAGGGAGACACTGGAGCGGTGACAGTGGGAGGCGATCCCAGGTCAGTGCCAGCCCTGCCTTGGGCACGCAAGTGCGCAAGGAGTGTGCAAAGTGGCCCAGCTGGCTGCACACCCGCAGCCATGGGGCGGGGGGGTGGGGGTGGGGGGGGTGTACCCTGTACCTGCGTGTCTGCCAGCCGCAGCCCCGGCCTGGGTTCGGTTCGCCCAGCGCGTTGATTTTTTTGTTGTTGTTGCTCTGAGCGGGCACGTCTTAAACATTTCAGAATAAAGAAAATGAAGATCAAAATGAGAAATGAAATTTGGGAGGATTTTCCTGCCCCGGATCCGAGCAGTGGCAGAAAGGGGAAGCGGCCGAGACTGGCGGCGGCTGCTGCTGCTGCTGCCGCTGCTCTCCGGGGAGCAGCCGTGAGCAATCCCCACACCAAGCACCCCTGAAACCCATTCCCAAAAGCAGGAGCAGCCCGACCCTCCTCCTGGCTGCAGGAAACCCTTCCCTGGAGAGGAAGGTGAGGGCAGAGGCGTGAGGAAGAGTGAAGCAGTGGTTCCCTGCCGTGGCAGCCCTTTGCCGTGCAGCAAAAACCATGGCGCAGGTGTTAACAGGGATGCTTGGTGTCCTCCCCATGCACACTATCTTTCTTGAAATTAAAAGCTTAAAAATGGCTTTTGCTGCTGTGGTGGAAAGCCTCGGTGGCCCCACAGGTGCACTGCCATGCCTGGAGCGTGGCGACTCAGTGGTCCACCACTCGTGGTGGACACAGCTCCTCTTCCTTAGTGATGAAGCACGCCAGTGGGAGCCCACTTCATCCTGCCAGGGCTTCGCTTTAAGGAGATGGACGTAATCCATTAAAAACAGCGCGGTGGCGAGCCCAGCGGCAGAGCGACGCAGATTCCCCAGAGGAAAGAGAGGAGCTCTCGCTGCCACCGCTCGCCCTGCTGCCGCCGTCCCACCACGTGAGGTCAGCCAGGACCGGTGCCGGGGCCCGGCTCCACAGACACCCGGGCATCACCTCCACTACGAAGCTTTCCTTACAGCTCCCTACGGCAGGGATCAGCACCACCAAAGGGTAAATGCTAAAACATGGGTACCCTTTTTTTTCCTGTTTTGTTTTTTACTTTTGCAGGGCGTGACTGCCTTGCACTGTGTGCTGTGCAGCACCAGCAAAAGGGGTGTTATTCAGGGCTGCAGGGCTGCCTGGCGGGGAGCATCCCGGGGTTGGCTCCGCGGCGCAGCAGCTGTCCGTCTGTCAGTCCGTGGAGGCTGCCTGCAGCCACTTCTAGCACGGGAGGCCTCTGGCAGCGCTGCCAGCGGGCCCCGCGGGGCTTCAGCCTCCCGGGGAGGAGTGGAGGCCCTGCCCAAGCTGGAAGCTCGCGGTGGATGAGGAGTCGTCCTCCTGCCTCGGCTTTTGTGACTTGCCCTGCCGGGGCACGTGCCGTGTGCCAGGGTGTGCAAGCCGGCGGCGCAGGGCTCTGACCCCATCCCTGCATGCTGCCGAGGCAGTCGAGAAAGCACATGCCCCATGTGCTGCCGTAAGTCTGGGATGTAACGGTGCCTTGCTCAGGGCTGGGGGTAGACTTTCCCCACCTGCCTCCCCCTGACCACCCCAACACTCCTTAGGGGGTCCCCCGCACGTCCTGCCTGCCCTCTGTAGCAGCTTGGGCTGGGGGTGGCTTTTTGCTGGCACAGCCTGAGGAGAGGACCCGGGGGCCAAGAGCAGTATCCGGGGGAGGCGCAACCCAAACCTGTCAGGGTTAGACACCTTCAACCCCAGCCAGGCCAGAGGCAGCCCCCAGCCCTGGGACGTGGCGGTGGTGCTGGCATCGGCGTGGGCTGGTGCTGGGCCCGGTAAAAATTCCCACCTCCCAGGACCAGCTGCCTGCCCCAGCCATGCCCTTGCTCCGTGCTGGGCAGGGGGGTCATCCCAGCACCCGCAGAGGCGCACACCCACCGGCACCATGGCCGTGGGCATTTTAAGGAGCGAGGGGCTGGATGTCCCCTTTTCCCAAACTGCTGTTGCAGCTTCGGGGGTGTGCGTGACAGTCAGCCCCACACTTCTAATTTCTGCAGGTGCAGAGCCCCGCCATCCCCTTAACACGGTCCACAGCTCCGTCGCCTGGTGAAATGATGCCACCTCCAATGGGTAATGGCTGTGGCAGCGGCGGGGTGGGGGTGGGGGGGTGACATACCCTGCCTTCTGCCCCTCTCTCAGAAGCGCAAGTTAAGCCATTTCCCAGGGACACAGTCTTACGTCAGATCAGATAAGCAGCAAATTTGGCTTCCAGGCAGGTGTGGCAGGTTGTGGGCCGAGGCAGAGCTGGTGCTATCATCCCTCGCCTCGGCCGCACATGCAGGTACTTACAACCGGGTGATCGTGAGTGCTCGGTGTAGCCCCAAGGCATTTCTTATTTGCTTTGCGGTAGCAAGCTATCATGTCTGACAAGAAAAATCTCTCTTTTGGTAGTTTTCCCTTTCTTAGCAGCAAACCTTCAGCTTTTTTCCCAAGGGCCTTGGAAAAGCTAATCCGAATGTCCCAGGTTTCAGCTACCACCCACCCACGTGTGTCACTGGTGGAAACGCTGGATAGTTGGGGGTGGTACATACCCTTGTCCTTCCAGTTTTTGTCTGCCAGGGGAAAAGCCCAGGCCCAGGAAACACCTCTTGCCAGGGAAGGGAACACTGTTAAATAGATGCCGATGGCTCAGAAATCATCACTTTTCCTCGAAAGGAGAGGCGCTTAAAGCCGTGCCTGGGTGATGCAGTGCCCCACATGCCCTGAGAGGAGGACACAGGATTGTGGGTCACTTCATGCAGAGACATCTCACTAGTCCAGTGCGAAGGCCAAGCTAATTACGAGCCCGCCACAAAGCCATGAAACCAAAATATTCACCCTGTTGTCTGTTTTGGCTTCCTTCACGCTGCCTTGGAGCACCTGCGACAATTGCATCCCCCACTGAAATGCTGATTTGTTCCTGTCAGGCACCCGGAGTGGGTTCCCTGGTGCCAAGCCGACTCGCAAGTCACTGTTTAGTTTGGTGTGGGACACGGCGGAGCGGTGCATGGTGGGACCAGGGCGACCCGGCCCTGCTGAGGCTGTTCACGTGGGGCAGAGCCTGCAGCACCTTCCTCCTGGGGAGAGGAGAACGCTGGAAGGGCAAAAACGCGTGAAGGGACAAAAAGCAGCCGAGGAAAGCAACCTGGGACCCTTCAGTATCTGTCTGTGCCCCTGGCATCGCTCTGTTAAGATAGCAAGAGTCAAAATAATTCTTAGCCAGCTGATAGAGCTGACAGCAGAGCTGGAGCTCAGACGTGGTCTCCCCCCGGTCCTGCCTGGCTCGCTGGCACCCTGTGCCAAAACAAACCCTCCGTTAATGCATGGTGGGCTCTCGCCTCCACCCGGGACGTTTCTGGAAAGCGAATGGCGGGTTTACTGGGGGGGGAGAGGAGGCACGCTGGGGGCTGTCCCCATACAGCGTAGTGCTGCTGCTCCTCTTTCCCCATCCAGCCTGGAGCCGTCCCCCCCGGCACTTTCCTGACTCACCTGCCCAAACCGCCCCCTCCCGCCCCGCTCCCGCGGAGCTGCAGTGCGAGGAGGCACGTTTAGCAGAGGTGTGATGCTAATTAACAAGGCGTAGAGCAACATAAACAGGAAATCCTGCCACGAGACACCTCCGGCACTTAATCAGGCTTTCAGAGCTAACCGTCACCCCAAAGAGATGGAGCAGCCCTATATCCGCTTGTAATGCTGGGTGGGAACGCTGCCGTTGGGGTGACGGAGGACTGTGGCTGGCCCAGTTGCTCTGCCTTTGGCAGCTGTACCCTCCCAAAAGCCAACGTGAGCGGGAGTCAGATGCCTGGCAAACCCAAAGGAGAAAGGTTGACTTGCCGAAACTATTTAGTCTGTTCAAGGCAGAGTAATAGGTGCTTGTCTGAGTTGCGTCTGCCATTAGTGGACCTGTTCCAGAATGGCAGGAGATGTGATAAAAAAAAAGTGCTTCCATTTTAATAACTAATTAAACAGGCTAACTCAGCCAGGGACCGCTGCCGTGGAACCGGATCCAAAACCTAAAAGAAATAGCGGTAGCTGTTGCCCAAAGCCTTAGCAGTGAAAGAGCGATAGGTCAAAAATATCAGTCCCTTGGAAGAAGGTCAGAAAAGGCTGGTAATCCTCTTCCAAATGGAGAAAAACCTCTCCAGACCGGGAAATAAAACTGCTCCCATTGGACCCTTGCCCCCCGGCCCTCGACAAGCCAGCCAGCGCGGTGGCAGATGCTCCGTCTGCTGCTGCGGTTCAGGCCTATGGCTGTGTGTGGGCTACGGTGGTCGGGGGGTTAGGACAAAGCTGGGGGGGGGGGATGCCGTGCTGCTACGAGAGCATCCAGACTGCCCCAGCCTGGACCCGGCCCTTCTTGTGGTGTTACTGGTTCATTAAATCGTCGGCTGGGCTGACAGCTCTCCGGCGTCCTCGTGGCTTTGCCTGCAAAGCCGGCTTAATTCCTGGCCTTGGAACAGGCAGGGAGCACGGTGTGTGAGGACGTGCAGCTCTCAGTGCATTTGTTGGGGAAAACCAGGCCTTTCCGACGAATGTTTTGGGCCATCGCACAGCCTCCCCCGTCATATTACACCTACGCTAGGGATCATGCTCAGCTAGGTTTCCTGATGTTCCACTGACACCAGCTTTTCGTGCAGCTTTCCCCAGTGCAGAGGGTACCCCGCTTTACTTGGAGGGGGGTGTGTGTGTCTGTTTTCACTGCATTTGTACGGACCTGGTTAGCTGGGTCGCCTTTGCCTCACTGCCACGTTTGGCTGAAATTGGTCAGTAAGGTCAAAAATTACTCCGGAGAGGAGCGGACAGGCAGGAACAGATGCTCACAGGAAAGCAAGCTGGAGGCACAAGAGCACAGTGCCGGGATGCCGGGGTGCCCGGGGTGTATCTGCCGGTGCAGGGGGGCACCAGGCCGGGGGGACCTGGCAGCGGCAGCCACCGAGGGCACGGGCAGACAGCTCATCCCACCTGGTTTTTGCATCCAGGACTGCGCAGCCAAATCAGGTGGGAAAATAATTGCCTCAGCAGGTGCATTTGACAGAAAAATCCTTTCTTTTTTTTTTTTTTTCCCCTCTAACAGGTTCCTCAGGCAAATCTGGAACAACCCAGAAAGGATGAGCTGGGGACAGTTTATGCTTAAAGTGGGCAGTCATCTCTCCAGTGATAGCATCTCATTTCTCTCTGCAGGCACGGCTGCCAGGCAGAGCAATAAATCTTTTGCATGGAAGTACTCGGCGTGGACCTAAATGGACCTTCCTTTCTGCAACCCTCTCAGCTGTGCAGCAGCAACTCCTAACGCTGTGCTCCCAGCCCAGTTATCTGAGCCTTTTCATGGTGCTAAAACCTGGCTGCCTTGGGTCATACTTACTCCTACTAGTTTGGGACGAGGCAGAGATAAAGCGACTCTCCCTGTGGGAGGCTGCGCAGGTTTATTTATTAGAGGAGGCCATTCTGCGTGCCGCTGCCGCAGCTGGGCCGTGCTCCTCTCCAGGAGGGATCTGTAGCGTGCATTTGACCCATGGATGCACATGGAGCAGCCCCGGCACAGCTCTGCTGCCACAGAGGACCGGAGCCACCCCCGGCGCTGCTCCGGAGAAGACGTTGGAAAGCAAGTCAGCGCTGGGAGCGGGGCGTGCGTGTTTATTCCGAAATAATCCACGGCGTGCTGGATGTGGTGCTTTGGGTCCTTGGAGCTGGGGTTTGCTCAGCCGCCTCTTCTCCTGACCTCCGGGCTGCCAGGATGACGGCTTCTCTCCTCTTATCTCAGCTGATGCTATCACTTGTTCCTCCGGTGCCTGCAGACACATGTCCTGTGGTAAAAAACTCCCTCAGGGGGAAGCCGCCTTCCCAGCCGGGCTGCCAGCGAGCCTGGCGGGCGTGATCCTTCATCTTGGAGCAGGAAGGGATCAGAAACAGATGCTTCTCTCCCTTTTAAAGCATCTCTGAGCCAAAAAATCCTGCACAGTATCCTGCCCTTTTATCTGTCCATGAGAGCTGGCAAAGGAAGATTTCAGCTTAAACCCCTCTTAGCACAAAGCACAACGCTGGACTCCGTAAATCTGAATTGTTCCTGCCGCCGGCTCCTGGGCAAGCCCCTCACCCCGGCATCACTTCGGGGTATGGGGAACAAGGGCAGGTGTGGCCCTGCAAATAGGGGTTTGCCTTCCTCCCGGTCTCTGCCTTTTGCTGAGTGGGGAGAGACTGTTTCTGTGAAAGCCACGTGCTCGGGAAGCTGGTCTCTGGACCGGAGCTGGATACCCAGGTCGTTACCTGTTTTGCCGCAGAAACAAGTCCCTGATCGTCATACACATGTGCCTGCGTGCAGACAAACAGGCTCTCTTGAGTGCACTCCTTCTCCGGTGGCACTTAGGATTTTTCCTTACACACTGGGGTTTTGCTGAGCTCAGATGGCCCTGGCAGGGGGAGCTTTAGCAGCAAAGGGTCCCCAAAGGGACCCAGAGCTGGCAGCTGGAGCCGAGGAGGGAGGAGCGGCAGGAGAGCTTTCTGCTGGCCGACAGGATGAGTCATTTGGGCTCTTCTACTCTCTTTACCTTTTAAAATAAGGTGGTGAGCAAGCCTTGTAATACCCAGCTTAAGCGACAACTCTGCAGTTAAAAAAAGTGGACGGCAGGTTGCTATATCTGCTTCTTACTGCTGTTTTCCTGTGTGCCATAATCGCTCAATGTACGTGTCCAAGGCAAGCAGGTAAAAAATGGAAACACAGCGTTGGTTGCCTGAGCACATTGCGTGCAAGCCAGGCGCGGTGGCGGGGGGGGTTGGAAGGTGGGCAGATTCACTCCTCATGACCCACCCGGTGAACAGCAAAGCGTCCTAAGGTGCTGAGGCAATGCTCAGACACCCAAAGCAGATGGGCTGGGTGGCTTTTCTCTGCAATAGGATTTTGGAGAGCAGCCGGCCGTCCGGGATCAACAGCCCTCCTGTAACACACAGGCGAGACCCGGGGTGGAGGGCTTACTCTGGCCTCTGGATTATAAAGGATGCGGCATCCCAGAGGATTTGGGTGAAAGCCTGATGGTGGCAGGGCTGAGCCTGGAGTGAAGGCACATCCCCTGCCTTGTGAAACCAACTCTCCAGGGGCTGTGCCAGCAGCCCAGGCTGCGGCCAGCCGGCGGGAGCAGGACCAGCAGGCATGGTCACCTTGTCCCAGGGGCTGCCAGTCGCCTGCAGAGAAACCTCCTGGGGCTGGGTCTCTCTCTCTCTCTCTCTCTCTCTCTCTCTCTCTCTCTCTCTCTCTCTCTCTCTATATCACAAGAGATGAGTGGATCGCTCTCGGGTGTCTCCCCAGCGCATCACTGCAAAGAGATGTGGGTTGCGTTCCCTTGCTCCTGGCTTTGTTCTCGATTCGACAGGGGTAAAAATAGTAAAAGAGAAAGAAAGGGACGGTGTGGGAATGGTCTCTTTTTCATGGCGCGTTCCCCTCAGCCCAGAGGCTGGAGGCAAACCCCCACCAGTCCGAAGAGCCCAGGGCCAGGGGTCGCCTCAGATGTGACCCTTTTGCAATGAGATGCTGGCACGGAGGAGCTGTCAGGGCCTCGGAGCCGGAGGTGGCAGTGCCCTGCGTGCCTCCAGCCCGCCCCTGCCCAGCCAGGGCTGTCGGGTGAGGAGCAGAAACCCTTCGCTCCCCACCCCGCCGTGACTCAGGGGGCACCCGCTCTGCCTGAGCTGCCGCAACCGTTTTGACACCCACGGCTGTCAGGCAGGTGCCCCCTCGGCAGGTCCCTGGTGCTCCAGCATCCCTTGCAGAGCTCCCTGCCCAGCTCGCGGACCGCTGCCGTGCTCCTCCTAATGCCCTGTGCCAGCCCTTGTCCCTGAGCTCCGTGGGGACGGTCTGTGACCAGCTATGAGAGCTGGCACCACCTGTACGGCACAGAAACAGGGCACGGGTGTTGCAGAGATGCCTCTCTAATTGCCTTGAAATCTGCCCCTCTAAAGTCACGATCAGATCACAGGATCTGACCTGTCCAGACGATCACGATGCTATTTTTGCCTTATCTGGATCTGTGCGGCAGTACGTCATATCAACGTGGCTTGTCACCGTGACAGCTCTCTTCCTTCCTTATCTCTCGTCACCGTTGATGGTCACAGGCAGGAGAGTGACTCCTTTCCTGTGACGGAGAAGTGCCATACCTGAAGGATTAGTTTCAGGCAACCCAGGGGAGATTCATCCTGGCAGCTGTGTGAGTTACCCCTTTTTACGCTCCGGTCCTTAAACACGCTGCTTTGGCTCTCTGGTGTCACGCAGGAGAGACTTCCAGGCTCCCTCTTAGCTTTCTCTGCTACCCTTCAGGAGGTTTGGTGCCCAAAATCACACGGGAGTGTGCAGCAGCTGAGCACTGCTTTGGAAAATCAGGGAAAAGCTCCTGGCAGCGGAGGCCAGCCAAGGGGAACCACCACGAGAGCTGTGCAGGCTTTCGCAGGAGCTGTAGGAGCCAAGAGGGGTGTATCTGCGTGCCCGTGGCTTCAGCTGCTGCCCCAGGTGCTCTCTGGGCTGTTGGGCCGCGGTCACCACCCCAGAGGCTTTGCGTGAAGCGCCCGTGGCACCGGGCAGCCGAGCTCGCCATGCCACCTTGCCGTCTGCAATATTTGTAGAGATCCACGTTGTAGGATCTGTTGGGAGATGGTGCTGGGGTTCAGTCACCCCAGGCGCCTCACCACCTCCAGCAGCTGATTACTCCCAGGCCTGCTTCGCTCCCAGGGCAGTAAGGAGCTGCAGGCATTCGCGCCATGCCTGTCTATGCCTGCATCTTCAGTGCGGCTGCCGGTGGTGGTAGGTGGATCACCGATCGGCGGGACAGAAAAGGTGGATCACCGAAAGGGCTCCCTGGCTTTGGGCTCGGCAGGAGGCTGAGCGAAGCTCTGGGACTTCTCCCAGCACACCAGAAATGCCACAGCCCCCTGACACAAAAAGCTTATCTAGAATAAACACGCCCTGCCAGTGGGAACCTGTTTTTTGAAAGCTCACGAGTTAACTCTGTACCACACCGGGGACCGGCTGTCCTCCCGCGGCTGGTGCGAGCCTGTGCCGCCTCCTTGGCCAGTTTGGCAGAAAGGCACCCATGTGCGTGCCCCGTCTAACCTGGGTCAGATGTGCCCAAATGGGTGATTTTGCTGAATTTAATGACGACAGAGCCGCAAGCTGGAATTGCCCACCCTGGGGGGAAGAGCATCTTACCCCTGCAAGATGGCATATGCTCTGCTGAAGAAAACCTTGGGTTTCCAAAGAGGCGGGAGCAGCCAGAAACACGGTCTCCTGGAGAGATCAGGGGTCAATAACCTTTTGGGAGAGAGGGAGACTTGAAGCTGAATCGCATCCCTGAGGGATTTCAAGAAAGAAAAGGAGCATAAAGGCTGCTGTGAGTGGAGTTTCCACCCTGTGAAGGCAGCCCGAGGACCTGGGGTACGCAAAAGCCCCAGGGGAGTTTGTAGCGAAGCAGCGGGAATAAAACAGCTTCTTTGCAGGGGACAGCGCTCTCGGCTCACTCGGCAGAAAGACCTCGCAGAGGGTGGGTGCTGGGCCTTTTATCTGCACGTACGTTTGTAGTGATAAGCCTATGGTGCTTGAGAACACCCAAGATCAAGTGTGAAAAACCAAAAGAAGGCTTTATTTCAGTTCCAGGGCAGAAGGAAATAAAATGGCCACCTTGCCATAGTGAGCGAGCGTTATCAGCCTTAAACCAGGTACCTCCAGCTCTCTGCTTTCACACAGCAAAGCAAAACCCAGATTTGATATGTGTGCGGCTAGGGGGGCAGAAGTGTCCCGTGTGAATTTGAAAACTCATAAGGAAAAAAAAAAGGGGGCAAAAAGCTTGTGTTAGGATTAGAATAAACACTTCTTAGCTATATTTTGCAGTTTGTGTTATTCTCAGGCACAACCAGCAGCAGACTGAATCATTTCAGAGCTGTGCTCAAGCCTGCTGCTTTATTTTTTTATTGCTGACAGAATTTAAACAGAAACAACACATTTAATTTGCTTTTTACTTTTCTCATGATTTTTAACGTGAATAATAGAATTGCAGAGTCGCAGGATAATTTCAGTGGGAAGGAACCCAAGGCAGGGCCGGCTCCAAAGCTAGACAGGTACTCAGGCCTTTGGTTCCGAGTTTCTCCAGGGATGGAGATCCCACCTCCTGTGCCACTGTTTGACCACCCTCATGGTGAAATACTTCCCTTATATCAAACCCAAATTTCCCTTGTTGCAACTTGTGACCATTGCCCTGGTCATTTCAGTGTGCATCTCTGGGAAGAGCCTGCCTCTGTCTTCCCTGTAATCCCCTTTAGGCAATGGACGACAGCATTAGGATCGCCGACTCCCCCCCCTCCCAGTATGTCCGCATCTCTTTCATACTGGGAAGCTCAAGACTGGACACAGCACCCCAGATGCAGCCTCGTGGGTGCCAAGCAGAGAGGAATTATCATTTCCCGGGACGTGCTGGGTACGCTTTTGCTGACGTGGCCCCATGGGTGGTCAGCCCTCACCCCCTACTTAGCAGAGCTCTAAACAAGCACTGATGAGTTAGTCACAGAGTTTGGAGGGAAAATGCCATCACTGATAGAGTTCCTTAAATATTTGACTTCTCAAGAAGCCTGAAATCTGTATTTGCTTAGAATAAGCCTAAGAGGATGATCTGAGAAATGAGAAAGAAGGAAGGGGACATAATCTAGTAAAGATACTCAGCCCCAGTGAAAGGTATGGACAAATATTCATTGGAGGTATTAAACAAGTTTAATTCCCATTCAAGTCAAGGATCTCCTAAGGCTTAAGTGGAAAAAACTCGTCCAGCCATCAGGACGGGCAGCGTTAGACCTGTATGCTTTTGCCCCGAAGTCCAGGCTGCTGAGCCCCGGAGCACCAGAGGAGCCAGCCTGGGCGGTGGTGAAGCTCACGTGCCTTCCCTTCCCCTCCTGCCCCTCAAAGCATTACCAACCCACAGAAAGCAGGGCAGCCTCCCCTTTCTGCAGGCTCTCCGAACCCCCGAACATCTCAGCACACGCAGGAAACCTCCACCTGGCTCCCGGGCTCTTGCATTCCCACCAGTGCCTACCAGTGCTTGTAGCACAAAGCCGTGGACTGCATCGGTCTTCCCAACAGCTCCTGCCTGCAAAAACACCTCTCTTCCTCGTGCTGTCTCTTCGTTTAAATCTGTGCCCCAAACGTATTTTACCAGCTAGGTTTTCAGCCCACGTATGACACTGTGACAATTTCATGGCATGCAGCGGAGTCTGCCCTGGGACCCCCGGCATCCCGAGAAGGACGGCCGTGGGAGGAGATGGGGGGAGGGAGACAGGGTGCTGCTGAGAACAGTAGTTTCTCGGAGGGCTTCCCCCATGCTTAGCCCCTCCTTTTGGGAGATAAAAGCCCCGTCGTGCAGAGCACCTTTGAGGCACTCCCTCCTCTTGCTTCACACGACTCCAGTACACAAACAACCCCCCCCCGCCCCCTTTTTTATCCATTGCTTCTTCCTCAAGCTACAGCAAACCCATGCCCGCTGACGTGGCTGATGGCTGATCTCCCATGCACCCTCCTCTCCCATCACAGCTTGGACCAAAACTGCGGAGAGGGAGGCAGGGAAGGTCGGGCACATTTTGGTACCTGCTCGGTTACATGAAAGCACGAGTACAGCAAAGCCTGCACCTCATATCACTCGCTGGATCCCTCACACCACCCCAAAGCTGGTGCATGCTCCCTGGCAGTGCTCGCTAAGTCACTTGAAAGCCTTTTTGACAGCATGTTCTCATTCACCTAATGGGGGGATGTGGCCGCCTTGCTGTCATGTGCTGTGCGCTTCAGGTCGTGACTCATGCCTGACTGCCCTCTGGTAAAGGCATCAAAATGCCCCAGGGCGGCGGGGGGCCGTTCTGTGCTCACCCTCTAATTCCCGTGCCTCGCTCTTGGGGCGGCTGGACAGATTTCCAGCACTGTTTGCAGGCTGGTGTTTTGAGGTGGATGCTGTTAAGAGGGTGTCTGGATGTACCGATGTCATTGCTGAATTGCGTACGGTTGCCATAGAAATCTAGGACACACACATCTGACTGATAATCGTCTTTTTTCCCCACCCTTTCTTTCTTTTTGCATTAAGTAAAGGAAACTGCACAGCTAGACCTGCTTTTCTGAGGAGCTGTGCTGGGAAATCTTGGCTGTCAAGGGGTGATTTCAGATGTTGATGCTGCAAGTAGCCTTGTGTGTGCCGACAGACGAGGGCAACACTCGGGGAGAAGACCTGCTCCAGAATGGGTGATGGACAGAAGCTGGAGAAGGCTTCTCCTCAGCTGGGACCTCATACTGCTGCTGGCGACACAAAGTAGAAGTGAGATCAGACCCGGGTTTTGCAATACGCCAGCTCTCCACCCCCAAAATATGTGCTCCCGTAATGGCAGAAATATTCTTTCCTAACTAATGATCCATCTTTGTGTCCACGAAGCTCTGCCAGATATTTCACGACGAATACTGTTTGCACTTTACAGCACGCTATGATACGATCGTTAAGTATATAAATTTGATTTCCTCCTATAGGTCCTGGATAAAAGCAATATAAGGCCTCATTCACCTCCAGAAATACCAACTGCTTGGCTCATGGTACATGCCCCAATGCTACTGATTTTTAAGCAGTCGTGCTAGCAGTACTCTCGCTGCAGTTGTGTTTATAACATGCCTGCTCCTTTTGCTTTGAAAGGGCAAGATCAGAGCACAAATAATTATACAGTGAGGAAATAACTGTTCGAACATTTTAGCAAAGACTGTAACAGAAGCATTTAAGAAAGTGTGGAAGCGTTAAGAGTTTAAAGAAACGGGCCTGCCACAGCCAGAATTATCTCCCCCTTTGCTTGCATAATGTCCTCCCAAAATGGAGCCCTGACCAAACCTGGTGGCTGTTGCAATGTGAGCAGCAGCCGAGACATCCAAGACAAGGAAGCCCTTTGCCTTGCTGAAAACTGTGCTCTTTCTCACGCAAGCCCAGGAGCCACCCTCTGCTCACCTTAGTGAGTCCTCCTTCATGTGAGTGCTGCCATTAATGTCAGAGGAAATGAGTACATGCCCAGCGGCATGGGAAAAGCCTTGCACAACCAGGCCTAAATATAAACCGGACATGAAAGATAAAGTCTCCAGTAAATATAATTGCAATAGCTCGGGGGCCCAGACAGCTCGTGTTAATGTCAGGGGGCACTGGTTCCCTGGCCATCTCCTGGCTTCCCCTCAAATCAAACGGCGTCATCAAATTCAGCCGATGGCTGAAACCTAGGGTTTGGGTTGTTTTTTTTTCTGAATTAAAAGCATTCTTAAGATAACCCCTAGTAACCGGCATTTCAAAAGTGCCGTGGCGTCCGACGATGAGCAGCGTGGCTCCTCCTCGTACTCCGCAGCCAGGGCTGCCTTCCTCCCCACGTAGCGGTCAGGACTGTCACCGCGGCAGCCCGCTGCGCCGGCCAGCCCGGTGTCTGCCCGCTGGTGGGATGCTCGTGGGCACCAGAGCTCATACCTGCGTCACGTATGCCCAGTGTGCTGGGCCCCATCAGAGGGTGGAAATTCAGGTAATTACCTCCCTGAGAGCCAGACTTCCGGAGCGTATAATTGAGCTCAAATTAAGTTGCTCATCAACAGGTAATCAGCTGGTCCACTTGATTTGCTAAGAGTCATAGCTCACGCTTTCCTGCACCTCTGTTTTGTTCTTTGACACGTTCCAGAATTTAAGGTCAAGGTGGGGAGCAATGATGAGACCATCCTGCGCTGCCAAAGCCTGGCTTCAAACTCCAGCCTCATAATATCTTTAAATGACTTTGGGTTGGAGGGTTCAAGTACACACCATGGGTAAGATTGCTGTGGCACATCCTTTTTCTGACACTCCTCCAGCAGGAGACGTTGCTTCCCAGACAGCTTTCTGGGCAACCCAGCTGCTGATCTGGCACAGTATGGTCATGTTTGCAAGACACTGAAATCTCTGCAGTGATGATGCTTGAGCTTTCTTGCATGGCGCTTGAAGGGTATAAACCTACAGCAGCAACAGATGGATCTGATCCTGTGAGATGCTGTGGGCCTCCGAGGATGTTCTGATGCTCTCAGCTGCTGCTGGTGACTTCAGGAGATGCTCCACACCTTGTGAGATATAGGCAGCTGGCCAGGCTCTTAAAGAAAAACCCCACCCAAACATTAAAACAATGCATCAGTTTGTGGCCTGAGTTTCAGAGGGTTTATAGGACCTTTTGCACCGGTTTCAGTGAGAGAAATATCATCCCGCAGGGTGGTGGTTTGCAGGAAAAGCAGCGTGGCTTGCCTGTGCATCCAGGCAGAGTTTCAAAGGCAATGGAGATCAAAGGAAAAGGCTTCAGACAAAGCCACAGCGGCGGGTGCTAGGCACGTTAATAATTTAGAAACAGTCAAATGTAAGAATAGTCAAATGCAGGCGCTGAAGGAGTCACAGTGCTTTCAGGACGAGGACAGCCCAGGGCAGGAGACGGGCACCGGTGCAAGGCGAAGGGCTCTCGCTGCCTGGCTTTCCCTGCCGGCTCGCCAAGGGAGCTGACGGACAGCCCCCCCTCTCCGGAGGGCCTGGAAGCATGGCGTGTACGGGTGAGCACCTCTCTGGGAATAAAAACCTCTGATTTTTGCTGGGTGTGTACGCAGAGCCTTTGGAAAGTCGTGAGTGCATAGGCTGCGGCCTGCTGCCGTTCATCTTGTGCGCGCGTGTGGCCTGACCCTGAGCATGCTGAGGGTGCCCAGCTGATAGAAAGCATTTTTTGGGTGACGGTTAAAGATTTTTAATAAATATTATTAAGGGAATGAAATGTTTCTTGGGAAATGAGGGATTTTTAATCAAGCTTTAATTACCATGTGCCACAGATCTTCCTTAAACTGAAAATAATGAATTCCAGTGTGAATTGTATTCTTAGGTGACTAATGGGATATTGGAAAACTCACTTGGTGATTTTTAGGGATGAGTGAGAGAGGGTGTAAACAAAGAGCCTGTCAGAAAAGCGCTTGTAATCATTCAGTGCTGGTTGCATGAAGAGATGGAAATGGCAATCTGAAATGGAGCTCCTTTATAAACCCGTCTCACAGTAATAAGGTATAAATTTTAGAGCCAGTCCACATAATGGCTTTAAGTTTCGAGTGACATGTATGATCCATTTTTAATGGTACTATTTTTGCTGCGGCGCTTCTGACAAATGGTCAGAGACATGTCAGTCTTGACAGTCCTTAAAATTAGCAAAATCCCCCTAATAAAGCTAAAAGCAGGAGCCACTTTCCGAACTCGTAGGGGCTGGAGCAGCCCTGGGTGTGCGGCAGGGCTGAGGCTCCCCGGTGCTGCGGGGACGTCTCTCCATGGCACAGGAGACCCTCTCCAGGCCCTTGTGCCACGGCCCTTGCTCCGACCGGGTCTGCGCATCCACAGCGTCCCTGGGCAACCGGTCCCAGTGTCTCACTACCCTCATCGTAAAGAATTTCTTCTTTATGTCTAATCTAAAGCTAACCACTTTCAGTTGAAAACGGTGACCTCTTGTCCTGGTAAAAAGCCTCTCTCTGTCTTTCTTATAAGTCCCTTTTAAGTACTGAAAGGCCACAATAAGGTCTCACCGGTGCCTTCTCTCCTCCAGGCTGAACAACCCCAGCTCTCCCAGCCTGTCTTCACAGGAGAGCTGCTCCAGCCCTCTGATCATTTTTGTGGCCCTCCTCTGGACCTGCTCAAATAGGTCCATGTATTTCTTGTACTGGGGACCCCAGAGCTGGACGCAGTTCTGCAGAAGGGGTCTCACCGGGGCAGAGCAGAGGGGGAGAACCACCTCCCTTGACCTGCTGGCCACGCTGCTTTTGATGCAGCCCAGGATACGATGGGCTTACTGGGCTGCGCGCACATACTGCCAGCTCACGTCCAGTTTTCGCCCGCCAGTATCCTCAAGTCCTTCTCCGCAGGGCTGCTCGCAGTCCCTTCATCCCCCAGCCTGTACTGATACTGGGGGTTGCCCCGACCCATGTGCAGGGCCTTGCACTTGGCCTTTTCGAACCTCATGAGGTTCACCTGAGCCCACTCCTCCAGCCTGTCAAGGTCCCTCTGGATGGCATCCCTTCCCTCCAGTGTACCAACCGCACCGCTCAGCTTGGTGTTGCCTGCAGACTCGCTGAGGGTGCACTCGATCCCACTGTCTGTGTTGTTGATGAAGATACTAAATAGTATTGGTCCCAGTAGGGACCCTTGAGGGACACCACTCGTTACTGGTTTCCATTTGGACATTCAGCTGTTGATTATAACTCATTGGACATGGCCATCCAACCAATTCCTTATCCATCTAACAGTCCATCCTTCCAACCCGTATCTCTCCGATTTAGTGGGAAGAATGTCGTGGGGGACCGTATCAAAAGCCTTACAGAAGTCCAGGTAGATGACATCTGTAGCTCTTCCCTTGACCACTGATGCAGTCACTCTATTGTAGAAGGCCACTAGACTAGTCAGGCACGATTTGCCCTTGGTGAAGCCACAGAGGGTTGTCTGTGCCCACGGCGTACAGCCAGCGCTTTGGGGGTGAGTGTTTCCCATAGACTATCTGCAGCGGGGCAGGACGCATGATGCCCGGGGGTGAGGCGTTGAAGAGTCCCAGAGCTGATGGATTGGTGAGGCAGTGGACGATGAAGCTTCCCGCTGCAACTGGCTGCTCCAGGCCACACAGAGGTCCCTCGTGGCCTCCTTGTACCCGAGCTGGGGCTCGCTTTGCCCTTGCAGCCTTGTAACCCCATAACTGCTATTTTTTTCCCTCAAGCACCAAGAGGACACTAGCATCTCTGAAACAACCTGGTGGTGACCCTGCCCGCCTGCAAGGTGCTGTCAGTCCTGGGCTGAGCCCAGGGGACTAGCAGCCTACAGATCGCCATGCTGGGGGCAGGATCAGCCCCCGGGGAGGAGGACCAGGCTGGGGGCAATGGAGGGAGATGCTTACTCAGCACATAATCTTGACGGGCCTTTAGGTTTAGGAGTTCCTTAAGGTATGTGCCTACACCCACACATACTTAAATATATGCATACTTTATATAGATCTCAAATCCAAAGTTGAAGTGCAAAGGCTTTTAACAGCTTTAAAGGATTTAAAGACTCCTACTGGGAGCAATGCTGACGTGGGAGAAGAGAGAAAATAAAGGTTTGCCCTGGCTGGGGGAGGAAAAATGCAAAAAGTTCATCATGGGGAAGCCCGATGTCAGCTTCTTGTCCTTTCCCAGGCTTTTTGGCTGCACACGAACTGCAGTCAGTGTCTGTGAAATGGGGGCACTCAGCCTTTTCACCACCGTGGTCCCTAATGTCCTCTGCTCACGGGCTGCCCCCCGGTGCACGGCACAGCAGGGGTCCTGCCGCCTCACGCTATTGCAATAAAAATAACATGAAATAACAGAAAATGAAGCTTGGGCCAATAGCTACAGGTTGGAAACGAATGGAAGGGGACCAAGTTCAGAGAGGGATGGTATCAGGTAATACAGCTAAGAGCTGATGCTTCAGGAAGTATTCACCAGGGAACAAGGGTTTTTTCCTCTCTTCTTTTCTTTTTCTCTGCATCTTTGATATTGATCTGCGAGAGGAGAGAGTTCTGTGGGTGCGATATCTGAGAGCTGGTGGTATCTTGCGCCTTAACCTGCAGCCCCTGTCTCCGTAATTGTTTCTGGCTTCCTCTGTACTGCATCTTGGGCTTTCCCTGGGAGGATTTTCAGCCATCTGAACTTAAAGGTTCCTCTTCATCAGCTCCTCACCTGAGCTCCTTGCTTCTACTACCAACCAGGATTTTTCTCAGCATCCTGAATCGATTCAGTATTTCCATCAGAGGTCAGGTGTTTCAGCTGGAAAAAGCCATTGGTGGTGAGGCTGTTCACCTCTCTTTTCAGCCCCAGCCCTCTTCCTCCTCGCCCAGCACATGGGAGACTGGTTTAATTTTCCCACCTCCTCCTCCAACACAAGGAGCTGGAGCGATGCTGCAGCCCTGCATTTCCCTCATTTCAATGGTGGTTTAGAGCCAGGAAAAGAAGCTCAGCCCCCCTTGTAGTTTCATTTCTCTGGGGAAGTGGGTGGATCTTTCTGTATCAGTACCTGTGTGCTCAGAGCCAAAGGAGGGGTAAGCGTTACCCTGCTCCTCGCACCTTATCCCCTCCTCTCTGACCCTGTGTGTCTGCCCGGTGAGGGCCCGCAACTGATGGCTGCTCAGTTTGCATCAGCATTCAAGCCCAGAGACACTGGCATTTCCCAGGCAGAGTGGTAACCGGATGCAGAGATTAGCTCTGGCACATCTCCATGTTTAAATGAACTTCCCTTAATTAGGGAAATTGCCTGTGATGACACTTCAGACAGATCCTCCCTGGAATTATATTCATAAACTTCTTGTGCACCACATTACAAATGGAGCCGCGAGCTCTGTGTGAGGTGATGCTCGTCCCCGAGCCCCCACCTGCTCCCACCTCTGCTGAGGTGGCCACGTCGGTGCCCAGGGTCTATGCCCTTTTGGCCCCTCTTTGCTCACCAGATGATGCTCATCTTTTCGGCTGGAGATGTGCAGGTTCGTCTTCCCCCACCTCTCAATGGTTACCCTAACAACACCAAAACCATGACCCCACACCATAATTTTTATTGTCCACCACCCCCTGCTCAAATCCCACTGACATCTCTACCAGGCCAGCTCATGATGAAACCTTCCCTACCTCCCTTTGCTAAACGTGCACGATTTTTAGGAGACCTTAGGGAAGAATAACTTAAGGGGGTAGTGTGTGTACATGTTCTATTGCCACATTTTTGCTCAAAGCAGGCTCTTTTGGGATATGGTGAAGACTGTGTGCTCTGAGACAAATTAGGTCTAGGAAAAAAGAAAGAAAAGCAACCAAATTAAGCTTGTTAAGCTTTACAGTAAAGCACTGCAAGTCTGAGGCATGACATAAAAGCTGGGGTTTTCAAAGGGCCCTGAGGGAAGCAGACCTGGGGCTGACACTGAATTTAATTTGCTCTGTGCTGAAGGAGGCAGCTTTGGAGAAACGCCCATACGCATACTGATCGCTCAAACAAACGTTTTACCAGGTTTAGCAAAAATTGTGTGCTCCAGAGCAGCCAGGGTGTCCTCATGCTGGATGGAGAGCAGCATCCAAAGAAAGGGTCCCTCCACCCTGGTGCGTGGTGGGGACTCCATAAGCACCACGCCTTATCTTTTAATAGAGATATTACTTTTTCTCGGGAGGTGTAATGGGAATTTCTCAGTGTACACAGACAAGAGAAAACATTTTCAGAACAGAAGAAAACCACCCCAATCCTCAAAAAAATTGCAGATGAAATCTATGTAAGAACAGGAAATGAATTTTCTGTTAATAATCCTTAAGGTTAAAAAAATCCTAAGGGCCAGAGGGTGAGAATACTGCCACCTCTGACATCTGCCCTCCAAAGCGCTTTTTATTTTATGTTGGTTTTTTAATTTAATGGATTTCTCTTTTCCTATTCTTTGAATTGCAGGGGATGCTTTGGACAGCATAAAGAGGCACTGAGCCGAAACGATCTGGAATTGAAAGAGAACTGAGGGAAAAGCAGAGATTTCCTGGTTTGAGAGTATTTCTTTTTAATCTGGGAAGAGACAAACCAAACAGGCGGAGTTCCCTCCAAAGGAAAAAATGCCCAACCCTAATTCAAGTCCTGGCTTCAAAGCCGGGTTCCTTATCTAAGTGGCAGGATTTGTCTTCACACGTACCGTCACACAGAGAGTAACAGAATAATAAGAGTGAAAATGTATTTAGTGCTTTTAATACAATGTTGTCAATCTGAATTATTTCATCTTGAATTCCAGCGTCTGGAGCTTTTGTTAAGGACCAAGACGCTGCAGTCATGCAGCTGTAGCAGCATTGCAACTTGTCATTCCAACTTCTTCTTTCTCTCCTAGATGTGGGGGAAGAAAGCTTGAAACCCCATCTTCTCAAGATCACAAGCTCCAAAAAGCTTGTGAAAGATGTCCAACCGTTGCGGTTTTGAAAGCCTCAGTGCTCACAAGCAGGATGAAGATCCCGGGGGGCAACCAGGCGAGCATCTGGGGCTGGCCAGCACGAAACATGAAGCAGCCTCCAGGGGAGGTGAAGCACCTTCATTCCCCCTTGGCACAGAGGAGGCGCAGAGCGGCCACGGGGCCATGCTGCAGGAACGCGGTCACCGCGGTGCCATCCTTGGGGTGCATGCTCTCCCTTACGGCCTTGCTGGCTCCATCCGCAGCTACTGCCCGTTTTCTCTGCCTTTGAGGAGCAAAGCCACCGCTTTCCCTTCTCCAGCGACCTCGCCCCCGGCTCCTGGGTAGGGCACGCGTGCCGCCGCAGAGGGATGCAGGGCTGGGGAGGGCTCCCAGGACACCTGTGTCTGAAGAAATTCGGAGTTTTGCATTGGCTCATTAGAAAAGCAAGATGTCACTGCGTGTGGAGCTCAGAAGGTCCCTGTGCCTCTTGGGGAGCCTGGGCCAGCTCTGAGTTTTGCTGTCCCTCCACACAGATCCCTTGCGCAGAGGCCGGCTGAGCACCTCAGTTTCACTCGAGCTTCTAGCTTCGCGGTTTCAGGAAAAGAGTGAGGTCATCCACTGTAAACCAAAAAGCAAACTAAAGAGAGTGCCACAGACAGGACTTTTTTCAAATAGCAGGATTTTATGTCAACTTCATGATGGGAAGAAAATGGCTGGATATCGGCGGTTGGCAATCCTGCCTTTACCTAGATTTGTCCCAAAAGCAGGATGACATGAATGTCTTGGAGGCGACTCTTAAGCCTGGGGATAAGGTTTTGCCTCCATGCAGGAAGGGAGGGAGTCGGGCATCTGTCCTGCCTCAGGCAGAGCTTTGCGTCCCCACTGACATCCAGATGCTGTTTTGGGGGCTGAGTATCAACAATAGTGTCTCTCCCGGGTAGTGATGTCTCCCTGCAACCAGGCAGGGCTTGTGAGCTGTCATGCAAGGTCTTTGTCTCCCCCCGCCCCCGAGTACTTTTGCCTGGGTTTCCTTTCTGATTGGATCTTTGATTGGTGGCAGAACTTAATTTCATTCTAAATTTGCGTGGAAATTAATCCGGTTCCTCCAAGCGCCAGCTATTTGCAAATAAATAACAATGTCCTGGGTTAGAATAACTCTGGGGCCAGCGATTTTATCGCCAGCCCTCCCTCTTGCTCTGCACAACACACGATGAACACAGCTTTATAATGTCAATATATACTCGGTACACTTTTCAAACCCACTGAGTAAACACTCGCCGAGAGCGCGCTGCAGATAGGCTTGCTTGCCGAGGGCTGTTGCCTCTTTCCTTAGCTGTGTTTAGCAAGTACATGGTTTTGTTTAAAGAGGACAACACATTAAGAGGCACTTCAACTTCAAGTGTTCCTGTCTACACTGCCTGCATTCTTGGCTGGGGTGTTTAATATACATTAAGTGCAACATGCTCGTGAGACCCTCTGATTAAAATACCAGCAGGCCAACAGCACGGCGCTGCAGTAATCGGGATGACTACTTAACGAAGAAAAGGTCGGTTATGTTCAGTTTTTCATCATGTTTCTTTTTCCTTAGGTTTCATGTCCATTGTCCAACAGTCCGTATGCTTCCGATAAAGCCTCCGGTGGCCACAGCGATGGCACCTGGGTTAAAATCCACAGTCATGATTTCCAAGTGTGGCTTCTGGGGTTGGGGTTAGGTTCCTTTAGCTTGCACCATGTGAAAGCTGACTTCAGCCTCAGCCGAACATCTGGGTTTCTTGGGCAGCCAGGATCAGTGCCTGGTTGGTGAGCCAGCGCTCTCCCCATCCCCATTTTTCTGTGGTGACCGTGGACAGACACAGGATGGCTTATGGAGGAGGGATGATGCTGAGGAAGGTGAATCCCAGCTGAAGTTGTTCTTTTTTCATATGCTGAAATTGAGAGGGGTCAAGGTGCCCGGCTTTTGCGGGAGAGCTCAGCACCAAATCTAGCACCCTTAAAGTGTGTTGCTGGGGCAAAGACTTTCATCATCAGGCCAGGCCCTCATCCTGATTAAATGTATAGTGGAAATTTAGTTTTATTCTCTTCTGCTCAATGGGGTAATACGGATTTATAGCAATGCAAGTCTTGTCCAAATGTGAAAACTTGCAGATGCAGCTATTCCAGAAGAATTACACCAAAACCAGTTCTTGACTATTACTCCAAACCCAAAACCACATTCCTCCACAATGTCCTGAAACAGGTACTTTGGCTGAATGTAAGAAGCTGTCTCCTTACCTTACTGAATCTGAGTCTCCAAACACCAGCCCCACAAACGCCTTTGTCTGCAAAGATGATGGCAGATCTGCTTTCTTTGGCCCACCGAGCCTGTCCTGGGAAGGGTTTCTGTCTGCTTCACCTTCACCCCTAGAAGACCCCGTGCCCCAGGCCCAGTCATCACTGATGGTCCTGAACCCAGTTGGCACTAAGTGAAACCCTTCCAAGAGCTCCCACCATGAAAAGTATAGAGAGGGTCTCGCACAATTTCCTCTGGGTTTAGCTACTGGGGATGAGACAGAGATCTTATCTGCAAAAAAAAAAAAAGAAAACAGAAAGAAGAAAAGAAAACACAGCCACTGATTCTTTCTAAACTCCCTTTCGTCTCTTCTCTTCTTATGAGCCTATTCTGGGATAATTCTCTCAGTCAGGTTTTCCCATCTCCATCCGATGCTCTTCCACTCAGCCCGAGACAGTTCTAACCTGCAATCATGTTTTTTTTCTAGTGATTAAAAAAAAAAAAAAAATCATCCCTCTAGTACAAAAAGGAGGTTATTTTGCCTCCTTCTCAGTAGATGAGGCTGTCAATGTGGGTTTCCATTAGATGGGCCATACCCAGTGCTGAAGTTAACAATTGCTTTTGTTGCTCCTGTAGCTTCTTCCCAGCAGGCTGGGTTGCAGGAGCCGGAGACCTCCTCCCTCAGTCCAAGGCTGATCTGGTTCCTTGTGGGACACCAGGGACACAGCAATTTAAGAGACTTGCCAGAAACCTAAGTTGTGGCACAACACTTTCTCCAAATGATCACAACGCACAAAGCAGATTGGGCTAAAGTAGGGGGACAAAAGGGCACCAGACCTGGAGATAAGCATGCCCATATTTATACCAAAATAAATACTTGGAATAACTTAACAGAGCTTATCCTGGAGAAGATGTAGAACGATTTGCTGGGTACATTTCCACGAGGAGACAAATCAGGCCAAAAAAATCCATTTTCATGTATTTTCAGGAGAAGTGTAGGGAAAGACTTTGGAAATGAGGAAGGATCTATTTGCTTGTTCTGGAAAGATAAATATTTTAAGGTTAGTGGCTGTGGTTGTCAGCACGTCACCTGAAAGACTGCATAGGGGCCCTTTCGCCAATAATAATGGTCGAGTTACGCAATTTCAAGTCCCTGCCCATAAGACAACCAAGGAAGGCAGGCCATACTGTACGGCACCTCTCCGTATGCCTGCGCAGATCCAGGCAGTGCTCTAGTACTACGCAAACACTGTTGTTAGTTACAAAAGCAAAGTGCCCCACAAAGAACCAGTACTGGGCGAACCAGTTGACCAAGGAAATGGAGACTGCTGTAAGGAGAAACTTGAAGTTTGTGGTGTACCCAAAGAAAAGTCAAGAGGAGCTGTCACTGCCCTCTGCAACTGCCTGAGAGAGGAGGAAAAGCTGTTTAAGGTAAACGCTGGCATCAGGAAAAAAAATATAATGTCTCCACAACGACTCAGGCTGCAGAGGGAAGGTCTCTCACCGTCAGTGTGTGACGTCCTGTGAAGTCCCTGAGCTCCCCAGGGCAGTTGTGGAGGCTGGGAACCCTTCGGTGAGCGTCAGCCTGGATCTGCCGGTACGTGGTGGTCACCGCCAGGCAGGGGCTGGCGTGTTACCGCAGTGCTCCCTCCAGTGAGGGAATTGTGGAGCAGAGCAACGTCTGCTGACGGCACTGAACAACGAGCCATTGTCCTGGGGTTGGCAGCCCGCAGGGATCCCCGAGATAAGCTGCTGGCTGAAACCAGATCATGGACACTGATGAAGCCTGCCACGTCCATCAGACAATAAAATCAATTGATCTCCTTATCATGGAGGGGAAAAAAACCCAGAAGGATTAGGCCTGGGAATTGCACCCCAGTCACATCTCTACTCCAAGACAGAAATTAGTCTCTTGGCTGAAAATAATGTAGCACAGCCAGGGACGGCCAGTTCACGACACTGAAAGCCACGCTGGTCTCATTAAGGAGGAGGAGCAAGGGGGGACAAAGCCCAGAAGAAGCAGCGGCCAGAGACATTGCATCTGGCAAACGCCAGTGAATCAGGCAGCCCCTGAAGGTGCTGAGGGAGCGGGCAGAGGAACGGCAGCGGGCGATGCAGCAAGGGTTACCCCCAGAGACCACCCCATGTGCCGGGGCAGCCTGGAGCCCTGGCTGGGGCTGGTGGCCACCTCCTAGCCAGCAGCCTCCTGGGGAGAGGAGCCTCCTGCTCACCCGCAGGATCTTTCCTCTGACTTTCCTCGGTTCGAATCTGGTTTTCTACTGACAACTGGTATAAACAGGTCTGGTAGCCTGCAGTTAAATCCTGGCCCTAGGATTTCTGGTGGCCCAGATACAGCTGTCGGAGGATATTGCAGTGACTGGTTAGCAGTAGCAAGAACGGTACGTCCACGTCAATCCACCTCTGCTGATAACTCTTCTCTCTGGAGGAATCTAAATATTCATTTCCCCTTCCCACTCACGAGGGGTTGCTCAGAGCTGGGATAGCCTCCCTGGTGTCCATGGAGTGATTGCTGGGCTAGAAAGAAAAAGAGTCCCAGGGAGGTTGGCCATGCCAGGGTTTTCCACATCCTCCACCCAGTTTGCATGACAGGATTTGGTTTTTTTCTGACTGTATGGCAGTGCTGGGGTTTGCTCGGGCCTTCGAGGGCTGCTCTGTCCTGCAAGGAGCACGGCAGCACCTGCGGGGAGACAGGCAGGGCTAGGCTGGGAAAGAGCCTGCCGGGGCTGCGGGAGCTCATCTGCGGGAGCCCACCGGGCTCTGCCCAGGTAGAAGGAGCCTCCGGGTCCTGGGACAGCCAGTGCCTCCTCCAAGCACCATGGGCCTGGGTTAGGCTGGGTAACACCTTTTACAAGGCGCCAGCAGAAATGCTTCACCAGCCCACAAAGTGTCCGAGGAATTTTTTGTCCATGTACGCTCACATTGGTATTGTACAGCCCAAGAATGACGGAGACAGGATCATTTCTTCAGTCACAGTCAGGGTGCTGAAAGGGGATTGAACACGTTAAAAAAAAAGGGATATAAAAGTCATTATTTGCCTCCGGGGTGATTATATACAGTACCACTAGATATATTTATAAACTGATGTTTTGGGTTTGCATGGCAAGGTTTTGGTAGCGGGGGGCTACAGGGGCGGCTTCTGTGAGAAGCTGCCAGAAGCTTCCCCCATGTCCGACAGAGCCAACGCCAGCCGGCTCCAAGTC
>JAVKLA010000026.1:4547349-4565912 GCA_034782735.1 Sagittarius serpentarius
TGAGCAGGGACACCTTCAACCAGATCAGGTTGCTCAGAGCCCCGTCCAGCCTGGCCTTGGATGTTCCCAGGGATGGGACCTCCCTGGGCAAGAGGTGCCACCTCTCCACAGCTCAGCTTTCACATAATAATAATACCCTGATGATAAAGGAAAATAAAACTAGTTACGACCAAATTATTCTTTCAAAGACCCCCTCTGGGCACGGGGGAGAGATGGCAGCATGAATACAGAGTCACAGATCAGTCAGTTGCTGTGCACAGAAACTGTATTGATGGACATGTTAAAAATATCCGGGTGGCTGTAAGCCAGAAACCATTTTGTGTCTAAAACGGGATTTCATTTCCTTTTCCTTTCTTTTGTTTTTGTTCCACTTTTTCTGAGGGACCCTTTCCATGATTCATTATGTCAGCGCTTTACACTTCAGTTGTTGCGAGGCAGGGAGGGGTTTTTTATCTGCCGAGGTGCTTACAACAACGTTTTGGATGGTACGATACGGACAGACTCACAGGTACGATTCTGGTTTGCTGTTGCAGAGAGCGCTGCGCCGAGGAGCAGAAAACTCGGCGCGTCGCCTCCCCCTCCAGCTCTGCAGGGAGCTGGTCTGTCCTGGGGAAGATGAAAGGGTTAAAAATCATGTCATCCCAGAAAAGGTCAGGTTGGAAGGAGCTTCTGGAGATGACCTGGTATGACTTTCCCTTGAAAGCAGGGCCTTAGATAGGATTTTCCAACTCACTAAGCACCGTGGTAGCCATCCACTACACCCTCTCCCATTTTCCAGCATGTCTTTTGAACTGGGGGCACCAAAACTGGACCAGGCCCATGAGCTGTGTAGAAGGGTGCAGGAATCCCATCCCCTGCTCTGCCCTCGCCTGTTCAGCCCAGGAGAGGCCTTGCTTTTGCAGAGGCATGCTCAAATTCGGGGAGCTGCCTTTCTGCTGCTCAGAAACTGTTTGAGAGGCTGATTTCAGGGACGCGTACATAGTAATACTGATGGATGCAACAAGAGGGTTGCAAAAGAAGCAGAGGAATATAAAGACCTTTTGCCTAGGAGCTAGAAGTATTTAAAATCATCATCCAATGAGTTAAACCTTTCCTTCAAAGCAGCCAGTTGTATTTCAGCATATAAATACAGTGCATTCCTCAAAATGAATGTAATAATCAGAAAGCTTTTACCAAAGGTCCCCAATTGGCTTTTGGATGTAATTTCACACTGCAAAATTTCAAGACATTGTGTGCAGAGACCAGGTAGACCTCCTCTGGCATAATGGTGGTCCTTTGTGGGATGTGACAGCTAACTCCCTAATTAATCTTTGAAATGTCAGAGCCTGCTGGAAGTAATTGGGCCTGACAGTTCAAGGCCTAATTAACTTTAAACCTTGCATTTTCTCTTGCTTCCTCCACAATTCTAGGTCACTTGTTTACTTTCTTTTTACATGATTTTTAATGTTTTGGAGTATGTCTGTTCATATCTGCTTTTCTGGACATGAAGGTCAAGACTGAAGGTATTAAGCTGGCTGTGTTGCACCTTACGAATCCTCCTGAAGTACCTTGACTTCACAGGAGGAGAAAACTGCTGTAAGCGGAGGGCTGGTCCCCGGGGAGCAGCCCGCTGTCGGGGATGCTGGCTGCAGCCTCCTGGGGCCTCCTGTGTTCTGGGAGGTATCAGCAGTACCCGGGAGCTGGCGGTGTTCCTGAGGCTGGGAATCCTGCGGAGTGGAGCCAGTGTCATTCATCATCATCGCCGTCCCGGCAAGGCAGCAGGGAGCAGTTTTACGAACCCCATAGCACTGCGGTTTCACTGCTCGACGTCATGCAAGCAGTGTTAGGTGTGCTACGACCTGCAGTCTCGGCAAGCCTCCGCTGGCCTCCTGCGTCAGGTCTCCTGAGGGTGGTGTCCCATTTGTCTTTCTCTGTCTGCAGCCTCGTTTGACCCTTGGCTGAAAAAAAGATGAAGGACTTTTGCAGCAGAGGCTCCAAGTCCCATCCCCTGCTGCCCGTACCCACGTTGAATGACCTTGTGGCTATTACTAGAAATGCATGAAAAGCCTTTTCCCTGGTTGACAGGCTGAGTCTTTGGTCATGCACGGATATAGAGCATGTCTTTGTGAGAGCAGCATGTGCGTAGGCTGCTGAGCTGACCCCTGCGCCTCTTTGGTTTCCACATGGCCAATTTGCAAGGACGAGTGAGGCAAAGAGCTATTTGGGAGGCATTCCCTGCAGGCACACCTGCGCCAGAAGCCGCAGGGCTGCCTTCAGGCTCCCCAGCAGCAGGAGCCCAGCGGTGGGAGCAGGGTCCTCCACCAGGCCCTGACCTCTGCCAGCCCTGAACGGGTCCTCGCCAGGGCACAAGGATGGGGCTGCAGCATCCCTCTGCTACCTCCTGCTGCTGGCGATGGAAGTCACAAGTGCCAAACGATTTCAGTCTCTTTCTGCCTCTGGCATAGCTGTGCTGATTACACTTGCCCTCCGCGTAAGAGAGTATGAAGAATGGGAAGGAAAACCTATTAAATTGCAAACTATTTGGGAGGAAGAGACGGTTTCCATCTGCCCAGGTCTGAGCACAACATAGCTGTGATTCGCGTCTCTGGGTGACCGAAGTTAAATCACAGCAGCGGCCATCTTCCCATTTAGCCATTAGCTTCAGACACACACGGTTCGTACCTGAGCAGAAGGATCATCTGCTCCAGAGAAGAGGGGCTGGAAAAGCTGTATCTGGTTTCCTCATTCTTTTTTTAATCTTCATTTCCTCTCAGCTAGAGCCTTCTTACAGCTGCCGCATAACCTTCTCCAGACAATATCTAATCTGTCTGTCACAGACGTATCAAGATGTCCCTTGAGTGTGGTACCTAGTGGTGACTGACAACTGTCATTAAGAGCTACTCCTCAAATGACAAGGCTCATTTCGTTAACAGGATTGCATAGACTCAGCCTGCAATCTCGGAAGGGAAAAAAAAATGCCATATGTTCACACAGTATTTATATAATACCTCCTTTTACGATCCCTGTCATTTAGTAGCCCAACAAAATGAAGATGTAGAATGATACAAACCGTATATTTCATGTATGTTTTTTGTTGGTTTGCTTTTAAGTGTTCTGTCAAAGAAAAGAATGTTTGATCTTATTCAGGCTGTTTTCTTTGACTAAATGTTATCCAAGTCACTGCAAATTGTCTGAGCCAATGAAATAGAGGTGAAATGGCAATGGAGAGGAGGTTTCTGAAAAGTTACTATCTGATGATAAGGGGGTGGGGGTGGGGGAAAGCAAATAGAATGAACCAGAGGGCAAATGGCAGCATGAATCCTTTCCATGCAGACATTGCAATCTTTCCTCTGCAGTTATGGCTTTTTTTGTTCACACTCTTCTAGGAAGGCCATATGAAAGCACTATTAATTTGAGTTTTTCCTGGTCACCTTCCTGTCCTGTGTTGAACGATGCCGTGATGACAACAGTTCAACACCACCAACCGAAATCAGCTCTGCTATGAATTAAACTACTTATTCACGTTAGAGAAGTCAGAGGTTCATCAGACACAGGAAGCCAATGTCAGAAGTAATAAGTCTTTTGTTCAGGCTAGAAAGGTTCCAGAAGCATAAGGCAATCACTTCTGCCAGCTTCCCTTCCTCAGTGTTGTGAACAAGGCACACGGTGACACGGCAGGAGCCGGCAAATGTCGATGGAGGGGGGAAGGACTTGGAGCAAAGAGCCCAGAGTTTCTCGCCTCTGTTTGCATGGCTGAAGCTTACATTTATCCTTGCTTCAGTCTCAACACCCTCCACCCCCTTGCCCTGGCTACCCTGCCCGGCTCTGGCAGCCAGGAGAGCCTGAAGCCTCTTTTGCGTGGGTCATGGAGCAATCCCACACTGGGTGCTCTCATGCAGCACCTCAGCACGTTGACATTTTTCTGCCTCATGGCTGTATACTTTGCTGCTGTGCACAAGCTGTACCACACGCAAAGATAAAAGTCAAGTGAGGACCGTTTCGCTGTGAAGATGTTGGTATTGGGGCAGGATGCTCCTGGAGTAAAAAAGTCATTTGTTTTCCTTAGTGAGGTCCAGCTCTGGCAAAGGCAGGGGGTCACTCCAAAACATGTAGGTGCTTCCAGCAGCTGAGATTACTGCCCCAGGAATTTCGTAGGCCTTTAGCATCATTTTCTTCCTGACTCTGTGTGAAATACTGCCCACATTAAACCAGCATTCACCTTTGGGTTCTTCTGAAAGTAGTTGTTTCTCCCCTCCCTGTCACTGATGTACTGGGAGGAATTAGGGGAAAGAAGAGGGTATCTGGGCTCCTGGCTGCAAGTGTGAAGGCTGGCACACCAGTAAGTCCATCCAGATACAGATAACCGTGCTTTGAGCTGGCTGTCAACAAATCAAACAAACCAGTGGCGTTTTCACACGAGAGAACTTCACATGCTCTGGAAAGAACCGGGGAGGAGAGCAGCTGCTTTCCATCACGTGCCTAGCGAGCATTGTGCCTGCAGGGATCTGTATCTGGGTCCTGCTACTTTTTTCTTCACTCTCCATCAAACCATGACTTTTGTTGCATCCACGAGCAGAACCAGACCATTTTCATTGGGCTTTAAAAGCCGGAGCAGAGCAGTAGCGTGCAGCAGTGAGTGGGACTGGCAATACTCTGACCACTGCTGCCTCCTCTGTTTTATAGAGCATCCCTGAAGGAGTGTAGGAATGGCAATGGACCTTCTGCTGCTGTCTCCAGAGAGAGGAATGGTTTTGCTGGCACTTACATTTTGGCCAGTGGAAACCCCAGCATCACCTGTAGTGCTGTGCGCTCACTTTCTAGCGAGAGGCTTGGGCACCGGGCTTTTTCCTGACACCAGCACAGCTTTGTCCTTTCCCTCTCCTCCTGCAGTCCAAGGACAAGCCTGAAGGTAACCAGAGAAGGCTTTCTTCTCTCCAAGCCGGAAGGCATCCGGGGATGGTGCTGGGAGCCAAAGCCAGCATGTGGCTTCTCTGGATGTGAAATGTGGAGTTCAACATCGGGGAGAAAATCCTCATGGGTTCCTGTGCCTGGGTCTCATCACAAAATTAAGTGATTACACTTTCTGCTTTGTGTGTGTTTAGATTTTTAAAAGGCATAAGTATTTCCTGGTTCCAAAGTGAGAAGCAGTAAATACACTGGTACCAGAAGTGGCTTTTGAGTGTTTCTTATTGTCTTTATTTTTGAGCGGAGCATTTTAGCTCCTGCATAAGGAACCACTGCCAGCTTTTGCTATATGGGCTACGCAGGCTACCCAGGGCTCTGTGCTGTTGCCTTTCCCCTGACTTCACTGTGTATAGATGAGACCATTATTTCCACAATATACAAGTAAAAGCACATTGGTAGCACTGGCATTTCCAGTGATCAATGATGGAAAGGTTAGGCATGGATCCCTTGTTGAGATATCACTGCTCTAGCAAGGATCACTTTGCTACTGTGCACAAAGTGGTTTGTTGTTTTAAGAACAGTAAAGTGTTTTGTTGCTCTAATATTATGAAGGTTGTTTTATTTCAACGTACTGGCCAAAATCACTTGAGCACTCTGTTGTTCTCAGCCTGAGGATCCTCACTGCTCAGCATGCAGCTGGAGGGGGTATTTTTCTTTTTTTGCATATCAGCAGAGCAGGAATGCTCTGGCAGCAGGAATACTACAGTACCACATCCTAGCTGAGAGGCAACCACTTTTTAAAACTGATCTGGCATGACATGAAGTGCTTGTGGTTTTTTGGAAAAGGAACAATAGACTCTGTTGGGGGACCCAGAGCCACTCAGTTTGTCTTAAGGTTAAAAATCTGAGCTTGGGATTCCTGTCACCTAAATTTAACTCTGCAGGAGTCAGGCATCTAATCTAAGCTAGCCATGTTGGCTGCCTGTCTGGTCAGAGGGGAGATGGGTTGCCAAAATATGGTTCATCCCTCAGAAGACAGCTGCCAGCATGGATGGGATGACTTGCCCTCTGCTCTTGCCTTTTTTTGTAGTTCATTTGAATCTCAAGGTAAACACCAACCTTTCAGATGGCTTTGAGAAGAATCCACTTCAAAGTGTTCAAAGCTGCTGCAGAAGACTGCTCTCTGAATTGGAGGACTGGTATTTTCTCCATTAGATTGTGTTGTTAAGGTGGTTTTTTTTGACCAGCATGCTTGCAACAAAGTGAAACCTGTTAAGAGGTTAACAGATGGGGTTTTCTTCTGGCTTGGTTTGTTTTCTTCAATCATAGAATGATTGGGTTGGAAGGGGCCTTAAAGATCACCTAGTTCCAACTCCCCTGCCGTGGGCAGGGACACCTTCCGCTAGACCAGGTTGCTCAATGCCCCATCCAGCCTGGCCTTGGATATATGTCAAATGTATGCCCGTATTTTCCAGGGCAGGTGTTTGATCTGAGACTGGCTTGCATGTCAGAAAAGGTTTGTAGTGACCTCTCAGAAAACAGAATTCTGGTTCCCCCTCAGGGAAGAGAGGGTGGTCAGAGAGCTGAGAGCAGGAGGGTAAAAGAACAGGGGTCTTGGCATCTCCTCGCCCATTTGGTAATGAAACAAGCCTACCCAATACATAATTTGGTAGATTAACAAAAGAAGCTATCCCTGCAGAGCTGGAAACAAGCTTCATTATGCCGTGTCTTTAAAATTGCCAACAAGTCTCTACAGGACCTAATTTAACACATTCATTTGCTCACAAAAGTGCTTGAAGAACAACAAACCTGTCCTGTACAAGGACAAAGGAACTCTCTATTCCCATACTTTGTCAAGTTGAACCAATCATAAAAGTAACTGTATCCTTCTCTGCTTTATTTGCACATGTATATCCGATTCTGTACAGCGAGTGAGAGTACCCATAAAACTTCCCTGGGGCCCCAGAGTGCTTTGGACTCTTAACTAAAACACTCCAAATGCCCTTCACTAGAAGACCCCATCAAACATGCCAATTACTTGTACAACAATCCAAAATGCTCAGAGGGCCAAGCACCAGGTAATAGCACTCCCAGGCAGGGGATTTGGGGAAAAAGAAACAACCAGCTTCACTCATGTACACACACAGACATATACTTTTATAAATAATTTTTTATTTATTTTCCTGTGTTCACCTATCTGTTCAGTACTTTTCTTTGGCTTCTCCAAGAGCTGCTGTTCCCCAGAAGGGCGAAGTGGACACCCAGACTCTCTCAGGAGGAATTATCTGATCAATATGTGACAAGAGTATCCATCACACATTGCTCCACCTTACACAAATTCCCTGACAGTGAGCCAAGGTCACAAGCAGGAAGAGACTGTCCCCATGGGCCTTCTGACAGATCTGGTCACCTACTGTGCGAGAAAAGGGTGAGGACTGATTCAGAGTCCCTGTTCTCCACAGCTGCGAGGCCAGGACTCGGTCTGGAAATGAGAGAGAAAAACCAGGGCTGCTCCCAGACCTGCTACACTACGGACCTTACACGCAGAAACCATGCTGAAACATCTAGGATGGACTTAAGCCAACCACTTGAGCCTGACATTTAGGCCAGACCACCTGAATAGCTCGCTGATCTCCTGAATTTAGTTGCCACAGCAGGTGCTTAAGCCGGATCTCCAAGGTCACGGTGTGCATGACCCAAGGACTGCCTCGTGCCCACAGGGAGAGGATGTCTTCTCCCCACCCTTGACCACTGGAAGTCAGCCCCACGCGCAGCGCACACGGTATCGGCTTTCCCAGGAGATGATGGGTCCCCTCATAGTCTCAGCACAGGCCAATAAAATACTGCAGGCTGTGCTCAGTTTCCACGCATAAACAGCCCGAGATTAGTGATGTTCTTGGGGTTAAGCATGTGTGAAAATACTTTGCCAGAAGAAGGAAAGAAAGAGTATGAGAATGGAGGCCAGTGATGAGGAGACAGATGCACACTCTGGTAGCTGCTTAATGCAAACAAAATATTCAGGACCAGATTAAACATATGCTGCCCAAACTATTCAGCTACTTGTTCATCAACCTGTAAAACACCACGTCAAATCCTGTTAAACTAATAGGAAAATATTTTTGAAATGGGAAAACCACTCTCATCTTTTTCATTTTTTCTGATGATTTCTCAGTCTATAGAGATCTTGTCTCTGCCATCACGTTAAGTGCTTATTTATATTTGCTAGCATGTAAATCCATGTTAAGAAATCACCTGTCTTTAAATTAGAGGGTTGAATGAAAGGCTTAAATGGTGAAGAAATCAGCACAATCATTTATTTGTCAACATTCCCTGATACAGCGACCCTGTGATGCATCACTTGGATGCTCATTACCGAGGAGGAATGGCATTGCAGTCAGTGAAATGAAACTGAATCTAACGATGCATGCCAGCAGCAAAAAAAAATTGCTTTGCAAAAGAATTTATAAGGACACTGTTTAAATTATTTTTTTCCTCAAACCAGTACAGTGTCCGGTGTCGCCCACCTTCCCTCATTACTCTTGATGCAAGTTGCTACAAGCTGTTGTTTATTTAAGGGTTCAACTGCAGAAAAGGAAAAACAAATGTGAAAAAGAAAAAAGCTGACCCCCTTGCATACAAAAATTCAAATTCTATAAAATATTGCCAACGGCTTAGAAAATACAGAAAAAGCAACGGTCCTTGTCTAATTTCAGGAGGGCACACACTGCTGCCACGGCTCACCAGGCAGGGAAGTGATGGTTCAGTGCTGGTGAGACGGCAGCAAACACATGATGCCCATCTCTGAGCTGATCTTTCAGCTCTATAGCTGTATTAGTACCTGGGCAGTACATAAGGACTAAGCCAAAACCAGACATAAGAATAGGCACGGTAGTGTTGGTAAATGGCTGCGTTTTAATGAGAATGTATTGCCTTAGCCCCCGAGTTAATGAATTGCTTAGCTACGTGTTCCTCTTTATTGCTCTTCTCCATCCTACAGGCTGTGAGCTACTCTGACTTAATACTCTTGCATTTCCACGCTCACACTATTTGTCTCATGTCTTTTTTAACCTGACTCATATTTGCAACATTCTAGGCTCGGATGTGATTAAAAGTCACCAGATGGTATTACTGGAGATGGTTTTGCTGATCTTATTTAAACTGACTTATTTAAGACCAGCTCCTTCCTGAAGAAATGTTTATGGCCAAGTGTGATACATTGCCAGTCTCAGTCGTGGAGAGGCTGACGAGTAAAATCTATTTTGTCTAAATAAGGTTTTTTCCAAGCCTGATATGTGGATTCTGCCTGTTGGTTACATCTGTGCAAGCATGCAGCCAGGAGCCTTGTAAATCCAAAATCAATCTATGGAGAAGTTTGTCTATATCATTAAATTTGCGGGGATCCTAGAAAGAATTGTAAAGGTCTGATAGTCTTGGGAGCTGGAAAAGTCAAAGCAGCATGAGAGCTCTGCGGGATCACTGACAGCCTACAGAAATGTGCCGCTTTGAAAATCAGTTCTTTAGCAAAAGGTTTGCGGGCATGTATTGCCTGCAAAAGCTAAAATGGAAACACATTTTTTTGTTTCATCACGCTACACACAGTAATCAGGAATAGAACAATTCAGTCTGATGACAGTTTTCATTCCTTTTCTTTTAGGAGAAAAAAAATACTGAATAGCTTTTTTGTTTTTCAGTACTTGCCTTGTTCCTCTACTCTAATGTACAGCTTTCGCCTGCTTTTTCAACTGCCACTTATACACTTTCTAAAGCACAGGAAAATTAGTCTTTCATACAAAAGGGAAGAGGTGTTTCATAAATAAGGAAAAGCAGGAGTTCACTTTTACTGCAGTCATTTGTCACAGAAAGGGCAGGGAAAGTGAACAAGATCTTTGTTTGGTGGCATTTTTAATACTCTTGGAAATACTCTGTAATATTCCGTGTAACCCGTCTCTGTTTAAGAACTACCTCTTGCTGCACCTACAAAGAAATCTGCAACAGTGAACTAGAAAGGATACACGTTACATGCCGTATGAAAGCTATGAAGAAAAAGAGATCTAGACATGTTTTTTCTAAGCTTTCACATCCCCTTCTTGTTCTCTTTCGACGTGCCTTCAACGATCAGCTCCCTCACTGTGTCCTTGGTGTCCTATATAAGGATCCTTCTTGGAAAAATGAAAGGTTTTCAGACCTGATGCAAGGCTCACCTGGGTAGTGGGATTCTGCCCATACAGTTTAATAGCAGCCAGGCTGCGCCCTGAGGACCTGACGTCACAGACTCCAGAGCACACGCTGTGATCACTGAGTAGCCTCATTTAGCAGAACAGCCAGCCCATAACCTTCTCACCTCTCTCAGGAGAGCACTGAGGTGTTTTAAGTGATGCCATGATTGTAACGCTTCCAAAGTTACTTCATCATTCATTAGTTTGAAAACCGAGTTAATTAAGTGACAATAGCAAGTTTTGTGCTCCAAAGGAAACAAAAGAAGAACATTTTCTTGGCTCGAGGTGATTATTATTTAAGCCTTGGTCCTGCCAAAGTTTATGCACCTGCTTAAGTGCGTAACTAGGTCTGCTTGCTGTTAAATAATTCATTCAGCCTGTGCCCGCAGACTCCAGCCACGGCAGTACCGCTTTCAGGCTGAAGGTCCCACATAAATGGTTGCAGCATCCCTGGCGTCAGCTCTCAGCATTCTGGAGCGTGAACAATGCCAAGGTCTGGGCGGGCTGGTGCAGAACAGCCCTGAGCAACAAGTCATGGTTAACCTTCCAGCCAAGCAGGGTGTGGAGCTGAAAACACCATGTTGGTGGGGAGAAGTGGAAGAGGTTGGAGACAGATTCACCATGGTTGTCTTCAGTATCGAGTCTAAACTAAAATTACAGGCTTTTTTAATACTCAATAGAGTGAAGGAAAGTGTCTCACCTAAGAGGTCAAGGTCGTGGACGTACCTTGATGACAAATCGAGGTCAGACAAGTAGCTTAGGTAAGATATCCAGTATTTTTAGAGGACTAAATTCAGGTGAGCAGAATCCCACCCTTAGCACCTGATAAAGAGAATCTGAAAATGTGGCGTAAGTTTTTGGACGTGGACAAACAGTGACACTATTGCTTCTCACTTCTTTGCTGTGCCCGCAGCTGGCACCCAAGACACCAGCCCGTTGCCAATGACAGACACAACATAAGTGAGGAGCGAGACTGATGTCTGACAAATTCTCCTTTCATTTAACTTTTAGCTAAAATCATTTTAATAAATTAATAAAACTAAAAGTAACAAAAACTAATAAAGCTCTTTAACAGCAACTACACATACCTAGAACAAACTCAAGCGTGGTAAAACCTGTCCGCTCAGTCTTTTAGATTGTTGCTCTCTTGCTGACAGTAAACCAATTAGATGATTTTTAGTGCTGGCTATTTTGGGAGCAGTCGCCTATGCCACACAAACACCTGTTACTGTCCTCATAGGCCTTGGGACTGGAATGAGAATGGGAGGCTAGAATTAAATCAGGCCCTCTTGGGTTTTATGGTCATGATGAGCGAAAGTGAAAATAGGGAAAAAAATCAATCCCAACACTGGCAGCATTCGGGACCCAGGTGACTGTGAGCTTGGAAGCAACATGGAATTTAGGCTCCTATTAATTTGCCCAGTCCCTCTCTCACCTTATTGTAAACCAAGAATTATTCGGATTACGTCAATGGAGTCAAACTCATATAAAATTTATGTAAGATCTCAATGCAGCCCAAAGACTCTCTGTTAAAAAAAAAATCCTATATGCAAGGCTCCATTCCCCAGAGCTATTTTTTCTGTATTTTCCCCTTTAAATCTGAAAGAAAGGGGGCCATTCAGCAAAACAAAAAGCAGTTATTCAGTGTTTCATATACTGACAACATTCATCCTCAGGAAGTCTTTGTCGATTGTGCCTCGCATGTATAGTAATAAAGTAAAAGAAACACAAAACTGTGGTGTCTCCATATCCTATAGATGACATGAGACTATTGTCCCGTTATGTTTAAACAATGCGCCACCGCTCATGGAGAGTGCCCCCAACAACAGTAACCAGTTACCAGAGGTCAAGCAATCTCTTTAGCCAATTAAAAATAGCATTTCTAGACACTGCTTCATTCAGATATTGTTTCTGGTTTGGAAACTAATGAGTGATAGAAAATAAGGCAGATGAAATTTTATATTATATTGACATAATGTATGTAAATAACAATTTTCTCCTCAGCGCAAATTCTGAGATGGGTTTTGTTTCAGTTCAAGTAGCATACAATCACATTTGAGTGTAATCTGAGTGCTACAGTTATTTTTAAAAATGTTCAGAGAACTAATACGCATGTGTGCGTATAGGTTTAGAGCCTATATAAACATATGTATATATACACATGCATATGCATATATGTAACAGCCTTAAATTACAGACATATGAAGATCCTTAAATTAAAAAACCTGAGGAGCTCTAATGTAGTGTAGATAACAGACATGAAAATCAAACGAGCAAGAATGATTTCTTACTTCAATTTAGTATTTTCAATACTAATTTTATAAATAGTAAATATGAGCTATAATGGGAGCTCACTAATGTTTAGCTGTCCACTGGAGACCCTTACAGTAAAAAAAATACATATAAATCAACTTAGCCACCTGATAATGTAAAAAAATAACCTGCTGTAGTCAGCAGGACAGGGGGATGATCAAATGCAGTCAGTACTCCAGAGTTTGGCTCTCCGCAGCTACACTCACCGTGGGCCGCAGCGGCTCTTCTGTGGCATAAATGAAGGCTGGTAGCACCAACACGCAATTTGAGCTTTAGCTCTCGTGTTTAACAGTTTTACAAGGCCGTTTTCCTTCTACATCCTTGGTCGGAGTGAGAGTGATTTCCAGTGTTCTTTTACTGTCCTCTCTTGACCATCAACTATGTATTTTAATTTAATTATTTTCTAGACAATTTCTTTTGCAACGTTAGGTTTTGCAACAGCCATTCCCCAAAGTCACAGATTCTTGTTCCTTTTTCTGCAGAGCTGTCATTTAATTTGATATGGCACTTTCAGGGATCTTTGACCTCCCTCTTCTCTGGCAGATTTTAATAAATTTTGCCACCACAACCCTTATGACCAGTTGTATAGGACTTTTTAATTTCCGCATTTTTGATTTCCTGATGTTAAAGAGCATTTTCCTGCTATGTTTTGTAAATTCTTTGCTAAGTACAAGTTTCAAGTTCAGAGCTTGAGCACTACTTCAGTGCTCCCTGTAGTTCCTCCTTGTTGTCAGGAAGCTGATCCAGGATGGATGCTTCTCTGCTAAAACTTCTCCTTCCTGTTTCTTATCTATTATAAAATAAGGAACTTCTTCCAACTGTTTTCAGGGTTATTTTTCTGCATGGACCGGACAGATGTATCTGTTAATTCCTAGATGTACCAAGAATGCTGGTGATTAAGCACTCTCTAAAACAGGCTTGGGGACTTCTTGTTCTTATTCATGTTATTCTTTCTTTCTCCTTACTACCACCTTTGTACCCTCCTCTACCAATCTTCACCCCTGCTCTTAGGAGTTCCCTGACATAATTTATGACATCAGCAACTGTAACACCACTATGTCATATCTCTGCTACACCCATTAGATTGGCTGAGCACGGTTCCTGCCTGGTTCAGCTGCGTCAGGAAGGTCAGGAATAACCTCTGGCACTCAGTATCACTTGGTTGTTTCCTATCATCTCGTATTTGTACACAAGTACTGCAAATGCAAGGGGGAAAAATAAATCCTTAAAGCGTATTGGGGCATTCAGAGGCATGATGCGAGTTGTTTTAAATAGCTGTGCGTTTTTATTTTCCAGCAAGATCAGTCTGATGAGTAACTTGAAAAGTAAATAAATAAAACATGATTCTGGCCAGTGGTGTGTATTATAAACTCTACAAAACCTCAGAGGTCCTTTCTGAGGTTGCCTTTCTGCTGGCTCTGGGGCAGGTGAGGACCACGAAACGCTATTCGCAGAAGCCAGCTGGCATTGAAGGAGAGGCTGGTAAGACCAACATGCTGGTTTGGTGTGACACAGAAGCAGCAAACAGGCAAAAATCAGTGTTCTTCCAAAGGCAAAGGAATCAGTTTAGTACGAATAAATACCTGAAAACACAAAATCTGAGCTTTTTCCCGAGGCCAGCACAAGAAACCAACAGGGCACAGCAGCAGACAGCGGGCAGCAAGCATGCTGCAGGATCCAGCCCTCATTTCCAGTGCCGCTTTTTCCCTGAATGCTCGCTTGTAAGGGACTTGAATTCAACAGGACTGAGTCACAGCGAGTTAAATGCAAACTTGGCTCTGTAAGAGTTAAAAAAACCAGCCACGTGTTTCTACAAAGGTAATAAAAGTATCCTGTCGACTAACCTGGTGTGTTCCTTGCTGCCCTGTATATCTTGTCTCTGTGGCTGCCGGAGAGGGAAAGAATCCTGATCTGTCCCACAGCCAAACCCCAGAGAATTAAACCGTTTGTCTCAGGAGCCTTTCACCTTCTCAGGCTGCTCTGAAAATCTGGAGAGAAATCAGAAATGATGGATGTTCTTCCCTTAAAAGAAATTTCCTGGTGGTGTGTTCCTTCTCCTGAAGATGCTCGTGTTCACAGCCTGCCTCAAAGGGAAAACGCTGGAGCACAGTATGGGGCTGAAAGCTTTTAATGTCGGTCTTGGAGCATAGGTTCGACGTGGTCTCCAACCCCAGCAATAACAACTGTTGGAAGAGAGCGCTGCTCTTTTGAAAAATGGCAGTCGGTCTTACACATTATCGATGGGTTATTCCGCCATTAAGGCTATAAAGGACATGAAGCTTTGCGCTTCAGGGCATAAACCAGCCTCTCCAGCAGCCTTGGCAGCAGTGGAAACTTGGCAAATAAGAAGATTATAACGTGATTGTCCACGGTGGGGGTTTGTGTGTCTTTCTCTGAAGCACTTGATGCTGGCCACTGCTGGAGACAGGGTATCACATTGGCTGGACTACTAATCTGATTTAGAATAACAGACCTTTTATTCCTATTAGGCACGTCTCAGTAGAGAGTCAGGTTTCAACTAGTACTGATGGCCATGAAACACTTAAAACCGCAGCCCAATCTACTCGTAGATACCTGGCACAATTCTTTAAAAGGGAATACAGTGTGGCAAAACTCTACTTGTTTACTCATGTCATGTCATATTTTTCAAATGAGGAGAAAAATATCACTTGTATATTTCATCATTTTCCCCCATAAATTGCTGGAGTAATGATGATGAATGATTTTGTACCTGGACAGCTAAATTCACATGACAGTTCTGCAAGGGAGACTTAACAGAAATAAGATTTGTGCATCTGAGTACAGGATTAGGTCCCAAAAGCGGAATAGCCTTTTTAGCTCGCTCTGTTGCCAGCACTCCTTTTGAACAGCATTTCCCTTTTTGCTTGATCCTTGGATGTGGGAAAGATTTGTTTTCAGATGTGTATGCCTGTAGCACTTGCTCAGGGTTTATCTGCAAGCTGATCCCAGACGCAGCCTGCAGTTAGGCTTTTGCAGGGTCCCTTCTTCCAGATGACTACTGCTGACCAAAACTCTCATTTCCTCTCTGTGCAAATGTGATATGAATACTGTCATAACAGCTTTTCTTAATACATGCCAAAGAGAAAAGATCTTTTTCTGTTTTATATTTGACCGCGCTGCATTTCAAATACATGACCTCACCTCTACAAAACCTGTGGGATTTACCCCTATCGTCACATGTAGTACAACTTCTACCAGAATGATTGTGCAGCACTTCTTTTTATTCATTTGCCCAGCACACAATCAACCTAAAATGGTCTCCAGCATGTACCAGCTGTGCTGGATCCTCCATTCGTGTTGGGTCATCATGGTGACAGCCAGGAGAAAGAAATCATGTGAATGTGATACAAATGTCAACTGTTGAGTAAACCCAGCATCTATGAACCTTTCAGGACAGAAACTGGTGTGTGCATCTACTGTGCTGTGCCTAATACAGTGGCATTCTGGCCTGCACTCATAATTGTAGATTTAAATACACAGTAATAGTAATAGCAATAGCAATAGCAATAAATTATTATTAAATTAATAATAATAAGATAATTCTTCATGCCATCTCTTGGACAGCACGGCTGTGTGTCAAAGAAGGGAGCTGATCCTCATTTATACGATGCTTGGCAGAAAAGTTGACCAACTCGAGTGTATACACAAAGCATCAAGGACAGTCCCCTGACTCCTCCTATACCCCCTGCTTCATCAACATGAAATGCATGATCCTTCCTTTTAATGGACTGTTAAACTAGAGGCAAAAAAGCAAAAACCACAGAATCATGCTGGTTTAGGGTCTATGTCTTCTGTATTCTTTCCTAGGGTTATGTCCTATGGATGTGCTTATCTTTGTGTGCCACAGATGAGCTCATCCATCTAAATAATTTAAAAGAGCCATCTCCAATGCAGCGGTAGTGCCTTGCTGCTGCCTGCTTGCCTTGCTGACCCCTCATCCAGTTTGCCTGTGCTTGTTGGTGTCCTTACTTGCCTGACTTGCTTGGGCACACGGACTTCTGATGCTCAGTTGAAGGCTATTTCCATATAACCTTTGGCAATCCACCCTGCGAGCTGTAAACGATTACAAAGCCCCACTGCTTGCCCTGCCTCCTTGTAGCAGAGGAGGTGGGAAGGGCCATGCACCTCAGCTGTCACAGCACGGCCAAGGACATAATTTTGAGCTGCCACCAATTTCAGTTTACATGAGGAGACAGCTGTGAGCTGCAGTGCCTGAAAAGCAGTCATGGTGCCTATTCTCTCGCCCCTACTACAAGAGTGCTAGCGGGGAAGGCAAGGGCAGGGCACCTCCTAAATTACCCTGAGGTCACCTCCAGGCACCTGCACAGGGCTGCTCTCTGTGTTGAGTGGAGAGCTGGTCTGCAGGACGGCCTCAGAGCAGATGTCAAGAGCCTGTTTAAACCTAAGCTGTTGTATATAAGGTTTGTTTTGGTTTTGTTTTTTTTTTTTCAGGAAAAAGCCCACATTAATAACGTTTTAAGTATAAACTCTCTTCAGCAAGATCTATTTGTAATTCTTCAGTCTATCACTGATTTAACTAGAAAGCCACATGCACCCAGGAATGTGGAATGTGTATTATTTGGGATGGAGAGACATCCTTCAGGGCTTATCCCTTGGACCCTCATCTATGAGTATTATTATTTAGATGTTTTATGAAAGTAAAAAAAAAGAAAAAAGAAAAAAGAATGAGAAACTCTTGTACTTTCTCTGTCCCTCAAGGATACAAAACTGGAGAAAAAGTAAGCGATGCTTCAACAATTTGCTATTTCTCCCACAAACACAAGCCTTTTTATCCCATTGGTGGCTAGAAGACCTGACTGAGATTGGCGATGATGATATAAGGTACCATGAAAACATTGATGAGGGGACAGTCACAGTCACAGCATCATTCGGGTTGGGAGGGACCTCAGGAGGTCATCTAGTCCAACCCCTTGCTCAAGCAGGGTCAGCCAGTGCAGGCTGTCCATGACCATGCCCAGTTGGGTTTTGAGAATCTCCACAAAGGCTCCACAACCTCTCTGGGCAATCTGTGCCAGTGTTCAGTCACCCTCACAGTAAAAAAAAGTCTTTTCTTGTGTTCAGATTGCATTTACTGGTTTTTATCTTGTCCCCATCGCCTCGTTCTGTCAGTGGGCACCACTGAGAAGAGCCTGGCTCCCTCTTCTTCATTCCCACCCACCGGGCACTTACACTGAAGAGATCCCTCCGAGACCTCTCTTCTTGGGGCCAAGCAGTCCCAGATCTCAGCCTCTCCTCCTGTGAGACATCCCCCAGTCACCGCCTCCCAAAAATGTACCATCTAAGCAAACTAGGCTGACAAGGGAGTGACGTGCCTGAAGTCACACATGTGACAGCAGAGGATCCTCACAGAGGCCATGCGTGGGGTGCCACTTCTGCTGGCCCCAAATCTTCTCCCAGGCATCAGACAGGGCTGCTTGCTCTCTTCTGAAGCTGGTAGCTTTGTGCTATTTTGGAGCCGAGTATAAAGAAAATAATAACAATCTCTGCAAGGGACACTGTCTTGCCAGGGGTTGCCTTTGCTGCATGAAGTCCTAAAGAGGAATGGCAGCCTCAAACTTTTAGCACTAAAGGGAACAACTCTGTCTTAATTCCTTGTGGTTTTACATGAGATCTGTCCCCGAAGAAACCAGGATGCATCTGTCAGAAGCTCCACCTACTTAATTTTCTCGAATTTTTTTTTTTTTCTTGGACAGTTTTACAGTACCGGCATACGACTGTGTCTCTCCACGCCCCTCTCAAAAGGCCTGCTCATTTTTTCAATACACCTGCACCTCGTGTAGGATTTCTTTGTGTCTTCGAGTGGGGTGCATTTTTCATCAGGCACAGCTTTTCTTTTTTGAATGCTGGTATCCGGGAGCAGCCTGGGATAAGGAATAAAATCCCCGTTACACAACACCATTTCAGATACCACGGATCCGTGACAAACGCGAAGCTCTTCGGGGAGCGGGACGGCTTCCGAAGGGGGCATTTTCGATGCGAAGTGCCCTTTCTCCAGATGCTTCCAAGTTGGAAGTCATCATTTTCACCGCGAATCTTGCAGGAGCTTTTTTCATTAATAAAACTGCAGTTTGGGGGGGGGGGGGGGGAAGGAGGAAACCACGAATAATC
>JAVKLA010000026.1:4566846-4595119 GCA_034782735.1 Sagittarius serpentarius
AACGCTCCCCGGCCCCCGCCGAGTGCTGCCGCCGCCGGAGCGCCGCGGGGGAGGGCTTTCCTCTCCGGCCGCCCCTCAGGCAGCCCTCCCCGGCCCGTCTCCCCGCCAGACCCTGTTGAATGTCGCACACCGCCTAGGGGGGGCCGAAGCCCGGCGTCCTGCCCAGCGGCCCCGGGCCCACCCCAGCCCTCCCGACTCCCTGCCCCGCCGCCGAGGGTAGGAGCGAGGTCCTGCCTGCCTGCCGGCGCGCCCGGGTCGCCGGCGTTGACTGAGGAGGTGACTTGGACGCACCATTATCCCGTGAATCATCCCGTCGTCATTTGTCAAGGCTGGGAGAGAAGGAAGAGGGAGAGAGGAGGGAGGGGGAAAAAAGCCCGCACGCAGCTCATGTGGCGGTGTAGTCCTGCCTGGTCTACCTGGCACCGCTGGTGCTGCTGCTGACAGGGATCTGCTGCCATCTCTGGTCTCCCGCTGGCTCCTCCGGTACAGCCCCGGCACCGCTTGCCCCTGGATATTCCTCCTCCTCAGCCGGCCGCCTTCCCCCGCTGCACATCGGGCACCTCTTTTTCCTAGGGGACGTGGAAGTTGCTGCCTCCGACGTTGACACCGGTTTTGCTTCTGGAAGATCTCCGGCGGGCTGTTCTTGGTGCTTTTTTTTTTTTTAACTTGATTTTAAGCCATTAGGGTAACATCAAGATGTCCAGCAGCGTTCCAGCTGATATGGTAAGTCTTATACTCCTTGTTTAATAGTATTATTGTGGAATAAGGTTTATTTCTGCCTGTTTTGGCAGAGAAGATGGAAAGAAGAGGGTCGGGGGAGGGGGGGTGGAAAAAGGTCTCCGTTACATATTTAAGGAACAAAAAGTTCCCGGTTAATAGGCCCCCCCCGCCGAGAACCAGAATGCTGGTCTACTTTGCTGTTTGATAGCGGAGTGGGGAAATCTGCAGCGTCGCCTTCTGTGTAGCGAGGCAAGGGGGGGATGTCTGCTTTCTCTTACCTACCTATGGCAGTTAATATCTGACTGTTCTTGCTTATTTCGTGTGGCACTGCCGTTCAGCTCCGCTGAGCATTTTTTGGGGGAAGAGAAATACGAAGTAGAACATTCAGAATGATTTAAACGAGCCGTTTCTCTCTTTTTTTTTTCTTTTCTTTTCTAAACCAGCTGAAATTTAGTCTCAGCCTTCTTCCTTTTCTTCTCTAAAACTTAGCTTGTTTCTTACCGACGTTTTGTCTTCTATGCTGACGGGAAGTTAATCTCTTCACTTGCCGGGTCAAGAGCGAGAGAGAAATTCTCATGCATTTATTTACATAGCGAGGTCCTTTGTGCACTAGCTGCAATCTGGACATTTTTCAAGGGCACTCCTAGTACTTCTTATGGCGGACTGTACTTCAGCCTGTATTGGATACTCGGCTCGGTACATTTAAAATAGGAAAGTATAGCAGGGCATGAGGAGGGAGGGTGAATCAGGTCTGATAGGTAATCCTTCGTTCAGCACGACTTTCCCCATTTGTATATATTTCCATAAATCACTTAACTGGAGAGAAGAAAAAAAGTTGTGGCTGCAGTTTGATATGTTAGTTCTTTATTCTTATGGCAGAATATTTTCACGTATCTTCCCACGGCTGATCACATTTAAAGGTACTTTTTTCCTCGTAGCAGCAGAGTTGCCTGTGCTTTTTTTTCTTTCAGGATGAAGTTCTGTTTTGCGAGTAAAACCTGCCCTGGTAGCGATAACAATAAAACCGAGTAGCTCTTGTTTCAGCCATCGATGTATGTATGCATATGTATGACAAATGGGCTATTGAAATAATGGTATCCTTTAGCTGCTTACTTTCAGTGTTGCCTTCACAGCTTTTGTGCTGCAGTCAAAATAAGTGGATTCTGCCAAAAAAGCAGAAGCAGTAAGATTTAGAGGATGATCAAACATGGTTTTAAACTCACTTTTTTTTTTCTTCCCCCTCCCCAGCCTTTCTCAAATACTATAAATAAATTTTGTCCCCTGCACGAAAAGGGTGATGAAGAGACTATTGCCTCTGACTTTAAATCCTTTCAACTATCAGTTTTCATATATTTCTTTACAGGGTCTCTCTGGCTCTTTACTCGGAACCCCCTTTTCACTTGCATGTGTCAGTCTAGCATTATATCACAGAAATCCTCTCCTTAGCTGTGGAGGGTTAGATGCAAATCTCTTAGTGCTGCTTTTTAATTTGCCTGGAGGAGTCCCTTGACGGTGACATGAAGCACTCCTCTTCCCTCTCACCCTGGGCTGAGCGCACTGCCACCTCCACGCTATTTCTAGGTCCGTCCTGCCTGCCTGCCTGGGAATCCTGATGCTGCCACTAGGCTTGTAATGTTTGACATTTTATACAAAATAGACGAATGTTTGACATTTGACGTTTTATACAACATATGTGAATTTTAAGATAGGTAAAATACTGTTTTGTTTCTATGAAAACTATTTCCTTCTGTTGTTATGATGTAATGAGAATGCCACTGACAGGGCTAGCTAGGCCTAGTGATGCTCTGTTTCTTCAAATCAGGAAGAAGCTTGTTATACATAGTGATGCTTAAATACTGAGTCATTACAAAAGCATTTGAATGAAGATGTTACCAATGTCGGTAGAATTTGACTGAATAAATAGACATATTCTGGTTTGTATTAGGATCGTTTTGTTGAGCTTCTGCATTATTAGTTGCAGTTTCATTCTGAAAGTTTGAAGTGTGTTGTAGAAATCCTAGTTATTAAATACAACTAATAAATACTGCTTTGTAAAAAGAGCACTTGAAAACTCATTTTGGGTCTCGTCACCATCCTCCTTGTTTTCAAAGGAGCTTGTTCAGGAAAGAAAATGGGATTGTTATTTGATTGCTCTTTAAAGAGGTGCACTTACCAGGCTGTCACCTTGTTTATATATGTTTTTGTTTAGTGTAGGATTTTGCAGTTTGCATTTACACCCACTGTGTAATTTGCATTTACAAAAAAATGATTTCCCATTTCTGTAGGAGTTGGCATCAATGTGGTGGAGTGTCATGTTATGAAGACTCCATCACACTTAGCAAATCTGCTACGAATTACTGAAGTATTATAATAATTATGTCTCAAACTGTTTATGTCAGATTCATGAACTAACCCTCTCAATAATAGTAATAAAAAAAAGTATTAGAATTGCTGCTTCTTAAAAATGTATTAATTTGTCTTCCTGTCCCACCTTTGAGAAGGATCTGCTACACATAAATTCATAGTAAGTTATCAAATCTTCAGTAAGCTTTGTACTTGTATGTAGGCATAATTTGATCCAGTCCCCTTTCCTCTGACGTTTAGTTGACTTCTTTCCTGAACTACAGTAAATTTTACCAGCTAACTATTTCAACCTCACTTCTTAAATAATTAACACAGTACTTTATCATTTGCATTCCAGTAATAAATTGGATAGTGACACACCACATTCCGGGTATTGTAAGTTTGTGGTGCATTATTCCTTAGCGATGTGTGCTACTTACAGGTTAAAGCTCCACTCTTGGAATGAAACCTGCTAATACTGACCTCTCTGCTTGAGTAGTTTCATTAACTTAATTAGGACTAGACTTGTATGGGCAGTGCTTTAAGACTATGCTGCATATCTAGAGCCCAATTTTGTTTAATTTTTCCACATAAGTACTAGCGATTGCAGTGGCAATAGGGCATCTCTGAATATGTTCAGTAATTTCATCAGGTAATTTATCAGTTTTACCACTTGGTAGCAGCTAGAGTTTGACTATGAATAACAGCAGGGCTGTTTGCAAGTTGTATTTCTTTTGTAATAATGAGGAGACATGAAGAGGTTTATGGACTTGTGAAGTTAATCACACTGGCTTTTTGAGTGAACCGAATGAAAATGGTTTGGTATTTGTTTAAGCACTATAGTTGGCTATTTTAAAATAAGCTATAAAAAACCTGCGCTTAGTCCAGAACTTATTACTCAATTGAATAATCCCCTTTGTTTCAGTGGAGTTACCACAGGAATCTGGGAAGCTGTGTTCTCTGTGTTCTGTGTGCCTACGATACTTCACCTTACAGATAAAATTCTTTGGGGATCTTAGAAGTTCACAGTAAGGGGCCTATATGACTGAAAACTATTATGGTGTGCACCGTTTCCTGTATGTTTCATGTAGGTACAAAAAGGCTCTGCCAGCACTTTCTTCCTGGGCAGTTCTTTGCACGTCCTCAAGGATATCAAATTCTTTTTCTGTCCGAGTAGTAATCAAGAGTGATGCTTTTGGCCCATGGTGAGTTTTATTGTGTTTGTTTTTGTTTTGGTGGGTTTTTTTGGCATTTGATAAACAGCAGAACACTGAAATCTATCGAACAGGTAAAGGTTTTCAGTTTTGTTATGTACAGCTATTGAATCCATATGCTATACTTGAGATGTAGGCAGTATGGGAGAGATTATTTTTAATGAAACTGAATGTTTGGTGTGAGGCGTTTGCAGACATGCAAGGGGATGGAGTCTATGGTCTAAAACACTTACATATGTGGACAATGTTAGAAGCGGGCAATATGTGGAAGAAGAATAACAAATAGGAACCCTGCTCAGTCCATGCCTTGTTAGTGTCAGCGTCTTTAGTGGAAATGTGTATGTGCATGTTCTTTTTTAGGGAACTGAGTATAGAATGGTGATGAATAGCTTAACATATGTAAGGGCTGCCTTTTTAATGCATATTGATGGAGGCTAACGGGAAAAGGATGGACATGTAACTGATGCTACATCAGTAGGGGAATCTTGGCATCCAGGAATACAATTCAGACAGGAGGGACTGAAAGGGAGTAGCTGGTTGTATGGCAGTTGAGTTTTGTTGTCCATCATTCAGTCTGAACAGTTCTTTCATTTTAAGAATAAGTGCAGTATCATTATAATATGCTTGGAACACAGAAAGAAAGTACTTTGTTGACTCATAGCATTTTAATGTATCGGAACAAAATGTAAGATGTCATGCATCTCTGTTCTTCTATTTTAACTGCTTTTCCTTTTGCCTTCAGTAAATCCTTTTTCCTGGTTTTGAAAATTACTGTATTCCTAGTAGCCGTTGTGCATATAGTCATCAGTTACTTCCTTAAGTTTTTTTTATAATAAAGGTCTAATTATTTCTCTGTATTTTTGTACCCCCCCCATGTTGAAAGTTCTAAGTAATTACATTCTAAGATAAAAATAGCTTATCACGTTTTTCTGTACAGGTATTTTTTCCTTCCCTTTTGACTTTTCACTATTGTTTGCTGATTGTAACAGATAGGAGTATCCTATCCCCTTTGTCATTCTCAGTGTTTTGTTTTGGGTTTTTTGCCTCCTTTTGGAGAAGGAATTGGTGGGGTGTGTGTTAGAAAGAAGAGACTGAAGAAGCTCCTTCCTGACTCTTTATATATTAAGCCAACCTTTGTAGCATATTGCAATGTTTCTTGTAATGAGATGGAGAACCTCCTTCTCTGTTATCTGCAGCTGTGGCCAGGGATAAACTTGTCAAAGCTGGTGTTGAATGTATATATTTGGGTATGTTTCAAAATTACTTGTATTTACCATTTCCCCCACCCGCCCGCCTTTTTTCTTCCACAGATGAAGAAATGTCTTACTTATTTATCTAACAACCAAAAAGAAATATTTTAGTAATGACTGGCATTTTTATGTATGACGCAGTAGTGGAAATTCCACAGCATCCTAACACATTAAACATACTCCAAAACAATGTTTGCATGTCCTTCATCCCATTTTCTTTGGGGATGAACAGCTGTAACCTGTGGATGAGATAATGTTTGATATTTATGCTGGGCCATGATGCAGCACTATACTTCAGATGGAAGTGTAGGCTGGCAGTGTAAACTGTTTCTTCCTTCCTGCCACCCACCCTTGTGGTTGTTGCTACCTGAATTGGTTTCTCTCTACTTTTGTTGTCGAATTCCATGAAATACTGGAGGTGATGTGTACTGAAGGACATTTAACTCCTCCCTTGTTGGGAATGCTGGGAAGCCAGCAGCAGGTTCCAGCAGGGCTGAGAGAGAGAACAAATGCTGAGTATCTGAGTGTAGCAAAATGATCACCCCTGCAGCAGTAGCCTTGAATTCTGCACGTTAAAGAATTGCCAGATGTCGTCTGTGGGAACTGGACAGCTCAGTCAGGACCTGAATAGGAGCAAGTTGCAGGTCTCAGCTGTGGGATCAGGGACAACTTCAGGTACCGTTAATACGTATTTCACCTTGGAGCCTGTGACTGCTGTTTGTGCATATCTGAACTTAAATTTTAGATCATTCAAGCCCATAGCTCTCTTCCTTGGCTTGGCTTAAGGCTGTAGTAGGAAATTAGCCTGTCTGAATGCGGTCCTTGCAGCAGACTTGGTGAGCAATACTTTTATGATACTGTAAACAAAATGACTAAGGGCATGCTTTTCTGTTCTTTAACTGAGAGTTCTGCTGAAGTACAACTTCTGTGAATGTTGAAATCCATGGTCATGGTATATATGGTAAGTGGGATTTACTTGTTTTATTTCTGGTCAGTCAGCTTTTTCTCAGTAGAAGTCAGAATGTAAACTTTTGACGATGTCCCTATATACGCTTATGCAATACTGAGCAGAATGGAGAGCTCAGTTCTGACTCAGCCTGTGAGTGCTACTCTAGCTTGCAGGAATCCAGAAATATCTGGAATGTGACTAATCATTCTTGTGGTTTTATGTAAAAGAGATAGTACAGCTTATTTTCAGTCTTTACTTTGTTCAGTATTGGATCCATTACCTTGGTTATTTCTCATTCTAACTATCGTGAAAGGCAGAGCTGCTGATCAGTACTCTTTTCCACATTAAGTCTGTTTTTGCAGCAATTAATTGAGCCTACTGAAGTAGCAAGCCTTCCCTGCCACAATTTTGCATGTATAAACTTTAGCTCACCATAATTATTAAAGGGATATGACTGATTGCACTGCTTTCATTTTAAAAGCTATTGAAAATGAGCAGAATGTCAATGAGAAATTTTAATGTCATTGTTCTCACATCAAATCTAAACTCTGAGACCCCAGCTCTTCATCAGTTTGAACATAATTTAGAGGTCTGTTTTTTGAAATTCAGCTATTGTTAAAAATTACCCTGTAAATTTTGCTAGAAGGACAGCCTTTAATTTTTGACAGCTTCTGTTACACATATGTTGCAGAACATATTAAAGTAATGACTGGAACATTTTTCACTTGGTATACCTCCAGACAAATTTAAATTCACAGATGTACCACTAAGTGCACTATGTGTTGCAAGCAATGGCAGTGAAGAGATACTGAGGGAAGAAAAGAATGAAGAATCAACACTCTGTAAGAATTTTTTAAATAAAGGTGGCTGAGACATCAGTTGAGGTTCTGCAAATAGCATTATGCACTTCAATACTCTGGTTTTTTGTCTCTGAAAAGAAATTGGAGGGGGGAGAAGTTACTAATGGGCTTTCTAAGAACACAGAATTATTTAGGAGGTCTGTTTACTTGTGAAAGTAACACTTAAACAAAAAAGTTAAGACCTTACTTGTGGGTCTGCTGGGCCTCAAAAGTATAGTTCTGCAGAAATAATTAAATGTTGTTGCAGCTGAGTACTCTTATGTATTTGTGGAAATTTGGTGTATTTTGCAATCACTAACTGGGATTGTGTTTAGCTCCTTGACAGAGGATAAATTTGTTGCTGCTTGTCAGCTGTCCACAGTGAAGGCATTCTCTTGATTTGTATTAAGACTCCACAAGTGTGTTGAAATCTGATTAAAAAAAAAAAATGTAGTGTATAAATAAATGAAGATTTGGCATATTACACAATTGTGACACTGCCATCAGTGTCTTGTAGTTTTTTCTACTTTCTGTAAAGAAATTTGAAAATAACTTGTCAGTGACAGGTTTGGTTTTTTACTTAAAATTATTTGGGAGATTCAGTTTAGAGTTAAATGGAAAGTTTGTGGCAGAGTTTAGCTGAGACTTTATTCCATGATACTGTTGTTATGGAGGCACAGACAAGCAAGAAACTCCTTGAGTTTTATGTATCCCATCTAAATTAACCAAGTAAAACGAGAGATTCTGCCTAGGAGTTTGGTGGGTTTGTTCTACTACCAGAAAATGAATCTATGCTTTAGTGGGACATGGGTACAAAAATGGTACTTCATGTTCAACAGCACGGGGATGCAATCTGGAAATGGTGTCTACATACTGTGATGGTTTCAGTTTCTCTTCAGAGCTGGCACAGATTACTGTTTGGGCTAATCTAATTTATCTCAATGCCTTGGACCGCTGCTGAGGAACAAAGGTGGTCTTATCCTGGAGTGCTCTTTAGCTGCATCTGAGGATCTAGATTTTAATCTGTGAATCTGTTGGTAGAAGCTTAGCTTTTTTTTGTTTGGTTGGTTGGTTGATTTTGTTTAGAGGGTGGTCCCGAGCTCTCCTGGAAGCTTTGCTTTTCTGTGATCTTCATTAAGCAATATTCAGTTTCATGTTGCATAAGAAATTGTCTCAAGCACTTGGTAAAAGTGTAGTACCAATTTTGAAATAAACACAAGGAAACTAAATGTGTTTTTCTTTCAGAGATTGAAAAGAACAATGTGTTTTATCTCAAAAAGAATAGTACTTCCAAGTCACATAACTGTAGCGTTGGTTGGTATCTCCTCAGTGGAGTTATGATATGGTAATGCTTTGTGGTCTGGCAGAGATCCACATCACCATAATCTGTTTCTGATACTTAACATATATTCTAGATGGTACTACTTAATCTGTCTCCGGAATCTGACATATGTTTTTAATATAGAGAAATAATGGAATAGTGATAAAATAGTGAAGTGCAGTGTTAGTCAAAAGTCTTTCGTAGCCAGGGGTATAAATTTAGGATTCTCTTCTTAAAGGTAGATTAGTGCCAGTCCACATGTGAATATATGTGGCATATGCTGGTAAACATCAGGAAAGTTATTATAAATTATATTATTATAAAATAATTCTTCTAAAAGAGTAGTCCTTTTCAGTATTTCTTTTAAGATTAAATATAGTCTAATGTTTCAGACATGCTTGTCTTTTGTATATTATAAGGGACTAACTAGAAGCCTTTGTATGCTGAAATACCTAGTTGCAGTGTTTTGTATTTTTTTTAAATTACAGAATTCATATTGGTATGGGCAGTGACATGAAAATCAAAATAAACTTAATTCTTGGAATAGTGTTCTGTGGTTGTATTTGATGTACAACACATTACTTAAGGCATGTTAAATCTGAATATTTATGACATTTTGCCTGTGAATGAATATACTTTTAATCTGTGCAAATGAGTTGCACACCGTAACCGCTGTATAGTGTGATCATGAAAGCTTAGCTCTCCGTTCTGAATCCAGGTTATTGATCTGTGATGGAAACAAACTTTATTGGACTTACATGTTTTAGTGATTTATACTTTGTATACTTGTGTAGCTATCTTTGGCAATAAACCCCAAACTTTCAGAAAGCTTTATGAAAAGATTTTAAGTGAGGGGAATAAATCCCCATTCACTAACTCCATATGATTCAGTAATAATGAAGTTAAAGATTACAAGATTACTAACTTCCAATACCCATGTTACAGCACATAAGTGGTGATGAGGATGCGTTACTGTATGTTTCTAAGAATAATTAAAAAGCTGCACTCCCAATAGAGTTGTGTGCTCTCTCTTACAAGGACTTACTAAGTTTTTACTTGCGTTGATTTTTCTGGACTTTTAACTGTTGGACTGCAGTGCCCTGTATTAAGCAGGACTAATTGTGGTGCAGCATCATGTGCGTGCTGTAGCTGCCCCCTGGTAGTTGCTCGGCGTGGGTAGTGCCGCAGGTAAATCACTGCCTGAGGTCGGCCTTGCACTGGTTAGTGTGGTTGGGACACTAGAATCGGTGGTTTAGCTGTTCTTGTGAACACCTAAGGAGATGCATTGCTTTCCCTCGTACACAAAGGTTATGGTAGTATTTCTTGAAATCATTCTAGCTTGACTGTATCTCTGTTCAGGAGCTCCGTGTTCGTAAGGTGGGGTTTGTCCGGCGCGTTACCTTTAGCCATAAAAATGTATAGCGATTGTTTAACTTGAATATTCAAAGATTTTGTACCAGAATGTGCTGTAAAGATGTGGTAAGTATTTGATGTGAGGTCAGCTCTATGCTAGTTCACTTCGAGCTCAACTACAAAGGAAGGGAAGCTTTTATCTCAAAAAAAAAAAAAAAATTAAAAAGATGCTAGTGAGTATTTCTAGTCATCTAGACACAAGACCAGGGTTTTAAGGTACAATATGTCAGATCTGGCACCAAGAGAACAGCTTGTTACTGAGAAATTTGACTTTATCTTGAGGATCTCATTTTCATAACTAATGGCAAGATGACTAGGAGCTCCTACTAAAGATAAACTGCAACTGTGTTTGATTTCTGTCTACTTACTGCCTCTGGCCAGTATGGTTTAATACAAATCAGGATTTCCTGTAAATCTGGAAATGGGTAATTTTTTTCTCCAAATTACGTATGTTTAAAACTATTCGGAGGTTTAAACTATCCGCTGTGGTGGGTGGAATGGTAGGTAAACTGTAAACGGGGTTGTGATGAGGACTCCAGTGAAGGTGGCAGTGGGTATTTGCAAAATTGTTTTGGCTTAGAGAGGGCTCCCTTTGAACTGTGTTTCTTCTCACAAAGAAGGGAGTCCTGTAGCAGGTGATTCAGGGGAAGAGTGCAGGTGCTCGGAACAGGGTAGCAGAGGAGTCTGGTGATGGGTTCTAATGCTTCTTCACTAGCAACGATCTCAAAAATTCTAGTTTTTCAAATTAATTGTAAACAGGAGGGTTGATGCATGCGGTTTTGCAATGAACTGTCATCACTCACCTCGGCTGAGGTGATGAGACTTTTTAACTTTCTCCTACATGCCACTTTTTATGGGAATGAAAATGGGCCCTGTATGCCCGTATTTTCCGCTTTGGGGATAACCAGGGAAACCCCTATGGAGAGCTACAGTGCAGTTGCAGAATACTTCTTGTTCCAGCACTGATGCTGGCACTTGATGATGCTAGCATATGTGCTCCTTGCGCTTACTGCAGGAGGTAAGTAGGATTTTGAAATATTTTAATGGGGTATCTATAAAATTTTGGTGGGGATGGACTCTAGAGCCTTAGCTGTATCTTTCGCTGAACTGACTACGAAGAGTGTGAAATCTCTGTATAAAGACCCTGGCACTTCTAAGCTGAGGTTGTCTTTTCCAATACAGATTTGTGGCTTTTAAGCAAATACAGTTTATTTTGTATTCTTTGCCACTGTGAGTATGGTGTATGTACCATAGCACTATTTGTATCATACATGGAAAACTCACATTAAAAGGGAACTCGTCCACTTGTAAAATGAAGTACAAAACCAGTCATAAATACCTGACTGTTCAACAATATTTATCCATTCTGTGGTATAAATGCATAATTGTCTCTTCTTCCAGAACCATGTGCTTTTCCCCCTCTCCTTACTCAGTGTCTCCTCATTGTTCAGAGCCTGGATTGGTGCCTTACCTTCCTGTACTGCTCAAACTTTTCTTGGAAGACAAGTCTTAATTAATCCTGAGCCTTCCTGTGATGCTGGTCTCCTTAGCAAGTACTTAGTAAAAATCCATTTATTTTGGAAGATCTGTGAGAGAAGAGGTTATTATTTATCAAAAATTGTGGCTATTGTGGAATGTAATTTCACTTAAATATACTTTTATACTAGATAACTCTGCAGCAGAGTTGCAAGGAATGAAATCTTACAGTTTGAACTGCAGTTGGAAACAAAATTCAAACAAGATCAAGATTATTATTTTTTAAAATGATGTTGTATATTTTAGTCAAATTTTGTTGAAATTTCTCAGCTCTGCTCTGGTGCATCTTCAGTGCCTGTCAGTCTTTGTTGTTCACAGCAGTTGTGCTGCATGACTGTCCCAACATTTCAGTTAACCTAATGTGCTCTTTACTGATGTGAAGGTTTTATTCTGGAAGACTTGTTGTGGACAGTGAGTTAATCAAAATGATGCGAGTGTCAATAAAATATTTATACATTGATAGATGCTCCCAAGAACATCTGGAGAAAGCTTGTAACCATATTTGTTAACGAGCTGTCAAAAGCAAGTTTTGAGGCTAATGCTTTAGAGGAAGCTGGTTTTCCTACCAGCTTTGTTTGTAGAGCTATGTTAGTATTTCTTTCAGCTCTTACTATTGATTGAGAATCACATGATTTTGCTGAAGTGTTTTTGCTGATCTTTGAAAGAAACTGAAATTCTGAGGGCTTTATTATCAAATATTGCCTTAATAGAGCTGTCAGTTTTCATGTTCTTACTTTTCAAATAGCGTGCTATCAGTTTAAATCTGAAGCAATGTCAGGAGAAGAAAACAAATCCACAGCAGTTTCTGATGTTCAAGATGTGGGGATTTAGTTTTATTCTTAAACTATCTCCCGCAAATTCTGGTGGTGTTTTTTTTGTTTTGGTTTTTTTTGTTTTGGTTTTTTTTGTTTTGGTTTTTTTTGTTTTGTTTTTTTTGTTTTGTTTTTTTTGTTTTGTTTTTTTTTGTTTTGGTTTTTTTTGTTTTGGGTTTTTTTGTTTTTTTTTTAAATTTAAATGTAGGAAAGACAGCTTGCCTTATCCATAGAGCATAGAATGATAGTCAGTGCCTTTATCTGCAAAGGTGCTGCTTGGTAAATTTCAAACTCAGTGTAAAAAAAAAAAAGAAAAGGCAAGCAGCAAAGTGAATAATTCAGAGTGCTGACTAATGCCAGATAAGGCAGGGTGATGGTAAAATTTCCTGCCTTTTATAGTTGATTCTGCTGCTGTGCATCAGTCCTGACTTTGATGCTTAAATAAGTGTCCTAGGTTATGAATTTTATTTATAATAAACATGTGGTTAGGAGGTGATTTTGTTCCCCTTTGTTGTTCTCTTCTGCAAAAAAACCCAAAACAACTTTTTGTTGTATCTTGTAGTTCTTTGCATATAGAAATGAAGACCAGAGGGAAAGAAAATTGGTGTAGTTAGTGCCTCTGTTAGTACAGTTTTGAAGTTTTTTTTCTTTTACTAAACGTTGTTGTGCAGGAGGTGGAAGATAGAGAATTATACTTGAATAAACACAGCATTTTCTGCAGTCTTTTGTATCGCGTAATAGTTTTTCTTGTAAAATAAGATTGCAGCATGTTCCAAAAAAAAGTGATACAGTTTTTGGGAAGAACCATAGCTCTTTGTTGTGGGAGTTTGAAATTTACTATACAAAAAACCACTTATTCAGAATCTTAAAATATAGTAGTTTTGTATTTTTGTTCTGCCTTTAACTTTGGGGTAAAGCCAACAGTTGTTTTGTGATGCTCTATTGGAAGCTGTATTGGCTAACCCTAGAGTGTCTGTGGAGCTGTTGGGATAGGGAAGAGAAATCTTCTGAATTGTTTAAAAATAGTTCTTGCTGGTTTGCTGGAAAAGATGGCATTCACTTTCTGTTGTAGGCATTATGGACTAGTGTAGCAGTTTGTGGGATGGGTGGTGGTAACAGCTGAAAGGAGTACAGGGAAAAGCCAGATTATGATTACACAAACATCTAGTGACAAAGGTACAGGCACTGAATGTGGCAGTGTCAAAGCCTTCAGGCTTATTTATGGACAGTAATTTGCTGTACAGGCACGATGGGCAGCAAGAAACAGTCAAGGAGTCATCATAATTTTGTCTTACCATGCATAGGTTTTATGCTCTTAGTGATTAAAATCCATTCAGATAAGTTTTTATTGTGTCAGTTTCTGAAGGACATCCTCACCCTTCCTCTGCCTGCCAGACACATACATCCATATCTGTCCCTTAAATATTTGTGTTTTCACTATTGGTGCTGAATGGAGATAGAAAAGCAGCATGTGTTACTTTGCTGGGTGGAAAAATTACTGAGATGTGTTCCTGTAAACGTTATCTTACCTTCTGGCAAAAGTAAATCTTGCATTACCAAATACAGGCTCTAAAGCAATAAGGCTTCAAAGACTTGATTCAGTTGCCTAAACATGGCATTTAGTGCCCATTCAGGCATGCCAGTGTGTCCAGGATGGCCAGAGAGAGCAGAGGGCTATGACACGTGAGTTATGGGAGGCCCATGCCCTTTGGGAGGAGCAGCTGCACTGTATGGGGGGAGTACTTCACAATGCCTAAAAATAGCACTAGATGTATATGTTTAGGGAATTATTTTGAGCTGTTGGGGCTTTGTAAAACCCCATTTGCAACACTGTATTGTTTTTTAATAGGTTGTCTTTTCCTAGCTTAATTCATTAAGTAGTGCTTCAAAATCATTACCTGTTTTAATTTACAGTAAATCACAGTTCTACCAGCTTTGTTATTTCCTACAGAAAACTTTCACATCTACGGTTGTGAACACTGCAGTAGAAAGAAAATTTTCCAGCATTCAAAATACATTTCTTTCCTTTTAGCGTAGCAGATCTTCCCCTAATTACAACTATATGGAAATCTGAACGGTTGTAGGTGTACTACTGCTTGTTGTGGTAGGTACAGTGTGATTGCAGATCTTTGCCAAGCATGATCCAGTCTAAGCTGTTGCACGCAATCTGTTAAAAAGAAAATGGAAGTTTATACACATTATCACAAGAAATTTAAAAGTAATTTAAGTTACCAAACAAATGAAAATTTCTACACAACGGGGCTAATTTTGAAATTTGTCTGAAGTCCTTGAAAGTGCATTATCCATCCTCTTCATAATTCGTTGTATAAAACTGGTCTTGAGCAATCTATTCTAAACGTCACAGCAGAAATATGCTGTGTCTTTGCCTAAGTGTGGAGCAGGAGAGAAAGAATGCTGTCTATACAAATGCTATGTTGTTTTAATGATACTGAATTATTTATAATGGAGTCTTGCAAAGAAAGTTGAGACTTTTTTTTTTATATATATATATTAGATTAAAAGAAAGAGGCTTATTACTCGAAGCTTGATTGGTCTCTCTTGGTATTTGGCCTGAAATGTTTGCAAGATATTTCATATCCTCAGAGCAGAAATGAATATGAGTGGGTTGAAAATTTATGCTTACATAAATAATGAAGATTCTTCGGCGTTACATAAGATATGAATGCAGGGAGGCTTGTTATCATTGCCCTAGCAAGGTTTCTATTGTATACTGGAGTAAATTTCACACCTGTAATTTGATAAATACATTTTACACTTATATTTTGGAGCACAGCTTTTGATACTTGTGTATTGCTAAAGGTCGAGTTACGGATTGGATGAAGCCTTTATGTTGCATTTCATATTAGCACTTTTGGCTCAATTTAAATTTTAAAACATTAGTTTTGGGGTATGTGTGTGTGGTGTTTTTTGGTTTTTTGGGTTTGATTTTTTTTTTTAAAGTTAAGGTAGAAATCTAATGATCATAAATGAAACCTTTCCAGCATAAATTGTTGTAAGCATTTGTAAAAGAGGAAACAATATGCAAGCTACTTCATGATTATCTTGAAACTAAACATATTTCATCTCTGCATACTTAAAGGCTACATCTTATTTTGCTTAAACACTTCATGTTTTGAGGAATTTCAAGTAGAGATCTTTGTATGGTAACTGTAAATAGATGTCTATCTCTATAGTCTTCATTTCTTTGACAAGACTAATCTTTGCATTTGTGCTTCTAGCAGGCCTCTTTTGGATGGCTAGATTTCATTACTGAGGGATCAATCAGAAATTTACGAAGTAGAATTGATAAATTAGGAACCCTGGAAATAACACTTGACCTGAAGAGTCAGTTGTGGGTTTTTTTAAATCATTTTTAAGTATAAAGCAGCAAAGAATTAGCAGCCCACAAGTATACTTGTTCAACTCCATCCATTTTCTGCTATGGATACATGGGCTGTTACACTCATCCGCAAATAGAAGCTGTATTATAAAGTGTATCATGATTGTTGAATGCAGGCAGTTTATTCAAAAGACTTTTATTGTTCAAACTAAGCTGAAAATGATCTGTAGGATAAAGCTGTGACCTATTTCTGGATTTCCATGCTTTGGAAAGCATTATATTGCCAAATCTGTGCACGTGTATGTCTTTAATTCTCTTTGAAGACTGATGATTAATAAATTATTTTTGGGTTAGTAGTTACTTATCTATGAATAGAATATGCAAAATATTCTATTCAATGTTAAATTTTAGGGTTTAATTTTTGTGGGAAGTGAATTTTCACCCAATGTAATGTATTAGAGAGAAGGTCAGCCTACGTAACTCACGCTGACTCTGAAGTAAGTATCATGTGCATTTGTCGCATCAGCATGCTACATATGTAGGGTAATTGACTGCTTTATCTGTAATGATAGGTATTTGAATTCTGTAAGTACATTTAATAATGTTCACATTTCTTTTTCAGGAATGGTCAAGTTCTGTAAATTTATTATTAAGACGTACAAATATTATAGATTTTTAAAATTAGAATGAAGAATTGCAGTTAAGCAGTTAAGTTCTGTGTTTTGCTTTGCTTTTAAATTGGTGAAATATGGGTGCTACTTGTAATAGTAGCTTGACCCCACATTGAGCTTGATTTTTGTGGCATTGAACTTCCTGGGTAAGAGTTCACAGGACTGACAGATGCTTATTTGCAAATTTAAGAAAAATTCCTGATATAAACCAATGCTTTCTGAGAAGATATCCTCACTTTTCCCTATACTATGTGAAAAGGTTAAGACTTGGATTTATAAAGTAATAGAAGGGAATTATACTTGTTATTTAAAACAAATCTCCTTTCCCCCAAAACCCTGTGATGTAAAACAAGGATGATGGAATTATTCTTTTCTCTGTGAAAATTGGGTGTGGTGGCATGGCATTACATGCCAAAGGAGTATATATAGAAGGCAGCTTGGTGGATATACAAACAAGGGGAAATTTTTTATTGTTTGGAGGTTTTTTCCTACCAAGCAATATAATATAATATTCAGGCACGCCCCTAGCTTTTTTGCTTGGCGCGCCTCTAACTTTTTTGCTTGGGGTACAAGAAAGTAACCCTAAAACTCCTCATTTTTCTGAGCATGGAAGTTTTTTTCTCAGCAGAAATGTGAAATAGGATATAATCTATCAAAACATCCTTTTTTTTGTTCTAAACATAAGCGTATGTACTGCAATAAATAAAGTTTTGTTTAAGTTGAGAAATATTCTAAGGCTGTTTAAATATTGTATCTCAGTTATGTTAAAAAATTATATTCAGAGACCGAAGCAAAGACCAATTTCATAACCTGTGCCACCATCTGTTAAATATACCAGAAGCTGATTTTTTTCTGGATGGGTTTAGCCAGCTGTCCATTTTGCAGTGTTGCCTGGATGGAGGCATGCATTTAAGAATAACACAGTAGGCTTTCTGTGAGTTGACAAAAAAGCTTTTTTATTTTGATCTGAGACTCCTTTAGCTTGTCTGACACTTCCTTATATTTAGTCTCTGGCTGAGGAATGTATTTGAAACCTTTCCCTTGTTGCACTCCTCTAGTCTGTGCTTTCATCTTCTCCCACTTAGGTCTGGAGCTGCTCCACAGGACAAGACATGTGCCTTCTCAGTGAGCCCTCTGCGAGGCATGTGGATGTATTTGCTAGCTGCGACCCAAAGTCCATTCTAATCCTATTGACATCTAACCCAAGTGGCATTTAGTTAATCTGTCTGGCACTCTCCTTTCTTTATCTGACCCTGTGAGATGATGCAGCTTTTTGTGACTATTTCCCTGTATGTGAGCGTTTCAGGATGGTAGTACAGACCGGTAGAGTTTACTGAAATAATTTTCCCTTTTTAAATGTTGTCTTCATGATAAATAAGACCTATTCAATAATGGTGTCAGGGTTACCTGGCAGATTTTAGTGTTATGTTGTTGTTATGCTCAATTAGAATTTATATAAGGGCTGACGAGACAGGGAAAAAAATGTGGTATTTACAGAAGTCTGGAAAGAAAGTTATTGCAGGTCGGTTATCATTCCTATTCTGCTGTTCAGTTTGCAGCAAAACAACCTGTATTCAGAAAAAAAAAAGTTGCAGAAAATGTTTTAGAATTAGAAACCAACTCTTTGCTGATTGCAGTTTAGAGCTAGCTTTAACTCTAAAATGTAATTTTAGAAATTCATTTTCTGACTTCCACAGGAGTTTTATTTTTTTAAAATTGTAAAATTATGCTCAAGTAAAAACTACCAGGTCAGTTGAAGAAGCTACCTGAGGCAATGCACTGTATTTTCTGATGTGGCTTTCCATGAAATACATTGTGTGCTACATCTGATGACTCACACTTAGAATGGCAAAGCTCCTTTTGTTGGCTCACTCCATTCTGTCAGGTTGAGGCTGCTGGGTTGGGAAAGGATTTGGCTTCACTTCATGTGGAAATCCTTGTTTGTTTATTCTTCATCACGGAGTTAGCTAGAGGTGTCTGCACCACTTAAAAGCATGAAACCTCTGAATTCAATGTGGTATATGAATACCCCAGTATGTTCTTGTCCTGTCCATCTTCATTTTCTGATCTCAGAAAAGCGGCACTCTTGTTTTGGTGCAGCTTGGTGGAGTAGCATTTTGCTATGTCTCTGGAGTATAGATAAGCAGCATATGAAATGGGAACAAGAATTTGTCGCTATTGTGTGGAGGACATCTGTGCTACTAATCAAGCTATGGTATATCAAAATATTTGAAATGCTTGCTTTTCTTACATGCATGTGTCAGTTGGATAAACTGAACTTGAGAACTAATTGCATCCAGTCTCTGCTGTTTGTACATGGTTTGCTTTGGCTTAACTTTATTGGCCCAGCTCATCAGAGGCTTATTCTAGGAAGATCAAGGACCTCAAATCTATGCTTTTAAAATCTCCTTTGCCCCAGCCCCTGTCTTCAAAGTCTCACTGGAAGCTTTGTAGCTAAAACCAGGATATATAAGGTGATTGCAAGACAGTCCATTTAGCTGTGTTTCTGGCAAGTGGACAGCCAAACCAAGCACTTAATGCCTTCATTCAAATGTTTTGATGAAGCAGTAGAAAAATTTGTGCTATAAGCTCTGTTTTGGCAATTCAGTCTCTCCCTCTACTTTCCCATCTAGTCATTATGTCTATACATGACTAGTCATGTAACACTTACCCTCCACTGGCCATGTTTCCACCATGTCCTTATAGTAGGATTTAGTTAGTGGTCATGCAGCCGAAAGAGGAATTGGCGAGTGATTTGATGGAGGAGTAATCTACCAGAAATTCCCCCAAAGCTTTTCCATATGTCCAGCTTAAAACCACTCATCTGGTGATACTAGGTTCATTAGATCTGACCCCAGCAAAGGGGAGAAAGTGGGAACATCCCTTTCATTCATAGCCGCCATTCACACAAGTTCAGATGTAACAGAAAATGCACTGTCTTTATGAAAAGACAAGCTAGCTGAATGTTAGAGATCCAAGCATGCTTACATTTACGTAACCTTCAATGTACTGAGACAATACCAATCTCCAAGTAGGATCATAACAATGAACATCACTTAAGGAATTAGTTGCTTGTCAGGCAAAACAGAAGCACACTTCTAATTTTTTTTGTGTGTGTGTGTGGATTGAATATTAATAGTAAAAAGGCACACGGATACCTAAATAGTCTTCATTTTAAATAGTTGTTGCTGTTGTAAACTTCAGATGGAATTGAATAACCAAGAAGAGAATTAAAGAAATAAATTTCTGTCATTTTAATACCTTTTTGATGCAATATTTATTCATTCCTTTCTCACATTCCTGGTGTCATATTTATCAGACATTAATCTCCCTACTGGTGCTGCTTTGTGTGTGTGTGTAAATATATCAGAAGAACAGTGAGAAATCTGTACCAGTAAAAATCCTTTGGCCTGACAGAGGGCATGAGTTTTGATAAAGATAAAATGCACGTGTGTGGGAAGCATTGGAAGAGGTCGCCTATTCCTGTAAAATGTTTTTTTTTGTTGTTGTTTTGTTTAGCCCTTCAGCTATCAGTTGTAGTAATAAGATAATAGTATAAATTGTTAAGGCAGAATAAAAAGATTTTTTTCCTTTTTAACTCTTTGAGTCTCATAGAAAATTTGGGTCAGAGGTTGTTATACGGAGATACAGTTCTATACCCATAATAAATTATTTTTCCAGAACTTATTAGATGAGCTTAAAACTGTTGGTGGGGCTGCCAAACATGCTCGTTGAAGCTCCACTCAGTTTAGCAGTCCCTTGATATATGGAATGTGTTTAATACAAATGATATTCAGAAGTAAGAAAATGGGTATTTATAGATCATGGAGTCTTAAGGTTAGAAGAGACTTCTGAAGGTTGTATCACCTAAAGCCGAGTTAGCTTTGATGGTGGTTCAGAGCAGGGCTAACCTCGAACTTGGGTCACGTTGCTCAAGCCTTGTCCACTCGAGTTCTGACTGTATCCCAAGATGCTGATTCCGCCGCCTCTCAGGGCCAGAGCTTAAACAGAGCTGTCTGTGCCAGAGCTTAAACTGCTTTTGCTGGGAGGGTTTATCTGCGTGTGCAGTGGGGATTTCCCTTGCTGCAGCTTGTGACCATCAAGGTGGTACAAAATGCTGTTAGATACTTCAGCTGTCTGAATAAGAACTTGCAACGAAACTACATCAGAAATCCTTGTATTTTAAAGTCTGTAAGTGATTGATTTGAAATTTGTAGCAGATAGGGAGTTTGCCTGTGCACAGGAGTTTGAAGAGAAACTTGTGAGATTTTTTCAAAATAATCCTGTCATTCTGCATTCCTGATTTCTCTTCATGAAGTATGAGTATTTACCCTCATCCGTAGATGGAATGGTTGTGATTGTATAGATTTTTTATTGAAAAATGGGCTTAGATGAAATACCAAAAAAATTTGTCCATCTCCGTTATTTAGGTGAGAGTAGGGAAGAGAAAGTAAATTTATTTCTTGGGTTAAGAGGGACTTAAAAATAGCAAGACACTCCAATTAAAAATAGATAGCTAAATAGGAACAAAGAAAAGAATTCTCCCCAAATGCAAAAGAGGCTTTTGTATGTGTGAAGCTTTGGAGAGGAACAGTTGATAAGATTTTTGTAAGGCAAAAACAATAAACAAGGAAAAGTTTATTCTCTTTTTGTTGTTGTTCGTAACGGGAAAAATACTTTAAAAATGTATGCACAATGTTATGTTTACCCTTCTATCTTTTTGGGTCAGAATTAACCTTTTGTTCCTTGTATGTATGTATATAACCTGCATTTTGTTCACTCATATGCTCTGTTTAATGTGTAGGGTTTTTTTTTTTTTTTTTTTTTTAGTTTTTACCTTTATTTTAAGCATTCAGGTTATTGAAAGAAACAAACAGAAAAAGGGGAAAAAAAGACACCATCAAAATATCTTATTTAGTCTGGGTGGTGTCAATGATACTAAAAGATGTGGAAAAAAGTGCAAGTTGTGTTCAAGTTGTTCTCTAAAATGCTACATTGCATGTGTTTCATGAATTTTTGAAAACAAATACTGTAGGAGAGGTTCTCATCTCTGAAATATGCATGAGGGTGGAATTTAGTACTAATTGCTGGAAAGGAAGAAGATCTTCTGGAACAGAATATTGCTTTTGTTATGGAAGAGGAAAGGGGCATCAGTTCGTGATCTTGTCCCTGGCTGGGCAAACACTTGATGTGTGCTTTGCTGTCCTGTGCTTTACTCTGGATGCTCCACTTGGATGTCCACGCTGTTGCTATACCTTGCTACTTGTATGTAAAAAAGACTCTTTTATTTGAATCTCTGTTCCCCTGGCTTTATTTACGAAAACCCCTTCATTTTTCTGAAGTGTGATAAAACACAGCTAGCAGTTTAATCCTGCAAGGCAATTGGGACCTGTGCTCCTCCCATACGGATAATGTCACGTCAAATGTACAAATACCTCCATCTGCATATTATCAAGCAGTGTCATCCTCACAGCAGGCTGTGAAATTGCCAGGTAGTATTTTAGATGATGTGACAGTATTTTAGATAATGTTCTTCACTTTATGACTGCTTGTATGTGTCCATTTTGCTATCTTATTCTAACACCAAGTGTAAATAGGCAATGAGTCAATGAAGAAAAGCACGTTTATAGTATTTACATATCAAAGGAATGTGAATGACTGCTTATACCTGGTGACTTTTTTGATCCTTTCAGATTTACAGGAAAAAAAATACCCATGCCTGTCGCTCAAAGAAAGAATTTCAATACTGGAAATAAAATTACGACGTAGGAAAACACCCAAGCCACCTATAAAGCTTTGTAGACTCAGTAAAGGGTTTGGGTAGTATTCTAGGGAAATTAAACTTCAGAAGATCTTAATTTTAATGAAAATGACACTATGTGGTTTTTTTTTTTTTCTCCCTTCAAATATAAGCCATGAAGAGAAAAGTTCATGCTGTTTTAATGAATTTTAAAAATGACCTTTTTGTAATCTTAGTAGTTACAGGAAGAGATAATAAAGAAGGCATAAAGAATACCTTCAAATCCCAAATGACTTTCTGAACAGATATTTATTCCCTGCAATATGTTTGTCTTTCTAAACAGATCCAAGGGTTGGTTTATTAAATTTACATTTAATTCTTGGTGCCAAGAGAAGATTGAGTAAAATGAGAATAATTTTTAAGTAAGTTTATATACCAACAATTGAAAACATTCTGGTAAGACATGCCTTTCTTCCCTGGACTTTTGCCTGGCCTAAAAGTCCTAAAATCCCTGGTCTGGTGGGAAAAGCTATGTTAATTCAGGTATTATTTAGACAGCCATATGGTAGGAGAAGAAACAGAGGGATTTTTTTTTTTTTTTTTTTGTTAATTAGATAATGGTGGAGATACTGTAGACTACAGCATCCTACAGTGCCAGCTGGAAACTGTGCTGTGCCCCTTGCCAAACTGCTGAAGCTTCACTTTTCTGAGCTGTCTTCATCAGGGCTTTTTATGAGTTCCAGTTCCTCTAAGTGCAGGGATAGTCCATCCTAATAATCGGGGAAAATGAGTAGATGAGCCAGTAGACTGGCTTGCTTAAACAGGGAACTCGTGGTTGGATCATTAAGCTTAAGAGGTAGTGCTTAATGGTTGGTTTCCTACCTGCAGGCTGGTTACAAGCAGACCTGCAGGGGTCTGTTGTAGGACCTAGATTGTTTAATATCTTTATCCGTGACCTGGAAGAGGAGACAGACTCATTAAGTTTGTGAATACCGAAGTGCAGGTGCAGTTGACCTGCTCGAGGGCAGGGCTGCTGTTCAGAGGGACCTAGGCAGGCTAGGGAATGGCCCAGCAGGAACTTCCTAAAATTCAGCACGAGCAAATGTCTTGCACGTGGGGTGGACTAACTTCCAGAAGTGATGCACGCTGGGGGCTGACTGGCTGGGGAGCGCAGTGGGCCAGATGTGAGCTGCCAGCGTGTCTTGGCAGGGCTGAAGGCTAACGGCATCCTGGGTGCTATCAGGAGGAGTGTAAAGGGAATTAAAGGAAGTGATTGTTCCCCTTTACTTGGCACCCAGTAGATTGCATCAGGAATACAGTGTCCAGCTTTGGGCAGTTTTTCCTGTACCACACTGGAAGAGGAAGGGTATTGATCAGCTGCAGTGTGTTCAGCAGAGGGCACCGAGATGGTCTGGGCTGGAGCACTTCTCCTGTGAGGAGAGGCTGAGGGAACGGGACTTCTTCAGCCTGGAGAAGAGATGACTTTGGGGAGACGTAACAGCAGCCTCCTAGTACTTACAAGGAGGTTATCTAAAAGATGGAGCTAGGCTCTTTTCTGAAGTAAAAGGGTGGGAGAATGAAGGACAGTGGTCATAAATGGGAACAGGAGAGGTTTTGAGTTCAGGGGCAGGAGGGAAATACTCCAAGAATAACTGATGGCATTAGGTTTTTTTTGCTTTTGCATTCATCCATATGAAACTTTTTGACTCATTCATAAACTTGCTGCACACCTTTAGTGTAGAGGTTTACTTTCCTCTATCTTGTTGCTTGCTAGAGAAGTCTTTTGGTCATAACAGTTAGTAAAAGAGCTTCCTACTTTTCCTGATGCATGGTGAACTGAACCACTCTGTGCAACTTCTGAGGGTATATATTTTATCTTTATTGGATAGCTGGCAGAATATGCTGGGAAGGAAAGATGCTTCATAAATTGGCCAAATCCTTAGGTTGAATGACTACTTTGTTGCTAATAAATTACCTTGAAATAATTTTTAATTAAATCTAGGTTAAGGTAAAATTCAAAAAAACACACTCTATTTATAATATTTCAAGTAAAAAACATAAGTGATATAAAGAACACAAACACAGAAAGGGAAGAGAGGTTTATAGTTAATTGATTTAGATTAAGATTGAATCTGGAAGACCTCCCTCTTGTATCCAGATGGTTTGCCATATTTTATTTCTGGAAACCCACCTTGACAGGGATGCTGTCTTTGTGTTGTGTTCCCTATGTAGTTGCTTCTCCTGGAACCTCTTTTTTTTTTTTTTTTTTTTTTTTTTTTTTTTTTTTTGTTTTTTTTTTTTTTTTTTTTTTTTTTGAATCCCTGGCTTTCTAAAAATCTGAAAGGTTGTGAACATGTTTAATCTCTCCCTTGAAACATCTTGACTTGTACTTTAGAGAATGTCCTCTGCTGTGTTAACACAGGTACTGTCTTGCTTTCTAGAAGACGGAATTGCAATTTTGTTTTATCAGGTGTCATTTTCAATTGTTTTTGTCCTGCTAATAACAACTAAAGAAGACTTAAAACTTCTTGTTCTTCCTTCTGTACCCACTCTAATGCCTATAAATCTTTGAGAGAAATGTCGTCTTCAACTACATCATCTATCTGTGTCCAACATTCATTAACTAACATACTTGTTACTAACATCTAAATGAGATAAATGTATATATCTCACTATTGGTTGTGGAGCTGGGATCAGGTGTGGCAATAAATTACAGCTTTGGGGTGATAATGGATTTGAGGTACTCTGTCCTTCATGGATGCTGTAACATTATTTTCTGTTGTTTTTTTCTGCAGCATCTTTATTGCATCCTCTTTAGATGACTCTCTCTTTTGCTCCAAGCTTTCTTGTAGAGATTTCACAGCACTCTGTCCTTGGTACTCGGCTCAGTTGCATTTGTGCATCTGTCTCTCCCTGCTACAGCTTTACCAAACGCTTCCTTGTTGGCAGACAGAACCATCTGCTGCCAGGTTTGTATGAAAACCTCTAGTCCAGGCTTGTTTCCTGGTCCAGCTGAAATCTGTCTGTCCCTCTGACACATCTTTGATTAGCTCGAGCAGAAGTGGGCCTAAAGCCATCCGTTTCACCTCTGTTCTGGTTATGTCGGGCAGTACCAGCTTTCTGATCATCACTCAGGCCTGTAATCTGGGTGCTATTTTTGAATGGGTGTGATTGAAAGGCCTTAATGAGATCTTTATCTAAATCTTTCAGATTCTTGCTTCATAGCAACTCTAAGCAACTTATGTTCTCTTTATTGTCCCTACAGCTAGACCTCTCCAGGTTCTCCTCATCTCTTTCAGTTACTCAGCAGTCTTTTCTCTGACCCCTTTTATATGCTTCCAGAATAATCTGCAAAGATATAAATGTATTGTCTGCATTTTTAGTATATCCATGCACTATCTCTGTCTGCCCTAGTTCATGAAAAACAGGTTGCCTGTCTTTGTAGCATACCCTTCAGTTTTCTGCTGGGTTGTTTGGCTGTCAATGGCAACAGCTTCTGCACATGCACTTAATGATCCAGTGAGTGCATCTTGACCTTTATCCCATGCTGCCCATTCTGTTCAGGAAGATTATTGTATACGTCTGCTGCAAAATTAATATTTTCCATTTTTTTCCTCCTGAATTTCTTGTGCAAATTTCTCCAAGAATTTTGACAATGCGTAGGTGATGTTCTAAGACCGCTGACCATAATAGTCAGCAGTGCTGTCTTTGTGGTTTGTCTGTAGGGTTTTTGTATTTCCTTGCCAGCCTTGAGTTGTAAGGGACAGTTTCTTTATTCTGGTCACAGTTAAGTGTGTTAGACTTTGATTTCTAAGTAATATTGCAATACACATAAGTAAGGAAAAGGTGGACAGTGTCTGTCTATGTTTATAAGGGGCAGGGGGATAATATTCAAGGCAATCTGAAAATTGTAAGGTGCACCTTAATGATGAAAGTCCTGGTCAGCAGCTGCTCACAGCGCTCAGAAAAATGGGACAATAGTAGTAGATGCAAGTAGGATAAGAGTTTGAAGGTAAAATACAAGCATACTTTGGATTGTGCTGAGACTGAGCTACCTGCAGATGAAATGAATTGTCAGATATGTAGGAAACTAAATTAAGGGAAAGTGGTTTGATGTATGATATCAGATAAATATGTTAACACAAATGAGTCACCTTGGACTGGGTGCTGGTACGTAGAAAACACTGCTGAAAGGAGGAAAAGTTAAGAAAATAGATGAGAAAAGTGATAGGAAGCTGAAGTGTTGTAAGAGGCAGGGAGGGCAAAGAGCACACGGGATCACAGCAGTTCAGAGGAGACTAGGGATTAAACAGAGTCATCAGAGTGTTTTATTGCAGTTCTTGTTCACCTTCTGGAAATAAATTGGGTATTGGCTTCCTGACAAGTCACAGTCAAACAGGAAGGGTGATGTAATACATGTTTTCTAGTGATTTGTGCTGGGTTTTTTCCCAAGGAGCAAGAACTTACCCACCTAGGCAAAGTAAAGTAAATTGTAAGGATGATTCATGAGGGAAGCTTAATATGATACATAATGCTCATATAAAGATTTCCTCGGCGTTGTATACTTACCTGTATTGCTGTGGATGGTTGGTTTCTTCAGTTGTATTTACTCCTTTACGTAGTTGCATCTAATTCATTGTGAATTGACGTAGGAAATAAACCTTATCTACAAACAGTAATGTTGGCCAATGAATTAATTATCAAAAAGCTATCAACTAAAATGACTTGATTGCAAAGGATGACTTGTTGCGAAGCTTCCCTTTAAGATGTAACTCTTTCAGGAAGGAAGAAACTGTATCAGAACACACCGTTTACAAGATAACTGTAAATAGATGAATTTTCTTTTGACTTAGAAGGTAGCTATGTATAGATCATCAGTTAAATGTTGAACATATGGTACATCACTCAAGCCTTACCACTGGACCTTTACATTTATTTCCATTTGTCTTGATACAATTGTTTCAAACTTCTAATTAAAAAAGTTGCTTTTTAAAAAAAATATGGGGACGTGCTTCTCCTTTTTCCTTGTCCCTTCACTTCTCTCAGAAGTGGTCACTTCATCCTGGTCCTCCTCTTGGATGAACAGAGCAAGCCCGATCTTAAGTGAGAACCCATGTAGAAAATCTCAGCCTCACAGGTGGAAGTCTCAGAATATTAAATGTGATCGGTGGCAGAAGGCTTCGATAGAAAACCTCGGTCAGTGTTAACCATCTCTTTCCTTCTAACACTGTATGTATTACTAATGCAGTGAATGCGGGTCTGTCTTTCTCTAAAAATGTTTTTCTGGACAAGTTTAAGGTGAATGTACAACCTGCAGTTTTATACGTCAAAAATGTAATCTTACTGTTTCAAGAGCAATTAAAATAACTGTGACTGTTAAAAAACCAAAACAACTCTACTAACTGTTATTGTACATAAAAAGATCTAGTCTATGAAAAGATATTATTTATTTATAGTTTACAAACACTTAATGCTTACTTTCACAGAAGGGGAAACAATCTGTTATTTCAAGAAACTGCATATTTGTTCTGTGTTTTATACTGCTTTCATACTTGAACATGTGCAAAGGAAAAAACATTGTGGTTAAGAATACAATTTCTATGCTAGAGTGTTAAAAAAATACAAGAAGATAGCATAAAAATACATTAAAAATCTTGAAGTACCGTTGGAATAACTGAAAGTTGTTCTCTTTACTAAGCACTCCTGATCAGAAGTTGTAAGGTCTTTGGCTGTGCGTGAACACAGAGTGCTTATTATGGTTCTGGCTTGGTTAGTGCTTAACATCTGTTAATTGAAAATCTGTTGATTTTGGAAGCTGGTGGTTCAGTAGTTTTACTCTCTGCGTAGTCAGCCACTGCCTGTGGAAGACACTGGTGAAAAACACCTGTTTTTTTTCTTAAGCTCAAACTAAGAGCGTATACTTAGAGTAGTACTTTTACACCTGTTTCTAGGAACAATATGTCAGTAAAACTGTTCAAAGAGTGCACAGGTACAGCATGGCTTTCAAAATGGAAGTGGAAGGCTTTCTTAGGTTGAGGCTTATGCCTTTGGCCTGTTGTCATGATGTTACACTTCCAACTGTTAATCTTGCTGCTTTGCTTAGAGGATCGTGTGTGGGGGGGGGG
>JAVKLA010000026.1:4595219-4628352 GCA_034782735.1 Sagittarius serpentarius
GACATGTAGTTCTTAGTGTTTCTATCTGCACTGGTTTCTGTGCAGGAGAAAAATCATATGACAGCATGTGTGTGTTTTTGGAGAGACAGAAGGGGTTAGAAGGGGGTCCGTTTAGCGGCTTGTCACCATTAATATTTCTCTTTGGTTTTCTTTTTAATGCTTTTCTACGAAGCAGTAACAACTCTTTAGGAGAATCTGTTTGGCTTCAGCTTGTTGTTAGAAGGCAGCAGCAGGCTGGGGAGCTGCAAGTCAAACTTCCAGGTCCCCTCCAAGCACATAGAAATGACGCAGAGGCCTCTCTTGTAATCTTCTCCTCTTGAATCAGTGTTAGCTGGACACTCAGCATCCCTTCAGAGGACAGCTCAGTTGATGGAGAGGCAGGGGGGGAAGTAACTTAAGAATCACTATGACTTGGTCTCTTGTGGTTTACAATGTCAGTTATACTTCCTAGATAAAACAAACATTATAATAACAAGGGAGTATTAATCAGCACTGTAAAAAGTTTGGAAGTCTTTAACTGAGGAGTGTCTGTGAATGTAGCTTTTGAAGCAGAGTAGGGTGAAAGGCTCTCTTGATTTATGTCCCCTTACTCATTTAGCTTACCACAAGTACTGTCCCTCTGTGCAAGTGCTGTTACCAAACCACAAAAGAAATAATTAGTAGGCAAGAAACATTTGGTTTTGTGTTGCAGTTAGCAGAGTTCTGAAGAAACATGTTTTTTCTGTGTGTGTGTGTGCATGTGTTTTGGGGTAATGATTATCAGTATTTAAAGAAAGATCAAAGTTACGTTCCTTCAAACCTCTCCATGCAACTTAAGACTTAGTGCAGTTGTATTTGACTTCAACTTTATCTATACATGGAAATATCACATTGTGAATTAAGTTTACTATTAAACGTTAACTTGAAAAATAATGTGTTCTGAGTCGCTATGAATTTTTATTAGCCCTTAAATTCAAGGATAAATGTGAAATTCAGGTATATGCAAGGGTAAAAATGCTGTTTGGGGGGTTAAAGGACACTTTTTCTTGATTAAATACAGTCTTTCAAAATAGACCAAACCTGAGTGGGCCACATGCTGAATTACTACCTTTTTGGACATTAAAAATATGCTTAATCCTTAGTTTGAAGTAAAAAAAAAGAATGGGAAAGTGCTATAGAAGTTGATATCTATATAAATTGTCTTTGGACAGTGAGGCAGGTGAATTGTAAGATTTAAAGAGCACAGAGGTTATGTGAGGAAAGTATTCAGTAGAATTTACTAGTTTCTTTTAATGAGGCAAAGATGTAATTTAATAAGAATCACTGTGAAAATGATTGTCATGACTTAATGTCAGAGCTGTTAATTTTCAAGAGCCAAAAACAGTCCCTGAAGGCAGCAAAACATCCTTCAGTTATGGCACTGTGGAACTGAGACTCCCCATAAAGATTTTACTCCTTTCTCTGAGACATCCAGAATAGGATTGTGTCAAAATAAGACTCCAGCTGTGTTAGATGCTTGGATTGATCTTTGATGGTATTTTTTTATTCCTTCGCTTTAATCACAACAAGCAAGAAAAGTTCTAAACAACTACTTAATCTCTCCCCTGCCACCCCCCCCCCCCCCCGTTTTGTTGCTTTGTAATTTTACGCCTATGTGGCACAGTGACAAAGTACTCTTTATATCTTGTTTTACCTTAATTTTAAATTCTGCATTAAAAGCTAGACGTAGCAAAATTGACAATTTTGGAAACTTCTCAAATTGGGATAGACTTAGTTGGGTTGACTTTGAGATTCTTACACTGTAAAATAGTAACTGATGACATCGGGCAGTTTTGCTGTGCATTGAAGTACACTGTGCAGAGATCCATGCGCAAGTTGGTATTCTCTGTGGGTAGTTTTTATACTGAGAAGTAATACTGTAATTAATAATTATGGAAGTGTTTGCTGGTATATGGACTTTACTCTTCTGTTTATTTAACAGAGGCTTTAATGGGGAAAGGTGGAGGTGTCATTTGCAAAATGCCTATAATATTTGAGTTGCAAAGGAAGCGTCTTAGAATTTTAAGCGAAGTTTAGACTTGTGAGCTGACAAGCATTCTAGACTGTAAGATTGAAATACTGTCTTGGTTTTCTTTTATCTTTGTGAGAGCATGAATTATTAATACTGTATGTAGACTCATACTATTCTTAAAACTGAATTCTACAGGTAATGTATCTTAATTTTTCATAGCAGCATTGAATGTGAGTTATTTTTCATTATAATGAGATTGACTCAATGTATGTATTCCAGATAATACTTAAACACCAGTGTTTTTTAACAACACTAGTCACTTTTTCAGTACTTAATCTATTTTCTTACATGCACTTGTATTCAATCTCTGTTTTGAAGTTTCAGATTGTTTCCCCTTCTCTTGCACTGATTTTTATAGAATATCTTTATGGAGGCTTATTCTTGTTTTGATAACTAGTGTGCTAAAGATTGTTCTATTATGTTAATCTGTTATATATCCCAATATAGTGTACATAAGTGTTCGTAATGTAAGTAACATTACATTTCTTAGCATAAGGGTTTTAGTTTATTATGGATGAAGTCCATTCTCTTCACATCTAAAGAAAGAAAAATGGATTGCGGAGAATGGGTGTGTTCTCTGTTCCAGAGATTGGATGGGTGCGAGACTGAGGTCTATGCTGCTTAACATATGAGCATACATGCGATCTTTCCTACATTGTTTTAAGAACATGACACCAAGGGGGTTGAGATTTGACTCTTAGTAGGTAATCACAATAATGGTCTCTTCTTCAGAGAGCAAATAGTACCCTGATGATTTTACTGATGCACTTGGGGAGGAGGGTGAATATGATCAGCTGGTTCAGTACTTGCATGAAAAGCCAATTAAACTTTTTAATCCTACCTCTGAGGCATGTATTGGAAAGGTCCAAAATCCCATGGGTTTTGAAGAGAGAAGTTTTGCTTACTGTCTGTTACAGTTGCCTGTGCTGCAGTTTTTAAAATACGAAACTAGTTTTTGCCAGGATAGAGTATAATCTTTGGTATTTGATTAAAAGTTGGAAAACTGTTGGCTCAGAGGTACTTTGGGCAAGCTTTTATTTTGGGGCACAACATGTTAGGTATATCTAACTGATACTTCTGTGAAAGGTTTGCAACTCTAGAGGCCCAGTCGATTAGTACTTTGGTTTTACTTATTTTTAACTGCTTGGCCATGAATATTCGTGGCCAGTTACTTTTCATGACTCACAGGCTTCATGTAGCTTTACAAAGATTGTAGTTGGTGGCCATCCGTCTCCTTCCATGCCACATTCATCACCACTGTTCTTGATTTTCTTCCTTTTGCTGCTGTTCTCTTTCCCTTGCTGATGGTTATTCCTGTGTTCTTTGCAGTCTGGAACGAGGTTGGGTTTGGTTTGGGGGGTGTTTGTTTGTTTTTTCCTCCTGTTGTTGTTTTGCTTTGGGTTTTTTGTTTGGTTTGTTGTTTGTTTGTTTTCCGGGGAGCCAGTTTCCAGGTTTTACAAGTTTTTGTAGCCTGTCATCTTGTTCTACTTTCACCAATTTCCTTTGTCATTCTTTGGGCTGCCTTGTTTAGTTGCTTTGTAGTGGTTTCAAACTTTTTATTGAAGTCTTAAATTTAAGAAAAAATTTTGACATCACATACACTTATTTAGACTAAATCAGAACTGAACTGTCCCATGTGGTACTCAACGGTCAGTTAGCTGACACTAACAAATGTATTGCTGAAACGGGAAGATTGAACTTTCCTGTAACGTGGTGATGTTTAGATCCTGGACAGTTATCTGGCACAGTGTACACTTAGCCAGCTGCTCAGATCCTTGATTTGTAGTGTAAACACTACACACTGTTCATGCAACACTTACTTTGTATAATTTGATAGGCTGTTTATTATAAGTAAACAGTCTTGCCTGTTGCAGTAATCAATGAAATAGTTATATGCACATGAGAATTCATTATGTTCTTTGAAAACTAATTTCTGAATGAGAATGTTAATACGAAAAGCAGATGATGCCATAGTTGTGTCTGGCACCACTAAGTGACAGTGTCACTAGTCGCAGGTTGATGCTGATTGACTCTCAGCTGTATAGTTGTCCAAGCCATGGGTAGCTTAAGACAATAGTTTTCTTGATAGCTGTTTTGTATGACAAATGCACTCTTCTTTCTAAATGCCAGATCCTTCTTTCAGCTTTGTTTAATGATTTGTCTCCCATACTATTGGGAAGAATGAAATAGTTTTGACTATGTGGACTTTCATTCTCCTCCTACAGAGAAGCTGTATTTTCTATACTGTCTTGTGAGTATATGCTAGACCTTTTATAAGAAATAGTTGTATCTACAGTTCTCCTACCATGCTGTAATTGTGGCTTAGTAACTAGCTAGAAAATCAGTTGGACTAGAAACTTTTGAACTATATCACTGTTAACATCAGGTTGTACGCACAGAATTGTCATTCAGTCAATACATACATACGTACGTACATATTTGCTCCCAGAAAGATTCATACTAATGAATGTTGTGTCTCCTGATGGAGTTTGCTAAATTCTATTCTTACACTCTTCTCTTCAAAAGCATAGTTGCTTTAACTTTAATCATGTCGTGACAGTAAATGCAAAGATACGGCATCTTTCTTTCCTTTAATGAAAAGATGTTTCCTCTCTCTCTCGCTGTCTCTTTTTTTTGTTTGTTTTGTTAAGTAATTATTTTTGTTAAAGATTGGTCATCGTAGCTGAGATGGACATCTGTCCACAACTCTGAGTTGAACATGTTGAGTCCCAGTAGGAAAGAAGACCTTCTGGCTTGTTTGTTTTTGGGAGAGAGTGTTTACTGTTTCTTGTAACATCAAAGTAACGCTTCGGTTGAGATAATTACAAAAGTTTAGTAATTGTCTGGGAAATAGTTCTCCATTAACTATAGTTAGTCATAACCAGTGGTACCAGTGAGATTTTTCATAACATGGTCAGTCATTGATGCTCCCTCTCTAGACTGTCATGCCTTTTGCCTTAATGAAAAGAGGGGGTGAGAGGGTCTTTAAAACCCATTATAGAATTTGTGGAACTATTAATAAAACACTGTTTAGTTTCAAAACATCTGCTCTGTAAATGAGCTATAGCCTGGAAGTATTATATATAAAGCAAAACAAGCAGCTACCCTAAAAAGCTAACAATCTGAGTACACGAGAAACAGAAGGGGAAGAGAGAGACAGGCCATCCACGTGTCTCAGAGAACTCGGACGTGGGGAGGTGGTGAGTAGTATGTCCTGGCTGTATTGACCACGAGCTAAAAACATGAGGACAGGAAAGTTTAGGATTTGGAGTATGACTTCAGTCTAAAATGATTTTATTCTAGCAAAAGTCCCAATGTATGAGGAGAAAAGCCTGTTAAATGGTTTATTCTCCTTTTGCCTATGTATATAGATTAAAACAAATTAGTTCAGGGAAGTAATAGTATTCTTTTTTTCTTTTAAAGGTAAGAATCATAGATACTTTGGGGAGCTTTCAATAACATACCTCTGTAGTTGTCCATACATAGTGTTTTGTAAACCATAATTAAGATGCAAGCTAGAACACATGTTGCCCCAGATTCACAGAAGCCAACCTTACTCAATACTTTGACACAGAGCAGATGGTTTGTTATAATGTAGTTGTTGATGCAGTAAGAACTGAGAGCCATGACTGGTGTAGCTTATAATTGCTACCGGTTAAAAGACTGTAATGCCTTCAAGAAGGCATCCCTGTTCTCCCCTCCTGCTAAGGGTTTAGTGAGATCCTAAACCAAGGTGGTATTTATGCTTAGAAGATGTCTGAATATCAACTGGATCTTAAATTTGTTCTTTTTGTATTGGTATGTAGATAGATTTTTTTGGACGGCTGGAATGAAGCATGTTTAGGTTATTTGATGCTTTTTGTGTAGACTCTGGGCATACAAGACAAATGAAAAGGAAAAAGATATTAAATGTGTGCTCTCTAAAAAGCCTTTCTTATTCTTTTTTTTTTTTTTTCTCCTCACTGAAATCTAATTTTCTTTAAGGTAAACTCTTTGTGGATGAAAAATGTTAAGGTAGCTTGCCAGGCAGATGCAGTCCGTTTTGGAAGCGCTTGGTTACTGTGGTGGCAATTACTTTGCAAAACTGTGTGGTAGACATACAGGGATACTGCATCAGGAACTAGATCATCCAAGGAAGTTGAGCAGTAAGCTAACAACTGATAAATTATATGTTTCTGACTGTGTAGAAGGTTTAACAATACCAGAGAAGGAGGAGGCCAAAATGAAAGAGCAGCTTTAACTGTTTCAGTCGTTAGTGGACTGTCTGGACGCACTCGTGCTCTGCAAGATGGAAACAGGATGAGTATTACTATTAGACTGCCAGCTGGCGGGGAGGACACAAGCACTTGACTAGCATTCAGTAACAGAAAGGTGGATAAGCTGTGCCTTTTAGTATTCAACAGTGAATGCAGAGCATAATAAATAACTGGATCAGAGCTTATTTGTGATATCACTCCATTAACTTCAGTCAGTTGACTTAGCTTGGGGATGAATTAGTTCCATAATGTTTAAACAGAATAAAAACATGTAAGCTATCTGTAAGTATGTCTTGCATTTTTGTTGAACGTTAAGGGTAACTCATTGAGGAAGCAAAAAATGGAAGATAAAGAGTGTTCATTATTCTGTTCTGAGAAGTACAGGCATAGGTCAAGGTCAAGCTGTTTGCTCTTGAAGAGCTGTATTCTGAATAAGTTGGCATCAGCATCACAATCATTGATCTCTTATCACATAATTCAGTGTTTTCTCTGAGCTATTCTAGGAGGAAAACAATTAGAAAAGGTTGTGTTCTCATTCATATCCGAGTTGCTTGCTTTTGGTAGAGTAAACAAGATCTGTGGTCATCAAAGCATCCATTTTGATTAAAATTTGAACTACCTTTTGCATCAGAGACAAAAATATATAATGCCCTGTCTCTTGCCTTTAATTATCACAGCTCAGTGATTTAGATAGTGCTTGGGAATGGCAAAACTTTGGCTGACTGCCATGATACACAGTAAGCCCAGAGAAGCTAGGAATCAGTAGCTAATAATAAAAATTTAATTTTATGGTATTTCCACCCAAGTGAACTGAAATACATCTCTAAGTCAAGGTGCATCTCTTTGCCTTTTTCATGGTTTAAAAGATATTTAAGACTTTTTCCATTTTGTTTTTGACACTTTCTCTCAAGGCTTGAAAAATTTAATACTTTAGTGCTGACCAAGATACAGAATCATATGAGGTAAAGGACCTGTCAGCAGAGTCCCAAAATGATTGTGGAGTGAGAAGCTGCAAATTTACTTCCTATTGCTGGCATTTCCATTGGGATGTAGGTCCTGAAAAATCTTAGGGAAGTTTTTTTGTTCATGCAATGTTCTTATTAATAGCTTAGAGCTGATATGAGAGGACTCTCAGGGGACCACGTCACTCTCTATTTGTCTTTGGGGAGTGACTTTTTTTTTTTCCTAGAATATTTCAAGCTGTGTCTAGTTTAAATGACAAATAGTATTTATATTAGCTATAATCCTCTACTTAGTCGCAGTGTGTTTTTTGTACTGCACAGTAAACTGTGCATTAAAACCATGTAATGCAACAGTTATTGCAGGAGAGAATAGAAGACAAAATTGGATTCAGAAGGCTGTTCCCTTGCTTTTCCATTATTTCTCTTTTGCTCTAAATCAGGCTATTTTTGTACTTGCTTGTCACTGTCCCTTTTTTGGGGCCTGAGGAGTAGCGCATTTTAAAAATAGGCTTTGCACTGGGGATTAATTTGTTTCTGAGGAAAAGTATCTTCTCGTGAATCTTTGTGCTCTCATAAGGAGCTAAGGGGTGGACCTTTCATTTCCAGAAAAGTGCGGTGGTGGGTGGTGTGGGGTTTTAGGTTTCGGGTTGGGTTTTTTTTGCTTTTTCAATAAATGCATTTTTTTCTTATTTAAAGATTTTTCTAAGGAATTGTCTAAATTGGCTAGTTACTTGTGTCTTTTTGGTGAGAACTGAAAAATGAATATATACACTAACTTTGAAGTGATCCTTAATTGCTGTTTCTGTCTCGCGTGGTAGAAAGCAAGAGCAGGGGAAGAGCAACAGGACTTCTGTGGTAAAGATTAAATCAGGCATGCAGAGAGCCCAATACATGTTTATGATGTTTAAATAACTTAAAATGAGAAATCACTTTTTAAAACTCCACTTCAAACAAACAAACAAAAAAACCCAAACAAAACCAAACACACACACACCCCCACTTCTCTCTACTGAAAATTAGCATGTGGAATTAGATGATATCCATGACCATGTGCTGCTTGCAATTATCATTGTTTTGATTGCCTCCAGTTAATAGCATCTCCCTTGAAATGTCCATTTTTTCCTATATTTTTAACGTTTTTCTTTGTGTTCACTTTTTTTTCCTCACTGAACTTCATTTCTGGTCAAATTGAAGCTGATGTTTGTTTTTCATCTAGACTATAACTGAAAGATTACTTTCAGCTTTGTCGATGGTTTCACTGACCTGTTCTGGTTATAAAATTCTGGTACCTCCCAGTCTAGGTATATTGTACGCAGTTTTCGAAATTTCCATTATGCAGCAGGAAACTCAGTTTTCTGCCTCTCTTTTCTCATAGTGGACAAACAGAGCATTCAATATACTATTCCCTGCCCATCACTAGTTTTTCTTTATTGTTTGTAAAGATGGAACAGCTGCATCTGAAACTTCTAGGAACATGGGTTAAATCAAATTGAGCCTTAAAAAAATTGGTTAAAGATAGGAAGAAATAATTGATTTGGGATTAAGAAGGTGTGGAGGGTATTTTGCTGCCCCTTGGACTTGGAAAAAGCAGCTATGTACAGAACTGGTTCCTTGGAATTGTATTTTCTCCTTTGTTAGCAGCAGCAGTAGAATTCATTTTCAAATTGGAGAGTTAGGCATTTCACAAAATAAGCATTCACAAACTTGATGGTCTTGCATCTCTCTTTTTAAAGATGACATTGAACTGTCCTAAATAATATTTTAAAATATTACGTAAGCTCTCTCTATTTAGAATACATTAGAGCAAATGTTTGTTTATATCAGAATTAAATCCAAATTTAAATAAGTGCCTAGCATTATCATTGTTCATATTTGTGTAATGAACTTCTAAGCTTTAAATACCAACTGATATGAGAGGGTAAAAACAAGGTGATGGGCTTATCCAGGGTAACTCTTGAGAAGAGATGGCAGGATGGTAACACAGATGGTACGTGCTGATTTCACTTTTAATTCTAGAGTCAAATGTTGGGATGCGTGTCATTAGAAGGTATTTTTAGGGAGATAAAGATTGAAAATACAGAAACAGACACCTTCTTCTCGCTCCTAGTCACACTCTTTCCCACTTCAGAAAGAAAACCTGGAATGCTCTTCTCTGCTATTATGGTATGTGTGTTCTGAAGTTGTCACACAAAAGCCTGTGTTTGTTGCTGCTTCTCCACTAACTCCATGTGCTATGGGCCAGGGACCCTCAGGATATGTTGCTCTAGGATGGGCCAGTTCCAGTTTCACCAGGAGTCCCTTCTGAGAGCAGAAGCTCTAAAACACCGGAGTTATCAAACCACCTCGCTGTGACCGTGCTCAGCAGAGCTAACCGGTTCAGTCTGCAAGCGCAAGCTTCTCGTTTGCGTTGACATTTGAAGCAGTTTTATTATTATTTCCACTCTTGTGTTTTGAAATGACTGGAGGAGTGTGGTATACTGATGGCTGAAATGATCTCTACCAAAATTGCATGTTAATCCCAGTATATCAGTTTCTCTGTTTTGTGTTTTAGTCACTGTATTTCAAAGTGAAAATACACTGACTCCAACACTGGGTTGAACAGATGAACTTTGAAAATAGCAAGCTTGAATGCTATTAGTTTATGCTATTTATTTATTTATTTATTTATATTTTATTTATTATTTATGCTATTTAATGTATTAAAGCTCAATTCCAAACTATGTTCTTCTGTATGTTGTAATTTACACATTACAATTATGATGGACTTAGACAACTCTATTGTAACATAAGAGAAATTTATTTTGCATGTGCAGGGTGAAATTGCCCTGTCTCTGGCTAATAAGTAGTCAGAGTAGGTCTTTTTCTGAATCTTTGCTGTCGGAGTGGATTTGCCTAGGGGCCAGCAGGAGAAGGGTTAATTCTGTACCCTGTGGTGAGAGCATGCACCTGGGATACAGTAGACAAAATGCCATTTGAGCTGAGAAGACCAGATACTTGAGCACCTGCATTATTTCAGGTAATGGAGTCTCTCTGTTGTGTTGTACTGCTGGGAGAGAAATAATTTCTGGGTGGGAGTTTGTGCCTCTTCTTTCATCAAATTATTGAAAAAATTTTTTACTGATAGAATCAGTATGTTTTAAGAAAAGGTTATTCTTGTTTCTGCTTTCTTATTAAAACTGATTTTCAGTGAAAATTCTTAACTAGCTCCAGCTGACACTTTGGTGTGGTGGTGTTCACCTCACCCCTCTCCAAAAAGAAAAAAAAAAAAGTCAAACCCAGCCTTGTCCCAGGAATGCTAATAGTCAGTATAATAAAGGAAACAGAGTGTAAACTCCCCTGAAATCCATTGTATTCTACTGGTTATTTGTGATAGTCTCTGTATTAATGTATTTTGAAGAACAAGGTTTCCTAGATATTTCTTCTTAAAAGATAACCCTGGAACTCATACGACGATATTGAAGAATATATTGGCATTGTTTCTGTGTTATTTGAACTGAAATGAGGGAATGGATGAAGTGTGACCAAGCACTATGATTTTAAGTTCAAGAATGTCGTAGTTTCCATAGAAACAGCTAGTTCTATCATAGCTACGGAGTTAAATGCTTATAGGATTTTGCTTTTCCCCCCCTCTAAATACAGTTTGATTATGCTTCATTTTGGTTTTCTCTTTCCCTTCACTTCAAACTTTTCTGAAATTTTCTAACTTGGTTTTTATCAGTGCAAAGTTGCCGTAGCCATTTCTCGTTTGAGAAAGCAGTTGCGCATAAAAACATATTTATTTCTTTTTGTAGTAGTCTAAAGATGAGTATGTCTCATCGGAACTGGTTATGAAGTTCACCTTAGTTTGAATAGAGTGATGTGGGGTGCTGTCACGCTTTCATGGTGTCATGCTGGGATTGCCCTACTTCCACAGTTAGTGCGGCTTTGTATGAGTGACACAGGCTTGTCAGCTGGCTGGCAATGAAACTTCAGAGCTTTGTTCTGTCACACTGACAATTTATGTTACTTTTCATGTTCCGTGTCCTTTTTTTTCCTGATATGAAGTAAATTTATTATAGGTGCAAGGTATTGTAAGGATAGAGGAAAGCCCCTTTGTGCATCTGAAGCTAAATGCAGGGGTTCTGAGTGTTGCCAAATGTAAATTTTAGGTGTTTGGTTGAGCAAGTGCAATTAAGTTACCTGTATTCCCTATAAAGTATCTGGTGAAAATAGGTGTCTAGAAGTGTGATTCATAAGAACTATAGTTTTATTTATTTTACCAAGTGACTCTTGAACAAGAGTCCAGAATCAAGGATCTCTCTTCTCTCATGAGAATGCTTCCATCGTTGGGCTATGAATTCGTACTTCTCACTCACCTACTTTTTTACCTTATGCACCTGCATCTCAGTCCCTCTACCAGCTAGTTTCTTGGCCAAGAAAGAGCTAATACTATGATTCTAGATGTGTCTCTTAAATTCCCAGAAAGCTCTAGAAATCTTCAGAAGGCTGCCTGGGAAAATGACGTTGGATCCAACGATGAAGAGCTGATACAGTTAAAATCAAATGGAAGAATAAACAAAGTAGGAGTGTATATAAAGGCTTTGGACTTCAAGGGGGCAGATGCTGATTAAACTAAGTGTACTGGGTTAGTATAAGAGCATATCTGAAAAATTTGCATGCTTGGTGTTTCTTCAGGTCAAAGACATTAAAGGTATAAAATACCTGCATGCTAGATAAGTGAAAGGATGTAGAGAGAGACTTTGAATTTGATAGATGGATAACCACTTCAAGAAGGATATGGAGGAGGAGAGAAGAAATAATGGAATAAAATTCACAATATACCCAAGTTAGATTATGGTGGATTCATTAGCCAGGTTTTTTTGGAAGGAGAATGTTTTTCAGATGGGGGAAATGCAGAAGAGGCGTAATCTGTCTGGACTTCAGTGAGTAGTTGATGTTGCATAGGAAAGGATTGGTTTGGGAAGGCAGGGTTTGATAGAGTGAGAGAAGATGGTGAGATACAGTATTCAATGTGGAAGTGTCAAGCCGGCAGTTATGCTTAGTGGAATTCTTTAAAGATTGATTTTGGGAACAGCTATCTTTCTGATGTTTTCATTTATGCCACTAACACAAGGAAAATTGGTATGCTCATGAAACTTGTTGATGATGAAAGTTTGGAGGCACCAATAGCACAGAAGATGATCATGGTGATGTATGGAAAAGATTGGATTATCTCAAAGGCTGAATTAATAGGAACAAAATTAATTGCATTAGTATAAAAATATCCTGTACATCATGGGTGGCTAAAAGCAATATTTTGTAATGCAACCTTCAAGGTTTCTGTCATGGAAATGACTGGACTTAGAGAAGAGCATTGCAAGATTACTGCATTGCAAATGTGAGACAGTTGTGATGTTTGTATGGAAAACGGAGAGGCATTTGCAGTCAATTTAAGGAGGTTCTAGTATCATTTTATGAATTTCTGAAATACTATGTATAATTCTAATCATAGATACTTAAGAAAAATGAATCAAAACTAAAGCAGATGCACATTAAAATGAGTCGTAGAATCATTCACTCCAGAAAGGACCTTGAGAAATTTTCTAGCCCAGCCGCCAGCTGGAAGCAAGGTCACCACTGAATTCAGACCAGGTTGCTTGGGGCTTTGTCAGTTGGGTCTTGAAACCCCCGCAAGGGCAGAGGTTCCAAAGCATCTCTGGGTGACCTCTTCCACTGCTATGATGTCCTCAGGCCAAAAACTTTTTTCCTTATCACAGTACAAAGCCTCTTGTTTCTGTTTATGACTATTGTCTCTTGTTCTTCTGTCTTGGACTTCAGTAAAGAGGTCTTTGTCTTGGTAAATTAGGCATAAGAAGGCTGCTAGTAGGTGCCCACCAGGCCTCCTGGCTAAGCATGCTGTTACCTTAGCCTCTGTTGATGTGCTTCAGAGCTTTGAAGCACAAAGTAGGTCTGGCATCAGTCAGTGTAACCTGTCCAAGAATAAACTTAAGCTGGGAATGAGAAGAGAGCTCCACTCAACAGAACAGTCAGGTTCTAGAGCAGCCTTCCAGGGAGTGTAAAATCTGAAGTTCTTCATTATATTCAGGTGGATACATTTCCAGAAGGGATTACCTGAGATGATACAGCTACCCTAGGAGTGAACTGGAGTTTAGAACCTGCTGGTCCCTGCTGACTTGGCCTGTGTAATACTGCCGTTTCACATAGACTGTTACTCAGGCTTGGTGCAACCTTTTATGTGAATCTGGTGGAAATCAGTCAGTAAAGGGTACTGCATGGTGCTGTGACGTTTCTCTTTGGCCTAGAGTCATTAGGAAACTTGATGGTCTTTGGAGAACAAACTTATTTCTTACAATTATGAACTTGAACTAGGAAGTAAATGTATTGGATTTTGAGAACTGAAACTTCAGTCTGTATTTCTTAATGCTCTTGTCTTGTCGCTTTCCCTTCTGGTCCATTGTTAGATGTGAAATGGAATTGAAAACTATTAAGCCAAAAAGATAGTCTTGGGTATGTATTTTAATCTTAAACAGCTGAAGAAAAGCAGTTAGTTTAAACTTAGGCTTGTATAGTATGTGGCAATATGACACTCTTCCTCCTGTGCATTTTAATTGTAGGATAGGAGGAATCTTAAGCTGCTACTGGAGCATAAAATTGATAACAAAATGACTTGTTTAACTGAATAGATGAGAAGTTACTTAAACATGAGAAACAGGTTGTAAGTTGTAGATCTCTCATTTCTTGATGTTTAAGTGACTTCCATTTATTTAACTTCAGCTGTGAAATTAGAAGCGCTGTGGCACTAAGACATTTTGTAGTTACACCTATGACAAACAAAACACAACTTATTCTACATCTGCATATACATGACCCAAATTTCTGGGGGTTGGTTTGTTTGTTTACAGTATATAATCTACACTGGAATTCTTTATTGTGTATGCGATGCAACTGATGGGGTATTTACTGGAGCTGTAATTATGAGATTGGTGTTGGCTATGGTGTGGGGGGAGAGAGGGCGAGGCTTGCACGCTTGAGATCACAAACAGAATGTGCTATTATATAACTGTGCAGCGGGGATGTAGTCCACAAATTGCATTTAATCCTGCTTCTGGTACTGTGGCTCTTAACTGCTTTCATCAGTAACGTTGCAGTTGGTGCTGTAACGCAGAAGTGTGAGGATATGATCCTTATCAGTTTGCTGTAGCAAAAGGCTGGAATTCCCTTTGGTAGCCTGGGACCAAAAAAAAAAAAAATATCAGGATGGTCATTGCTATGTCCCCTGTGGAAAAGCAAACTTCACAGGGCCACGAGAATCATGAAAGTGTCTTGGGACCAAGACTCTTTTGACAAGAATAGGTAGAGGGGCTTTAAGCATACAAGGGATACAGATACAACTTCCTTGCTAACTTTTAACAGAGGAAATAGGACACAGGGTAGCTGAGACCACTAAGAACGTATAACTCATAACTTTAATTTAATTTTGCTGCTTTTGTGTCAAACTTATCTACCTAACCAAGATTTTTTTTTCTTCACTTCCCTTTGAGTAAATGTGTATACACATATACCACATACGCTTTTTTTTTTTTTTTTCCCCCATTTAAATGTGAACTTTCATTAGTGGCATTTTGACAGAAAGGTTTGTTTCAGATCCCCTATAGTTTGTTTGAAGTGGGGTTCTCAGGCTTGCAGAGTAAGTAGTACAGCAGTTGCAAGCCATTAAATTTCCCAGTGCTCTTGAGGGGAATGAGATTAGACTCTAAATTTAAAGGCAAGCTTTGGGATTCTTTGCTTCAAACCCTTTTGAGGTAGTGTGATGTGCAACTCAAGACTAAGATTCCTTCAAGCCAAGATTAAGAAACATAAATATAAAGATATATATATCTTGCATATATATGCGCACATATATATAGACAAGCATGCAAACTAAATGTGTTAGTGGCATGCTGTACTATAAATAAGAAAATACTTTAACCTTTCATTAGAGCAGCTGTTTCCTTGCACTTGATGCAACATCTGCTTGACTGATTTAAGGATTTATTTTGGGCTTGTGCTGATACTTGGTGATACTCTTGTTTTGGTTTTGGGTTTGGTTTTTTTATGAAAATATTCCTCCTGCATTTTACACATACTTTGTAGTATATCCTGTAAAATTATTAGTTTACCCTGATGTGCCTTTTGTATTTCATAGTAAGACTATAAGAAACGCTCTTTGGCAACAAAAAAATGTCAGCACTGTTAAGTTATCCATCTTGGGGAGGTGGGGTGGAAAAGAAGGAACTAACATTTTTCACTTTTTTTTTCCCCCCTCCTTTTGCTTACATTGGTTTTACATTGTATATTAACTGCAGAAGGATGCCTTAATCAAATTTTCCAGGAAGCCAAGTTAGTTTTGGTTATTTCTCTGTGGTGATGTTCTCCTTTCTGTATTCACTTTAGTGTGCCTGGTAATCTTAAAACTCAATAGAGAGAATAAAAAGAAATGTGTCTCCTTAATGTTATGGTAGCTGAAAAATAACTTCAGTTCTATATTGATGCTATGCCCTAATCATTTTAGGTGCTGAGCAGGACTACTCTTCTGGGGTGTTTTTAATCATCTCCTTGTAGGATGCAGATCAGGCAGTTCTAGGGAGCTGATGGTTTGGTGTTATATCTACTGCCTAGGAAAGTGCTATGATATTCAAAACAGGTAATCCCCACCGCAGATAAACTGCACACAGATGAAGGAGAAGAAATCCTTAGATAACCTGTATAAAATCAGAGTTGGGGGACTGCTTGACCAGAGGAAGCAAGCTAGGAGGGGTCTCAGGAGCCAGTTAGAGTAGAGGAAATGGGTGCAGGGAGATTTGAGAGAGAGGCAGGAGGGCTGCCTGTGAAGAAGCTCCTTGCCGCTAGTGCCTACAGCAGGCACTGCTGCCTAATATTTGAGGTTGGTTGGTTTGTTTTTTAAACAGGCAGCCCATTCCCAAATACAATAACAGTTTGTGACGCAGTCTGAACCGCCTAAATTTTTGGCAGTATGTTGGTGTTGTAATGAGATGCATTAACTCTTAAAAGATAATTAAAGATAATGAGGTATAGAGAAAGTGGAATGGAGTACAGTATACCACGCCTCTGAAAGCTGGAGCGTGGCAAGCTGACTTCTGCTGAAAAGAACTTACTTTCTACATAGGCATTTTTATAGTTTCATCTGAATATGTACATAGTAACTGATGTGGTGCCGATTGCCAACTGTTGGTTAAATAAGAGAAATTAGAATTTAATAGAGAAATTGTGAGTGTGTGTAAGGGTCTTAACATAAAGGACCTCGCTGAGAGGAGTGGGAAACAAGCTCAGAGCAAGCTCGTTATTCAGATTGTTATGGATCAGTTGTCAGATCAGTGTTAGGTTTTCTGATTCATTTAATGACACATGTAAAGGGATCTTGCTGCTAGAATTTGTTGATGACATGAAGTTTGAAAAATGTTCTTAATGTAGAGAGAAAGGAGGGTTACACAGAGATTTTTGGGCTGTGAACCCAGACACGGGGGAGATCTGAAACATCTTTGTGGTGCAGAATACTTCTTTCCACCTAGCCTCCTTTCTCTGGAAGGGATGGAGTCATAGAAGCGGGATGACATTTGGAGCCTTGTGCTTTAGGGCGTTACAGCCAAAATGTCAGTTACAAGCTTGGAGGCTGAATAATTGAAAGGATCAAAGTAGAGAAGGGTACGAAGTAACTGAGCAAACGGCATGTTGCAGTTGTGAAGAAGGTGTATGTGCTCTTGGGACACAGTCACAGAAGATGTTTCCAGTAGACAGAGGAAATTACTGGTGGTGTTACACAAGCATCTGGTGAGACATCATTTAGTATGCTTCAGAAATAGTCATCTGTTTTGAGGACACAAGAAGAAACTGAAATGTGCAGACAGGTTCCTGGGGTGAATGGGGAAATGGATATCTCGCTAGAGAAAGCTTGAAGAACTTGTTTTGGGTAGTCCAGCTAAAGAAACCATATATGTAAGTGTTGTCTTACACATACACAGGTGGAGACAGCTAAGAGGGGGGAAGCTAGTTAAACTGAAAGACAATATAAGCAAAAAAACAAGTGGACGTAGTCCGGCCATTGCTAAATTTAGGCATAACATTTTGAAGTTGTAATTCGTTACAGTAGTTAGGTGTTTGGAGTAAACGGGAGTAGTGGAACTTGGTCTGCTTTTTCTGCTAGATCTTGGTAAGATTTGAAAATAATTCCTTAATCATTCTGGAAATACCAAAGAAATGGAACTTTATAGCCAGATGTGTTCTGAATTTTATGAACGATTCTCTTTTGACTAAACAGCATTCCTGCAGCTTCTCTCCTTTAAGTTTGTTTTCATGATTTCCTGGTATGCAGCGATACTCTTACAGTGGCTGTGGTACTTTCTCAGAGACAGCTACCACGTGGCTTCTTTCCTGGGATAACAGCAGAACTCGTATTTTCTGAAGGGCGTTAGCAGGGGGACAGGGAATGGAACCTAGCCCTTTTATGCAAACTCTTTTTATCCTCACTACACTAGGAAATAGAGACTGAATTGCTTTTTGGAGGGGTCAGTTTTTTCACTGACCTTGAAGTGTGCAGGATGATAGAGATTGTAATTTGGATACCTCCCTTAGGTGCTTAAAGATAGGTGGGATGAATCCAAGCCAAAGCATTCAAGAGAGAACAACCTGTCTGGAGAGCTTCTGAAATAAGTGGTGAGTAGGTAACTGAGGCAGGGCTGTCACGTTTGGTGGATATGATATGCTGAGATTTCTGACCCTGAAGAAGGCTTGAAAGCCTGGGCATTGCTGTAAATTTTCCCTTTTGTATTTGATCTAGAAAACGGTTTACTAAATTCCAACAAGGAAAGCTTTGTTGCAACTTAACTTAAAATGAGAGCCACAGTTTGAGACTGTGATTTGGAAAGAAGTATCCAAGCAGTTAGTATGATAAAGTTTTGCTAAAAGTTGGTGCAATTTAGGCTTGTACGCCAAAACACAGAAGCAGCTAGACTCCTACTTGCCATGGGCATTGGTAAGTGCCAGCTACCCAAACACATTTTATGACCCTGCTAGCAGTTGCTTGAGGAGCCAAAATTTAATTTCTTTTGCATTGTAAGTAATGTCATAGCGAGATCTTTATACAGGTTATTTTAATGCTGTATGGAAAAGGAATTATATTCAGTAACTTGCAAACAGAGGAAAATTACAGCTGAAGATGCTGGTGATTAGAGAAAGGAAACTAATGACACAGAAACTATGATGTGGTGTTACTACTGTATTGCGTGTGGCTCTCAACCACTTTGCTTTGTAGTGAAAAACAGTGGTGGAACAAAGTTTTGCGTTCAGCAGACTGACAGAGGGATTCAAGTTCTGCCGCAGCTGGGACCAAGGAAGGAAGCTGTCAGATGTCTGACTCCCTGGTGTTTATAGGAGGTGCAGTGGGTGCGATCAGGGCTGACAAATACCATACTGGAGGGAGTGTGCAAGGGCTTTTACTGAGCAGGCTATTCAGGTGCAGATTTTGATGTTTTTAGTGCTCTTTGTTCAGGTTAATTTTTCAGGTTCATATTTTTCCTCTTCATTCAAGAAGATATGTTGCTAGTGTGTCTTGGCTGGAATTTTTCATATTCTGCTGAAAGCTTTTTTTTTTAATGGCACAGTTGATTCAATCATTACCTATCAGAATCTTCTGGTGTTTATCATCAAAAATACCAGCTGCTAGAATCTAATCTTCCTAGATTATGTGTAAACAAGCAAAATTTTATTGGCCTCTTTGACCCTAATTTTAACACCATCTTAAACTGTTTTCTCAAATCACTTTGGATCAATCTTCTAAAACCAGTGGCACCTTTTTAGTAACTTTTTAAAAAAAATAATAATTTAAGTCTTCTCTGGATACTTTCCTAATATTGCATTTTTATTTTTTTTACAGATAAATTTGCGCCTCATCTTGGTAAGCGGGAAAACGAAAGAGTTCTTATTTTCACCGAATGACTCTGCTGCAGATATTGCAAAACATGTGTATGACAACTGGCCGATGGGTGAGTAGCTTTGTGGCTTTAGCTTTTTAACTGGTGAGCTAGAAGCTTCCTTGCGTTTTCAGACTAAAGTGTCAATAAACCTCTCTCTGTTCTCAATGTTCAAATTAAGTATGTTTATTGTGTATCTGAGCATAGATTTACATAGAAATACAGTTGTCGTCTTGCCTTCTTTTTCCCTGTTTCTGCAGTTTGGCAGATTTTTAGATGTCTGGGCTATTTCACACTTTATGTCTAAAATTTGCTTCCCCAAACTGAAGCACTTCTTTCCCCCTATCTTTAGACACTTTCCTTGATCAGTGTTGTTAGAGGATCTAGTAAGTGTGAGGACATGTTGGAGATATAAAACCTCTTATGTGAGGACAACTAATGTAAAACATAGCATGTCACAGGAATGCATTAGTGAAATTGAGTCTGAAGTACTTCTTCCTTACTGCCTTATCTTTGAAAGGTTCTGTAATAATGATATTTTTCCAGGAAAAAGTAAAATACAAAAGAACATTTTAAGAGACATTAAAAGACAGAGGGAAACTGAGGTCATCTGTGTGAATATATTTGGTGTTATGCAGAAATACTAGCTTCAGAAAATGGAATTGAACACTTAAGATGTGCATTCACATATGTGAATAGTTCCACAAAAACAAAGCGCTTCTGTTCTCTCCGACTATGATTTCATGGGAAAATAGCCAAAACACAGACATAGCATTACATACGACGAAAGAAAATGCTTCTTTTGGTACAGGACTTCATTTGGGTTACTGTTTTGATGTTAAAAAAGACTACTATTTGCACAAACTAAAACATTGCATTATCTGTTTCTGTGGTGCCTTTGTCAAAGAGGTATATGGTCCGTGATAAGTCATGCCGGAAAGTTAATATTGATAATCCATATTTTAGGCCTTAAACTGGTCTTTGTGGTCAGGAAGAACAGCATTTTGGGGGACTTGTTTGCTGTTTGTTTTGCTGGGATGCAGCATTATATATTTAGTAAAATACGTAATGAAAGAGGAGGGTTTTAGTCCTCTGAAGTATTAGATACAGATGTAAAATACTTTTGCACTAAGAAATCTGGCTGATGTAGCAACTGTGTAGCTACTGTACCTATTTTAGTATGTGCCTATGACACAGTTGTCATGACCGAATGTTCTTTGCGTACCTTTATCTGAATTAGTAAAGGCAGAACTGTTCTCTTCTTACTCAAGTTTATTCCTGAACATGTGGGTCTCATGGTCCCAGTCTTACAAAGAGCTTGAAGGTGCAGATTCTGAGTTTAGAGTTGGGGAGAAACCCAGACTTTAAAGTCTCTTTTTTTAAAGAACAAAAAAAGTAGAACTGGACATGGAAGCCTCAGTTTAAATACCTGCTGTCCTGAGCGAGTGCTCTAAATCTTGATGAATATTTAATTGCCCGTGCAAAGAAGAATAGTGTCAATTTAAAAGACTGAGGAAAAATCCACTTCAGAGTAGTGTATAGGTTTTCACAAACATTAGCCCACTAGCTATTTTCAGACTCAGAGTGCTACTCTTTGCTACAGGACTGAGAAATCTTGATGAGGACTAAAGTGTCCTGGAAATAGAGATGATATGAAATTAGTGGTTTTACCACTGTTTTGATTTGTCATGACCTTGTGGGGTGAAAAAGTAATGAAATATCCTCAGTCAAATGCTGGCAGGATTAAGGCAAACCTTTCCTCCCCTTTTTTGGCAATACAGTAGTTAATTAAAGATCTCTTGACTTGTAGTGGAAAATGCCAGATTTATATTAATGTATATCATCTAGGTAGGTTACCTGTTCTCTTCCTGCCTCCCATTTTCTTCTAAATAATACTAACTTTTTTCTTGTACAGCAATTATCTGCTGAACTTTAAAAAAAAAAAAAAGTAGTAGGTAAATATTTTCTCCTTGGCTCATCAGTGGAAATTAAAATTTGAAATCATGTCAGAAAGAAATGTTTCAGACTGCCAGCCAAGAAGCAAAAATTAAAAGGATGGGTAAATTGGCAGCTTAACAATGAGCAAATACCTGTGCCAAAATGTAGTCTGTCTTCTTTTGGTTTCTGTTTTACGTCATTATGGCACTGTAAACTGGCTGAACTTACCCTCTTTACAGCTGTAGTATAGTGGAGTTCAGACTGTACGGAGTAAAAAAACCCCCCAAAACCCCCCACCCTAATGTCTTCCAAAAAATCATTTACCCTAGCAGTGTGATAATTCAGATCCTTAGTGTAGCCCACTTCACAGCATAGCAAAAAGGGCATGTGCTTGAATTGCAAGACAATTGAATCAGACCCTGAGTGGAAATACTTGAAATTCAAATAGCTTTGGTTGCCTAATTTGATCTAATCTTATAAACTAGGCACATGGCAGCACCCCGGGGATATTGCAGCCTCTGCTGTTGATACCAGCCCTGCCTCCGCCGTGTTCCGGGGCTGCGATGGCTCCTGCTGCCCGTATCTCTGCCTGCTGGCTTTTTTGCACCAGATGCCTCTCCGTGTACTCTCCGCAGCCGTGGCTTCTGTTTTAAATGCTTCCCCTTCTCCCCTTTTCAGTTCTTCTCCTTTTGTGGTGCCAGTTGCTGCTGCCCATATGTTAATTGTATGTTCCCAGTGAACAGGTTGGTGTCTGTTGCTTGTGGTGATCCCTTGCTGAATATTCATTTCGGTATATAAACACTACAAAAGCAGAAAGAGAGAAGATTTGTGAACAGCTGTTGCCAGATATCTGGTCAGCTAAGAAACAGAAAACACTGTATTCCCAGAGAACCCGTTTAAATTCAACATTTCAGGGTTTGATGATACTTGTTCTGAAAGCAAAGTGCATATTTATTTGTTGTTCACATTGTGACAGAGAACAGTAAAAGATTAGGAAAAGATCATTTAAGCTTCTAAATTATTTATGATGGCTTAAGCATTATAGGAAATGCATTATAGGAAAATGCATGCTTGCTTTTCCCGAATCAGCGTTTGCCACATAAAAAGCTCCACAGACTGGCCTTTGAGGAGTTCCTTAAAGTGTATCAGTCAGCGTCTGCTCTGTGAGAGCCCTCTGTTCAGGCTCTCCGCAGTGACCGTTCGGGGCCGCTCCGGTCACTGCCCCCTCCGGACATGTAACTGGTTGGATCTGGCCATCATCGAACACTGCCGAGCAGCCTGCCGAGCGCTGCCAGTGCTGTGAGCTGAGGAGCCTGTTTCAAATGACCCATCACATGGGCTTTCGCTCTGTGTGTGGCCGCTTTGCGTTGCTGGAGAACGGCTCCAGTTAGACACTTAACTGGTGAGGACGAGTATGGCTTGAGAATCTTCTGAATGGGAAGAAATAAAGGCAATTTTAGCCCAGTGGATATTAAGCCTCAGGAAGCAACTTGCATTTACGAAATACTGTTGTATGTGCTAAATATCTCATGCAGTCTGTGAAGTAAGTTAGTAGTATTTACACCCACAGGCATAAAATCATCTGTTTCAATACCCAGTGTTAAGTAATAAATTTAAGAACAGATTTCAGGAGTGCTAGCCTTGAATTATCGTTCTGTATCTTCAGCCTATGCTCTCTCTTTAGTGTCTCATGCAAAAGAGTCCTGTTCTTAGCTTCCTTCATAGGTGAAGGTGAGAGAAGTAACAAAAGATGTTTTTATTACAACTTAACTGTGAAAATTCTCTCTCTCCTCTTCAGATTGGGAAGAAGAACAAGTCAGCAGTCCAAATATCTTGCGGCTTATTTATCAAGGGAGGTTTCTTCATGGCAATGTGACACTCGGAGGTATGAAAATAATTTTCACCCGTGTTACAGCCAGGCAAAGGGGATATTTATTTACAGTGCTGTAAATACTACTTTATGGTTCAAGATCACAGTATGGCTTGCTATATACCATTTTTCCTCTGCATGCAGTGACATCGTATCTTACTGTGTATTTTTCGGTCTTGTTACCACTAGCTGTTAAACTTTGGGAGGTACCACCTGCTAAGTCAAGTCTCCTCTTGCATAAAGAAACAGTAATACTGCTTCTATTTGTTGTTTTTCTAAATGGCATACTTTGTTCCACCTGTCTTGCACTGCACTTGCAGGGTAAGCTTCTTCATAAATGTCTTAAATATTTTAAAATGTTTGATAAAGATTATGATAATTGGTCAAACAATACTTTAAATCTTAGTGCAATGAAGGAAGACACCCTCTGAATGAGAATGAGGGGAAGCATTCTTGCTGTCCAGTGCTCTCCCAGGGATACAATTGCATAGTTATGCGAAAACAAAAGTAAATGGCTTCACTTCATGTGCTAAGGAAATGCAATTCAACTATGCCCCCTTGTGGCAAGTTTTTACTGCATTTATGTATTTTGATGGGTATCTTTGACAGAGATATGACACGAATTTAGAACAATAATTTTTTCTTTTGTAGATAAAAGTTGCCAGTGTGCGTATCAACTATATCAATGACTAAACAAAATGAGATTCTCGTCTCTGTGCCAGTTTAAAAATAAATTAACAGTCCTTCTTTCTCTGTATGTTCAGATTGTTCATGCGTTTGGTAATTGAGCGCAATACAGAGAGGAGAATATAATACAAAATCAGTAACGAAATGTTTCTGAAGTTAAGGTGAACCTGAAAAGAATGTTTCTGAACTGCTTATGGTGGTCTTTCCATGAAGAAGTGACTGGGATGATACAGCTATTGATTTGCTTTCTACCATTACTGATGTTGGCTAGTGATGTACTTTTAGAATAGATTTACTCTCCATATAAATCAATTTTTAATGCTGCTATATACACAAACAAGATCATTGTCAATTCAACTGGGAGAACTCTGAAATTTTTATTCACTCTTTAATTTGTATGTTTACCAGGTGCCAATGAGTGCAGCTAATAGCGGCTGGAGTAGGATTGAAAGACAAATGTTAAGTCTTGGATCCCCTCTGCAGTTACAGAGATGCTAGTCTTAGCCCACATTTTCCAGGCAAGGATAGCTAAATGGGATTTTCCTTGCCATTCATCTCTAGGTGTTACTCTTGACAACCAGTGCTTGTTCCTTTTGGTGACAATTTGTCTAAATCTGAAACAACTCTGAATATTTTTTTAATATATTTAATATATTGTTTAATGAGTTAAGCTGAAAAATAATAGCTGCATGCGGTTGACTCTTGCATTAACTCAGGTCTATGGATTTTGAACACTTAACTTGGGCAGGGCATTTTAGTTCATTCTTAATCATTCATGCGTTGCAATTTAATCATCATGATTTTACCCTAAGGATCTTGCGTGTATATTAGTGTTTTTCAAAGATCTTTTTGTTGCTGTATTGTTTTAAGAAAAAAAAAAAAAAGTCCCTAAAACATTGGCTTACTCCAGTACTAATGAAGTTGCCTAGAGTAAGGTTATACAGCCGAAAGGGGAACAGCAATTCATGAAGCACCCTGAAAAGACTGTTGCTTCAGTTTATGGTGTTCATTAGATGTAACCCTAAGTGAACTAGTTATCTTTAAAAGGGGGGGTGGGGGGTGGAATTTCTTGCTAAATACAGTATTTAGTTTCTTATGTTGTTATAATACAGTTCCATTAAGCTTTTCTGTCTGCAGCTCTCTGTAACTGATTTATAGCACATAGTGTTTTATTTGCTTTAGGTAATTAGGAAATACTGACTGAAATTTGGACCTACTGTGTACTGGAAGTCACCTTATCAACTAGTGAAACAAAAGTTTTCAAGGAAACAGTTTGGTGTTTTCTTTTTTAACAGGAGTCCATTTTTGTTCACATTTAAAAATGACATTGTAATATCCTGGTTGTAACCTCCCATGTCTACATAGTGTCTTACGAATTTGAGACTCCTTTAAACTAAGCAGCCTGAAAAAAATGACAAATTGATAGGAAAAACTGGCTTTTGAGTGAAAAAGTTTATTTTAAAGAAACCGTCTCTTTTGCCAGCTTCTCTGAATGGCCTGTCACTACAAGAACAGTATTGCTAATGGCATTGGAAGTGGTAAAGAAAAATAGACCCCTCTGTAAAGCTTGCTGTGCCACTCTTGCCTGCCGTGCTTGAGCCACACTGTCTTGTTGTGTCCTGCCTGCGTGAAGGGTTGGGGAGTTAGCTAGCAAGGCAGAGTCTGTTGTTCAGCTTCCAACAGGAAATTTCATCCTTTAGCTAAATATTTGGTCTGCAGTTTGCATTTGAAATAATATTAATTAGGGAGGTAATACGTAATTGACAGTTCTCCGTTTCTTGTTAGATAATGGTAATCAGCGACGTTTTACTTCCTTATTTACTGGGGAGGCGGGAAGGGAAGCCAACGCACCCTGTGCCATACACATACCAAAAGAGGTGGTGAAAAGTAAATTCAGACGACAGAAAATCTGGAAGAAAAGTGGAATTAAACAGATAGGAAAGGTATTAAATAAAAGTTTAGTTTAAGTGAGAGAAAGGGGTGAGAGAACGAAGGCAAGAGCAAGAAAGGATTACAGAGCATGGATTAGGGTGCTCAGATTGTGTCATGGTGCTCCAAGCAAGAAGCTGGAAATTGCTAATAAGAACTTGTGTGAACTGTGCAAACTACTAGCTGAAATTAGTTAATTGAAATATTAGCATACTTTTACTTGATTGCTGTAAATAATTAATCTCCATAGCTCACTAATCAAGTCTCCTCAAGTGTCTTGATATTATGAAAGATGTCTCTGATGTGATTAGTTTGTAATATTTTGCTCTTTCTGTAATGGCTTCATAAAAGTTTGTCATGAAGACAATCCTTTTCCGTTGAGTTTAACAGACTGTTAATACGCTCTTTGCAGAGTTTTCAGTTGTATCACAGAACCAAGTACTCAAAATACTTCATCCTTGTCAGACTTTAAGCTATCAATAACTTCTAGTTGGAAGCACAGGCAGTGCTTCAAGTAAACTAAGCAACTTTCAGATCTGACTTTCTATAGAGATGGCCTTTCCCGAAGTACAACTACTTCAAAGAAGCTTGTGGAGCTGTGTAAGCTCCGTATGCTTACACCCCTGTTTTAATTAAAACTTGCATTTTTTAAAAAAATACATAGGCAATGAACATGATTTAATAGCAGTGTTGTAGCTAGGCTTCTATTGAATACATGCAGTAACAAAATACTATGTTTATTTCTTTTTTTATTACTGAATTTTGTGTCTATGCTGTAGTGATTAAAATAAATCTCTTCAATTACCTTCAGGTTTGTTGGACATTCATTATTAATTTATTTACTTAAAATGCCTTGGTGCACTCTGTGAGAAAATACAAGATGTAAATTGAATCTGAGAGGACAAATTCTACTCAAGTCAGAACGATTTCTGTATTTAGGGTTAAATTCTTGTTGCATTTATCACTAACTTTTTTTCCTCTGTGAGGGGGAGAGTACAAAACTTAGAGCATCTTTCCATTTCTCAGAAAAATAAGAAAGATGCTTAATCTTAGAGTTGGAGAGAGGAAACATAACTAAACTTATGTAGAGAACTTGTAAAAATAACTCTTCCCCTTCCCCCCCTGCAAATAACTGGAAGAAGTCAAAGTTCAGAATATTGAATCTGTCAGTGAGAATCTGCTAAATATCATGAGCAAGAGAGAATCCTTTTATTTCAAGGAAACTAGAAGTTTTGATAAATACTATACTACAGTGCTAACTAAAACCACAAATACAGCACTGTGTTGGTGTACTTAAATCAGAATGTGAAAATGATCATTTTAGTTTCAGAAACAAGCAGAACAAATTGTGGAAAGCTCCACTTTTGTTATTTTGTGTTACTAAAGCTCACAAAGGCAGCATTGTGAGAACTACCTTATCTGTTTTTAAATGTTCTAAATTTTGTATTTTTCACATGCAACTGGTATTACAGATGGATATTAAAAGGCAAGATGCAGACATTTTGTATTTTAGAAAATCTGTATCATGGATCAAAGTATGTTTTAGGAAAATGCGTTTTGTAGTAGTGGCTCAGTGTTTTGGTGTCTCAGCAGTAACAATTTAGTGGCTGAATTAGCCGCTTCTTTGCGTCCTTATCAATAAAGAGCGCTTAGCACCGGAGTCTTGGCATGAATGCCCACTTCTACTTTTACCCAAAAGAGGCAGGCCAAGTTTCCTAAAAGGAGTATCGTGTCTCTAAGAACACAATGTTTTAAGTGAACATTATCGGGTCCCAAGACCCTGATCTACAAAACTTTAGCCAGAAACGCCTTTATAAATCTGTTTAGTAAGCAGCTCAAACCTAACAGTATGAACTTTTGAACAGATGCTAATCCTATTATAGTTAGTTTCAATTGGGTGTTTTGAAGAAAGACTGCTGTAATGTATTAATAAATCCCCCTTTTGCCTTTTGCAGCATTAAAACTTCCTTTTGGCAAAACGACAGTGATGCATTTGGTGGCTAGAGAGACATTGCCAGAGCCAAACTCTCAAGGTACGCTGTGCACTAGAAGTATTTCCCACTCAACTACATGGCAAAGCGGTCAGAGCTCTTACAGGCTTTTTGGGTATCTTACAGTAGAGAAAAGTCAAGTCTTTTGTGAAGCAAGTAATGGAATGCTTTTGTACATGTTGTTCACAGAAAAGTAAGAAATTAACGTTCTGGCTTAGCATTTTTGTAGAATGCAGAAATTTACGCAAACCTTAAAAGCTTTTGATTTTATTGTCAAAAACGATTCCTGATTTATTTTTCAGTTATGTACGCATGCATATAATAAAAAAAATTTTTTTTTTAACTAAAAGTAATAAAACCCCATACTTGTATCAAGCATACTCACACACAAAATGATCTAATTGCTTTAGAAATGGCATGTAAGCAAAACTTTCTTCTTGCTCCACAGGTCAAAGGAACCGTGAAAAAACTGGAGAAAGCAATTGCTGTGTAATCCTGTAAACCCTGTTAGCTTTACCTGCTAAGTGTGATGTAATATAGTCTTTGTCTTTCATGCTGCTGGAATAGAAGAGGCCCTACCTTGCTTCAAACACCTGTAGGAAGAGCCTGTCTGTAAATCCATGGAACTGAAATATTACACGAACACTGTCTCATTAGTCTTTTTTTTTTTTTTTTAAAGAGAAAGATCTATGAATACTTTCATTGTTTTTGTTTTTTTTTTAATTCCTGCTTTTTGTTTGTTGAATAATCTTACAGTACATCAGTTCTCGAAAGAATTCAATCTCCAGAAAAGTTAATGTGTTCTTTTCCATAGCAGGAATCATTTTGCTACCACAAAAATCTCCATTAACTGGATCTAACCAGTCAAACTTTCTAGATGCAATTTGCACTAAATATGGTTGACAGTATATTTCTCATCAACAATCTCTAACAATATTTGAGACACCTAGTAATAACCTACAATGTATAATGCAACACTGGAAAATAGTATATCTGTAATTAAATCTCACTTATGGCCAAATCAAAGGAAAAAGTATTAAGTCAATTCTACCTAAGTCAACCTTGGTGGCCGAACTGGCACAGAATACTAACTAAACCACGTCTAACTATATATATTTTCACTGCAACAAATAAAAAAACAAACTATGTGCCTGTAATTTAAAAGCACTCTGTAGAGGGCTGATGAAACTGATTTTTTCGTTACTGCGTGCACTCTGATTTCGTACGTTAGTTGAGTGCTTACTCAGACAGCACAAACCAGTGCAGAGAGTGCATTTCCTAGCCTTAATATGGGAGGGGTAATTTCCTGTAGTTCATAGGCTTTTATTATTGTGCATAAACGTTAGGAAACATCATTTACTAATCAATTTTATGTATTTGAATATTGGCGATTGGTGTTTTTCAGTCATTTTCTCATCTGTACCTTAGTGTCCGGTGTCATGCTTACTCATTAGAGACTTCAAAAGACTTATTAAAGTTTAAAAAGCAAAAAGAAAAACCTCTGCCATAGTACTAGTTTTGTTTCTTTGCGTAATCTGCATTTGGTATTAGTGCTTGCAATTGTATTAAAATCAGAAGCTGATTTTTGAAGGCATACATAATTAAAAAGGATGCCATTCTTTTATTTCATATCAATAATTTAAATGTTGATATGCTAAAGAAATTTGCACAGCACTAAAGCATGAGCTAGTTTCATCTAAACCTGTAAAAAAATAAAAATAAATAAAAATAAAAAAAATATAAAAGATTTTATATTTTTTCACTGGGGAGGAATTCTTCCTGGGTGAAATTACAAATATGTGTAGAATATATTTAATAAAAATCTTATAAAATACATAACTATAGAAGTTAAATATAGATTGGCGTGTAGTATAATAGAACAATATTCCATATAAATAGCTTTAGCCTTTAAAAAAAATGAGTCACAGGTTGACATTGTGTTCTGTACTTAAGTGTCCAAAACTCTTACAGATGTTCTGTGTAATCGTTTTTTCGAATGATTGGCATCATTCAAATGTAATCAGGTTATTTTATTCATTGTTACTGCTTTGATGAAATGCTTTATATGCAGTAGATTTACAAAAATATTGTTCATACTGATCAGAATTAAATTTGTATAGAGCAGAGTTTTAAAACAAATTGTAAATAGCACTAAACATTTTCTTTCTGCAACCTGTACTGATAGACTCTTCTGTAAACTAAATAAAAGAATATTGTAGTGCATTTTTGTGGTGTTTTAAGGGTTGTAATTGGGTATGTAACTAGTTTTAAGAACGCTTCTTAATCTGGAAACTACCTAAGGACTGAATTTTATTCATTAAAAAAAAAGCGGGGGTGCAAAAACCTGCTGAAAACTGCTAATGCGATTTATCACTTCAGTTTTGGTTTCCTTTCACGTCAAAAGAAGTCTCCTAGAGCTTTTATTTCCTGTCGGAGAAGAATGCGAGCATGGACAGTTGCAAAGGTACAGCTGTGTCACACCCTGGTGTACCTCACCGAAGTTCTGTGCTCGCGCTGTGAGTCTTTGTAGTCTTCATTTACTTATAGCGAAGAGCGTGCACGTACCTCTTAGGGTGTTGGGAACTGAGATAACAGCACTTTTGTATGCTCATTGCCTAAATGAATCTTGTGGGGTGGGGGGGGGGGGGAGGGAGGGATTTCCTTGTACTCTACAGTGTAGTTGCTAAATAAGTAACTATAAGGACACAAACCTTACTTTTAAAAAGAAAGTTTGATAAACGTCAGCTGGAGAAAGCTGCTAGGAGCATGTTACCATCTTTAACTATAAAAGGAAACTTCCCTTTTGCAAAATGCTGACCACCGAAGTAACACAGGCTCAGATTGGAACTGGCTATGACAGTACAAGAAAAAGAAATGGGCTGAGGCAGGACATGTTTTGTTAGCTCAAGAAGTCTTTCAGATGCGTTGATTTTGAAAAATAGATGTTCGAAATGTAATTGTGGCTTGAAAAAGTAGCTAGGTACTTAATACAGTATAAATACATGAAAATCCAGTAGCTTCTAGTTAAAATATTTGGCAAGCTTGAATAGGAAAGTATGTGGACTTCCCTTTTGTTGAGATGAATAAGATGCATATATTCACATGTCCAAGCAAATCCTTAAATGCTGCTTGGCATTTAAAGCGAGAGCTTGCCAAAAGAACTCCCGCAGAAAGCGGGTAGAACCGTTGCCTTAATTTTCCTGCAAATAGTCAGCGTTCTGCCCATTGCAAAGCATTTCTGTTGTGGTGTGAGGCGGGTGGAAAACTGTGGGGCAGAATTGCTGAAAGATTTGTGCTTTTTTCCGTGGGCGCTTTGTGTTACAGATTGTGTCTTTGCCAAAACAAAAGCAGTAGCTCTCAATCCCAGATTCCTCAGCCTTGCTAAAGTTCAGGCATACACTTCTCTTCTACGTTGATTGGAGTCAAGAGGATACTTGCAGCTCATGAAGATTAGAGCTAAGTCTTTGCAGGGTCAGGCTGTTGGACGGTCTGACAATATGTTGGAAGAGTTTGACATTTGGTTTTCACTGTTAGATAGAAATTACATTTTTCCCTATGGATGAGTTAATAGATGTCATGAAGGAAGGGAAGGAGAGGATGAATTGGAGCCCTTCATACTCTGAAATACCATGAAGGGACCACCATCTGTGTCCCATACCATTGTGTGTGTTACCAGTCATAAATGAATATTTACACATGTGAGGAATAATATCTGGTAGCAGTGAAAGTGCTCTGTAACTTCTGCTTTCTTAAATGATAGCAAAAATACAACTGTCGAAATGGTCTTGGGGATTAGCTCAGCTGCTGGAGGAAGAAAGTATGGCCACTGTAATGTTAAAGGCTTTGCTACAGGGCTGCATTGATGTTAATCCAGTGCTGATCTCTGCGGTCTCTGAGTACCTTTCCTTAGTACACTGTGTTTACAACAGGAGGAACAGTGATTTAATTTAGAAGAGAAATACATGGCGCTCTGAAAAATCTTCCTGCCTGCCTCACAGGTAAGAGGGCAGGCAGCCGTTTCTGGGCTGGCCAAAAGTCGGGAGTTTCTGCTGCTGCTGCTGTTCTTTGGGGAAGTGAAGCTTGTGTATTTTGTGGTTCTGTGTGTGCTCTGGTAAGATTTGTTATACAAATCTTGCTGCCAGAAGCAAATAGGAAGATGGATGTACTTCTCCATCTAAAACTCTCTCACTAACTTTATGCTAATTAAATGGGTAAGCTTAAGCAGATTTTGGGTTGTATGTCTTCTGTAAATCGGCGTTTAGACCATTAACAGCAGTTGCACCGTTGAAACCGATGGGGCTTCGGTGCTTAAATCAGAAGAAATGCCAAGATCTGTTAAGATTCTTAATGGAGAGTTCCTACCCCCGTTGCCTCTTCTGAAGTACTTAGATTCTTCCTAGATACTGTCTTGCCTGTAACTTGTCAGTATCAAGCTTATTTTCAGAGCACAACAAAGGGCCTTTGTTGTTATTTGGGAGGCTGACAGTAATGCGTGATGCGTGACAGTAAGTTGTTACAAATCCTCACGAGGTAGTAGCATACTTGTCCTTCTGCGCCGTGTGTACTCGCACAGCTCTGAGTTTTAACATTACCTCGATCTGTCCAGAACTGAGTTCTGGGCATCACGGGCAAACACTTTGTACTGCAAGTTCCTCGACGTCTGGAAAATGGTAACAAAAATAATGAGACAGCAGAAATACTGTAGAGAGATTCAAGAGAATGAGTGGTTAAAATAGCTACAGTTATGACTAACACAGAGAAAATGGATGGAGAACTTCTATTTTTGTCTTGTAACGTTACTGGCCCGGTTTTTATATTTGTCTTTAAAGCAGAGGTGATAAACTCAAATCCGATAGGAACATTTTTCATGAAATCACTGGCACTCACTTCTACCAGAAGTAATTTGAGGAGAAAAGCTGAGCAAGGTTTAAAAGGAAAATGGATCATTGTATTGATGAAAATTGATAGAATTTTCAGAATTATTGTAATTCGTGATAACAATTTTTTTCTCGACAAGGTAGTAACTATTACCCTTCAGGCATTATGCTAACTTTCAATGAGGAGCTCAGCTCTTAGGGGGAAAAATTACTTCTGGCACATTACCACCTCCCGCCTCCCTTAAGTAGGAGCAATTGCGTAACGCGAGCCCCGGCCTGTGCAGGAGAAGCATGTCGTGTACGCCGGTAAGAGTTTGTTTCTACGAACCGGCTGCTTCACGCAAGGAACTTTTGGTCAGAGTCAAGGTGATGTTTGTGCTTTCCTGGAGCAAGCTTGAGGGAATAAGTTACTGTGTTCAGCTGGCAGAGAACGTGGACTGCGTGCTGTTCCTTCGGGGCTCTTGAGCAGTGCAGGATGAAAGCAATTCAGAGGACGCGGAATTTATAGGTAGTAAATGTTTTGACTTTTCTACTAGAAAACACTCTTCAGCTGCTTTTTTTGTTTTTTTTTTTTTTTTTGAGTGAGGGGGCAGGTTACGGGATTTAA